>CM042036.1:59892500-60330000 GCA_023525975.1 Smallanthus sonchifolius | reverse complement strand
CAAATGTAATTTATTAAAGTAATATAAATATTGACTCAATGACAATATTATAATTAAGGTATTTTAGTGTATTCACTTCTGAATATAAAATGTTGATTTTGTGAACACTTTAGTGTATCCGTTGGT
Source organism: Smallanthus sonchifolius (assembly GCA_023525975.1). Taxonomy (NCBI): domain Eukaryota; kingdom Viridiplantae; phylum Streptophyta; class Magnoliopsida; order Asterales; family Asteraceae; genus Smallanthus; species Smallanthus sonchifolius. The sequence continues at coordinate 60,329,874 of CM042036.1, read as the reverse complement.
GAACACACTACTTGTGAATACTTTAATGTATTATAAATTCTTACTTTCATGTAATCTATTTGGATTCGCTACTTGCACATGTAGATGATAATTTAGTGTATTAACTAATAGAGTATTCACCGGTGTTTATGTGCTTTGATGCATCATCAACACTTGGTTGAGTCCATCGAATATACCATACCAAGAATAAAAAATAGGGAAACTAGCGTTACGTTACGAGAAAAGAATCAGAATTTGTTCATGTAGGTTAACATGTAGTGTATTGTGCAGTCATAATCAAAATCGCATATCGTTCCTAATCGATAAAACAATTTAATTTGTCATTTGTAGAAAACTATCGCTTAGATCTGATTCATCTTCAGTCGTACTCGATCACAACTCAGAGTTGGTAGAGGAGGGTCAAGAACGGGTCGTTGATGAGATCAACATTGACAATCACATATGTAGCGAAGATTGTAATTCATCGTCGAGAAAATAATTCATTGATTATCATTCCACAAAGTAGATGAATGACGTAAAGACGTGAACAAAAATATTATAAAATTGAAAGTCAGTTATTCTTAATCTAAATTATCAATGATAGATTTAAATCTGATCAAACGGTTATAAAATAATTTTTTATTTTGAAAATGTTTCTTAATACGCAATTGTTCTTACATTGAATCCATCAATTATCAATTTTGAGAACCAGAAATATTTATTTGACCACCGTAGTAATAAAGAAAAATTATTTTGTAGAAGGCGTAAAGTATGATGCGGAGGGGGGGGGGGGGGCATCGGGGAACACCATCCCCTCCCCCCTTGTCGTTAAAAAGACGTGTTGCGTGGAGAAACCCATGCTCAAACCCTCGCCGGCACTAATGATTTTTGTGAAGGTTATTTGATTTTTTAGGGAAACATAGAGTGAGTATTTCCTTGGTGTAGTGATGTGAAATGGAGAGTGATGTGGCACCGAGTGGAGGAAACAGTGAGTGGAGTACACCGCATAAACGGAGTGGTCTTGGTGGAGGGAGGGGCCGCCGGTGAACACCACTCCCTTCACGCGGCGACGCTAGGAAAGGAACTCAGTTTGGGTTTCTCCACGTATTCTTCACCGCCGGGATTCCCTACTTCCCTCACACACACACACATATATATATATTATTTTTAAATAAAGAGTGGATTGGAATGGTGTATTATTATTTCCTTGATAGAGCCTAGGGGAGTGGAGTGAAATCCAGTGTGATATACCACTGACGTGACCTAGAGTAGAGTAAGTAGTAAAGTACACCCCTGCCCTAAGAAAAAGTAGAATTCATTTACTTCACCATTACCTACTACTCTCATTTACCAACGTCGGTGGCCTTTTGCCACCGACACATTTAGCCCTTCAGGTTTGTTATAACCACCATCTAAACCCTTAACTTCTTAAAATTTTCGTTTGAGCCTTGTACTATTTATAATATATGCTTTTAATCACATTAATTTTTTTACTAAATTTTATCTTTACAATAACTTTTGTTCGTTATTTTTTTTAAACCGTTAAATATTTTTTTAGGTATCGTTGGTTATATCGACTAGCGGTAACATGTTGGTACCTAGAATAATAAGATCGACACCAACTGAAGAACATCGGTATCGTTGTATAATTATTTTTGTTACTAAATGTTTTAATGAGTTTGCCGTTTCAATGTTAGTTCATATTTATGTTGCAACGTTAATTTTATACGTATTTTTTGTGCTTAATCACGTTAATATGACGCCTGATTTAATAATAACCCTCCGAGTCTCTCTATTTTCATATGCTACCATTCAACTTTCTAAATTTTAAAATTTCAAGTTTACCCCTATACAAAATTCTCAACTCTGTTTATCAAATTTCTAACTCTCAAGTTTACCATCAAATTTCGTTTCTTTTTCTTTTTTTTAAATATTTTTATTTAATGAATTTGTCATTTCAATATTAACTTCTATTCGCGCCACAATTTATTTATTTTTCGATCTCCAGAACCGAGTCATGGTAACTTTATACGTTTCTTTTATGTACTTAGTCACGTTATTGTCTTCTCCGCGACACGCGTAACGAGGTTCGCAAACCCGTCGCACCGCGTGGTCTTTAATTATGCACTTAAAAACATTAATATCACCATACAACCCCGCCGCAACACGCGGGTCATAGTTTCTGGTTATATCTCAAGTTTCAACATTAGCACATGCAAAAGGAAATAATCTGAAAATATTATAATACTTTTGGCAAACAAAAATAATTCTCTGTAATCACCGCATTTTAACAAAAGATAGAACCGACTAACGCACATGAGCTGCACAGTTTCCGGCATGACTTCGGGCCACATAAAACATCTTATGTCCTTCCGATGAAGCACTACCATTCACCATTCTTTTAATACTTTATTTCAGTCAATATCTGTCTTGTTGCTTTCTCTGTCTTTTCATCCCAATGATTTGGAACAATAAATAAAAAAGAAAATTATTATATCATTTTAGAACAAACATTAAATATATACCAACAATTATATTATATTACCATGTTAAAAGCATAACCAGGTTTAAAAAAAAAATTATGTACTTATATAATTAATTTATTGGTGGTTTAAAAAAAATAATCACATTTAGTGGAGCGGTTAAAAAACAATTTTATGTATCACGGTATAAGTAATAAGTATAAGGGTGGTGGGAATGTTTCTCTCTCATCATCGAGTCACGTTATGCCACGTAAGATTTTTCATTCCTAAAAGGGGGAATGCATCACTTTCCATCCTTAAACCATTTTTAATTAACTTATTAAGTTAAAAAAAATATAATAAAAATATAATATTAATTAAAATTAAAAAAAAACAAGAATAAATAAGAAACGAAAAAAATACAAGAATAAATAAGAAACGAAAAAAAATACAAGAATAAATAAAAGATAAAAACCTAATGAAAAAAAAACATAAGAATAACTAGCCGTCAAAGGGGTATGTAGGTGTTTGCGATATGTTTGATGAGATCCCATCATAGGCTATCGTAAGTTTCTTGGCAACACAATTTCAAAAGAATATTGTCGTCTAGTTCTTCTTCAATGGTTGGAGGATCTAGAACGTAATCAAGACTTATCGCAGCGACTTCGTCTTTCAAAACCATATTATGCCATAATGCAAGCGTATATTATATTTCTAATTTTGGAATGTTGCATTGCTCGTGCAAGTCATCCGACTATAGCCTATTTAGTTTTTAGGACACCAAAAGCTCGTTCCACATCTTTTTTGTCGCATCTGATGCTGCCTTAAATCGTTTACGTTTATCTTCAGGTGGAAAACTTAAGAATTTCACCATGATTGGACAATTGGGGTATATCCCATCAGCAAAATAATACCCAAACTTGTATTGTGCACCATTTACCTGGAATAGATATAGGGGGTGTGGTTAGGTGTTCAATAGCGTTGAATAACGACGATTGATTAAGCACGTGTAACATCTCAAATTCTTAGATAAAATTTATGAGCCATATTTACCTTTTGAAAGTATATTGAATATTTATTTTAATTTTTGACAATTTAGTATGTAGTTAAACCATTAAATAGGAGATTATAAATCATGATACTAAGTTTAGAAATCATAAGTTGATGATTTAAACTCACAATAGGGTTAGCACATGGAATTTGGGAAATATGGATATTAGGGCTCCTGAACCAAATTGGAGGTTTTTGACATATATTGAGTTTTCATGTTTTTAAGGTTATAATCTGTTTAGAACACTTCCAATTTTCTTAAATAACTATTCTAAACGATTTGAAACAAAAATGAATGGATCAGAATAAACAAAGGAGGTTTAAAGTTTAAACATGCATATTTAGTGTTCGAAAATGCCCTATTGAAGAGTTATGCAAATTTTATATGATTTTCATAAAAAGTTATTTAGTTTGTTGAAGGTGTCTTGTATGATTTCTCAATCTTATTGGAAATCTGTGACACCCACACTGCGTCAAAAAATGGCCTACGGCCACACAAAAAACGTGTGACCGTAGGGCTTTCGTCACACTTTTTTTTCCAACTCAAGTGTGACCAAAGCTCGAGTCATCGTAGGTATCATACGGCCACACACGCTTTTAAGTGGTCGTAGTAGCTTAAAAGTGTGGCTAAAGGGTATCAACATTTTTTTCTAGAATCAAACATTCCATCTATTAAGTGTGGCTAAAGGGTAGCAACAACCACATAACTTTACTTTAAGTGTGGCTAACGGGTCGCAACGGCCATATGAATTTACTAAAAAGTTTGTTTTAGCCACACTTATTTAATAAAACCGTGGCAAAAAGGTTGTTGTGATCAAACATTTTGTTCCAACAAGTGTGGCTAAAAGTGTGCTAGTTACATAAACTGCTGTTGAAGTTGTTCACCAGCAGTTCCCCGAACTAGCAGTTGTGTCCATTCCAGCTGTTTACTTGTTCCAACAATTTTACTAAGTGCGGAGAAACAAGCTTGTTAGCCTACTTAGATGTCATAATCAGGGTGATGTAACCAGTAGTTCTTACCAATGTATAAATACAATCAAGTTTGTTATCCTAGTTAGATGTCACTATGAGTTACCGGCTTTAAGTTTAAAACACTGATCCCGGCTACTGACAGTTTTAATTATCCTTCAGTCTTATCTCACAATTCCAACTCTATTAAATGAGTTTGACAATGATTTTTCTTTAACATAATTTCCAAAAGTTTGAAGTTAAACTTACTAATTTATCTGTCATGACTTTGACATCAACATTCTTGTATTCTCCCTTTTTGTCTTTCCTTGCTTTCCTCCACATCAAAGCACGGGAGGGGATTTCATCGGGTGCAATTTCGTTGTTTTGTACCTTGTAATATATTCAACAGAAAGCAGCAGACACTCACACATCAGACATACAACAGAAAAACACACTTGAATTAGAGAATAAAGTTACCATTTTATCTGTTAGATAAGTATATCCTCCTCGTCTCAGGTGATGATCATAAACGTACTTTGATCGTGCTTCTTTTCTTGTTTTCGACAGATTCTTCCAACACACATTTTAATTATTTCATTAGAGTTTAAAAGAGAAATATTAAAAATATAATAATGATGAACGTTAATTAGAGTAAATAATTAAAATCTTGAATTCGTCTGATTGTGTATATGTAACGAACTTGTCCCGGTCTGTTTGCTCCACCAATGTACGATACTGCTTAGGAATTATCTTAAGTTTCACCGGTTTACCTAGGTTGGGTACTATGTATCCCACATACACCTTTCTTCTAAAATTTCGAAGAAGGTGACCAAGCCGATTCATCACAAAACACCTAAGACATGCATCAATCTCATAATATTTCTACAGTTTGTTAGTATTAATTAGAGTTTGCTAGAGCTGTTGAGTTAATTAGCTTGTATAGATAGGTAGGTGTGATCAGGGGTGACTCTATGGTGCAAGCAACTAAAGCAATCGATTTAGGCCCCCAATAATTAAAAAAACTACTTTAATTTGTATTCTCAACTTTCGTGTTTTCAGAGAGAAATGGTAATTTCATAACTTTTATGTCAACATTATATGTTTTGACGCTCCATTAAATTATATTTAATTTTTTTTTTATATATTTACAAAACTTTCACAGAAGGCCTCAATTTCAACGTTTGCTTTAGGCCACAAAATATGTTGAGCTTGCCTTGGGTGTGATGCTTGTTGTATAATTGATTTACAATGAATGCTTATTGTATTAACTTACTATATATTGAGATGATATGAGATGTTGATTCATACCTGATTACCATGAGTTTCTTCAGTTAATTAGTCACACGGAAATAAAACTATAAAAATGAATATTTATAATTAAAACTTAAAAGAAGTAGATTAATTGTTATTTCTTCACACAACTTATCCTTTACTTCTTTTGGCACCGCCTTCCATGATAGAAACCTTAATCCGACGGTTGCCCTTAAAACAAAACTAATTACGGTTTCTGAAATATAAACCTACTTAAAACATTGCATAAATAAATTTTTTTTACATAAACCACATATATAATTAACCTCTAAAATAACAAAACATAAATGAAAATTAAAAGATTACATAAACCGCATAAAAACATTACTTAACATCACCCATAACCCATATGACCAATAAGCCTTGTAGGGGTCACACTGGTTGTGAGTCAGGTCAGGGTGACATGGGTTATCACATTACATGGCTTATGGGTTAAAATGCCATATCCCATATCACCCATGACCCATGGCCCGTATAACCCATATATAAGCCTTATAGGGGTCACACTAGTCGTCGGTTATTGGTTGTGAGTTATGGGTGACATAGGTTATCATCATCATCATCATCGTATGGGTCGTCCTGATCATCACCATCATTATCCTCATATGAGTTATCATCATCATCATATGGATTATCATTATCATTATCGTCATCTTATAGGTTATCATCATCTTATTGGTTATCATCATCGTTACATAAACCACATAAAAACATTACGTAATATCACCCATGACCCATATGACCATGGGTTATGAGTTATAATGCCATACCCCATACCACCCATGACCCATATAACCATGGATCATGGGTTATAATGTCATAACCCGTATCACCCATGACCTATATGACCAATAAGCCTTTTAGGGGTCACACAGGTTGTGAGTCAGGGTGACATGGGTTATGGAATTATACGGATTATGAGTCATGAGTTAAAATGCCATATCCCATATCCCCCATGGCCTGTATGACCCATATATAAGCCTTATAGGGGTCACACTAGTCGTGGGTTATTGGTTGTGAGTTATGGTTGACATGGGTTATGGCACTACAAGGCCCAATGGGTTATCATCGTCATCATCATCATCATCATCCTCATCATCATCATCCTCATATGGTTTATCATCATCATCTTATGGGTTATCATCATCATCATTACATAAACCACATAAAAACATTACTTAATATCACCCATGACCCATATGGTCATATGACCATGGGTCATGGGTTATAATACCATACCACATACCACCCATAACCCATATGACCATGGGTCATGGGTTATAATGTCATAACCCATATCACCCATGACCCATATGACCAATAAGCCTTGTAAGGGTCACACTGGTTGTGAGTAAAGGTGGCATGGGTTATGGCATTACACGACATATGGGTCATGGGTTAAAATGTCATATCCCATATCACCCATGACCGCCTGTATGACCCATAAGACTTATAGGGGTCACACTAGTTGTGGATTTGGTTGTGAGTTATGGGTGATATGGGTTATGGCGTTACAAGGCTTATTGGTTATCAACATCATCATCATCATATGGGTCGTCATGATGATCATCATCAGCTTCATCATCACCCTCATATGGGTTATCATCATCATCGTATGGGTTATCATTATCATCATCATATAGGTTATCATCATCATCATCATATGGGTTATACATCATCATCATCATCATCATATAGGTTATATAGCATCATCATCATCATATGGGTTATATATCATTATCAGCATCATCATCATGATCATCATATGGGTTATAGCATTAGAAGGCGCATGGGTGGGTCATGTGTCATGGGTCATGGGTGACATGAGTTATGACATAGGTATATCTCTAAATTATTAATTTATAAATCGACATATTAAGACCTTTACAAGTGAGACGTAACTTTTATTTTATTAAACTAAATTAAACGTTAAACTTTTCTACTGTTCTACACGTGACTTTTACAAGGCGCGGGTCATAATTTACATACTATCTTAAATGGAAAGGTTGGTGGACTTTTCCAACAACCAAAATCCCCCTCAACTTTAGTAAAATAACAAAACTTACCCCTTAACTTTATATAATGTCACTTTAACTCCCTTAAGTTTATAATGTTTTGAGTTTACGCCCTATATTCAAAAAAGAGTATTTTTTTTAAGTATCGTGGGTTATATCGATTGACGGTAACGTGTTGGTACCATGAATATTGAGACTGACACCAACTGAAGAACATCGTTAGCTTTATATAACCGTCTTTTATCTATTTTTTGATCTCCACAACCGAGTCGTCATAATTTCATACGTTTCTTTTATGTACTTAACCACGTTTCTTTTTGTGCTTAGCCATGTCAGTGTCACCACCTCAACTGTTTAAGGTCCGCTTCCCGCCGCGAAGCGCGGGCATAGTTTTCTCGTTTTAGTTTTATATTAAGTTGAAAGAATTTAGCATTTATTCTTTTAAGATCTCCATCGTCAATCGCATCCAGTAGAAGAAGCAATCGATCTCATGGTCATCATGACCATGTTTATTGTTCTTATGGTCAAGAAGTGATGCTAAGAACATCATAGACCTCAAAAAATCTAGGTTGGAGGTTCTACACTTGTGCGCCTGAGGTAAGTGTAATTGAAATTTGAATTCTTGTCGTCTCTTGACCTAAAACTCACTCTCTATATTTGAAATAGGGATCATCAAAATGTGGCTATTTTAAGTGGTTTGATCCTCTGGTGTGCAAAAGATGTAAGGACATCATTCCTAGCTTATTGAGGACAAAAAACGAGTTAGAGAATCAACTTGCAATGAGTGAATCTTCAAGGATTGAATCAGAGACTGAACTAAAAAAACCAGTTAAGAGATTGAAGTTTAAACTCTTTAGTACTTGTTTGTTTTAATCGGTGTGGTTAATTTTAGGGCTTGCAAATATGAATGAAATGAAAATACTTTAGGTATTGTTAATTTATAATAACTATATGTTATAATTTAATTATAAACCGATCCAGCATTACATCCACCATTAAAATTGAAAAAAAGTTTTAAAAAAAAAGCTTTATATAAACCGGCCAGCTTTACAACCAAAGCTTCACCAAAAAACCGGCCAAATTTAGCACCTTAATTGACCAAACCTTATATCCATAGTTCTTGCAAGCTCAATTCGGCTTTCCAGCAGTTCCATCCTCAAGTTGTTGAGCTTCCCAAGTGTGGCTTTGTTGGCGTAGAGTTTTTCAAGCAGCAGGCTGCAATACCTGTAGCGTGCTGGAGTGGGTGGTTGCTTCAGGAGATCATCAAGCAGTTGGTCATTTTCTTGTATAGCCCTCCTCATCGTGTTGATGGCAGCGTCAACCTCTGTTAGTATCTCCGGTTGAGACATTTCAAAGAAATCCCTGATCAAACCTCCAAAAGTAGCCATTTTAATTGTGTATGGGAGAAGGGTGAACGATGGTTATTTACAGATAATAATGGGTAAACCAAACCGTCGTTTCAGTTTGAGAAGACCGGATAGAAAAGCTGGATAGAACAATTGGTTACGATACATTGCTTGGAACATAAAATATTTTTTAATGCCAATCGTTTCAGTTTCTCCATTTAATTAATAATTTTACATGGTTGGAACTAAAGATATGAATATGAATAGTCTCAATGGTTTTAATCATTTTAATTAATGTTTTTTTGGTTTAAAAAAAAAGAACAACGTAATTTATAAAAAACCAGCTGATCCATATAAAAAGCCATAAAAAAAACCATTTACATAATGTAACAAAAAACCATATGAGGTATTTTGACTACAAAAATGAAAAACGCAAATTAATTAGTAATTATAAAGTATTATAATTTTTTTATAACGTTAACATCAGATCCACCATTACATCGCGATAGAACTGTTGTTAAAAACCTGATCCATACATGCATAACATTCATCCATCATAACCACTTACATCAGGTTGTAACAAAATACAAAAAAACAACCAAAAAAACCTTCACCAATAGCATAAATGGGGAATAAATAGGGTAATGATGGCTAATGGAAGATATGACTAGTCATAGAGATTAAAATATAAATAAAATAAGTCTTCATTTAATACTCTTAATAGACACCCATTGGTAAGCAGTTTGGTACGTATTGCATTACCATTAAACCTTTAATTACAAACAACGATCATGATCAAAGTTCCAAAAACTTAATTAACAACCAAAAAAACTAAAACTTAACAACCAAACAACGATCATGATCAAATTACCAAAAACTAAAAATTAACAACCAAAAACTAAGATTTTGGTCTTTAGTGTCATAGATATTATGGGTTCTGTTAATCTAATAACCGGTGATTAATTAGCTAGTCTTAATATATGATTAGTCATAATATATGTGATTAATTAGTCTTAATACAATAAGCGGCTGGTTTGAACTAACCTTAATGATGTTGGCATTAATGTCATTAGTTTTCTTCAAATTGATGTTAATCATGACTTATGTTAATCGGTTTGTTGACTTTGGGTTTCCCAATTGATGTTGGTATATATATTAAATGGCACCTTGATGTTATGAGTTCTGTTAATCTCATAATATTATGATTAATTAGTATTAATCTCATACAGTTCTTGGAATTGATGGATTAGTCTTGGATGTTGTAACGTTCACTATTTTCCGAGTATTGTATTTTTTTCTTTTTCAATAATGACATTTTGCGTTTCGATCTTGTTTATATATTCCGCATTTATATATATAAATACACAATTCATTTTTATAAAATGATTAAAAATAATCAAAATTTTTATAACAAAAATATATATATATATATAAACTATCTTGGAATTTGACTCAATGTTGACCACAAATCAAGAAAAATAGTTCAATTTGGACTTCTCAAAGTCAAACAACCCAAGAACACATGAAATTGACCCGTTTGACTCTCAAAAATTAAACAGGGCCGAATTTGTTCAATCCAAGCCCGAAATCGAGTCCAATCGAGTCCCGTAAGTTCTATCTCATGCATAAACATCGAATTGATCCTATCCAGACCCAATAAACATACAAATCCGAAATTTGAATGCAGTTGACTTTTTGGGAGTCAAACTAGGATGAATTCGATCAAAATCAAGAGATTTAAACCAATTTGAATTTCTGAAAACTAGCATCAGTCAATCTCGAGTGTACCTAGACCATTACCCAGACCCAATCCAACTCCAATTCGTCGAATTTATGCCTAACTAACCCAACGATTCTTACGGCCGAATTCAAAAAAATCAAATCAATAGATTTAGATAAAATTAACCAAATTAAATCATAAGTCCACCTTCGCCTAATCGATTACAAACACCTTCAAACGCCATTCGCATCCCATTTCACGCCTGGAGTCAAATCGACCATCAAGAACATCGAGCCCAAAATCGTAGCCGACTGCATTCGTGCCCAAACCAAAACGAGTTAGATCACTCTCCTTCGATTCGCTTTTGAATTTCGAGCAAAAGCCCCTTACCAATTCATGTTTTTATTATACATCGGATTTGATTGCAAATCAAGAATCCGACCTGTTCTTGCGTTTTTTATTTTGAATTTAACATTAACCCAGTTAAGGGGTTATCTAATTCTTGTTTCCATTGTATATCAGCGAAACCACCGGTCCGACTGGTTAAGCCACTGCGCCATCGGACCCGGTGGCGTGGGTTCGAAACCCACAAGCCACGCCCGGCCGGATTTTTGCGCGTGCCCTGAACGACAGGATCCGGTCTCTCCATTCCGTGTTAATAGCTACCGGACCAAGATCATTACATGAATAGCACCGCTGGTCCAGCGGTAAACATCCAGTCCCAACACAGGGGTTCGAGCCGGGTGGCCCTGTTTAATTTTTTTTTTGAGCCACTTTTACAACTCGAAAATTTATAGAAAAATTATTTTTATAAACCTTGAAACATTTAGAACAGAATATAACTGGAATCGCCAATTTTCGTTATAAACTCAATTTATTTCAAATTTCTTTGTTTAAAAATTGTATATTAATTATTTTTAAAAACAAAGTTTAATTTTTATTTATTTATTTAAAGTAAATAAATTTCCCAATAAAATAGTGGCTTCATAAAATATATCCCTTTCTTTTTTTTATTTCATCCAAACTTATAAAGTTTATAACTTTATTTTAGAAATAAACAAAACTTGTTTTATGATAAATGAATAAATAAATTTATTAAAATACTAAAACATTTAAATGTATATTTTTACACATAAATATTATTTTACGCATTTTTATAAGTAAATAAATGATGTGAAAAAATTATTTATTTAATTTATATTTAAATATAATTTCCACACTATTTTCTAACTAAATAAATAATTAATAATTAATTAATTTATTTAGTTATTCCAAATCAACATTTATTTCAATCATTTTTTAAAACTATTTATTTTAAATCTTTTAATTTATACAACACCCGTTTTAAATACAAATCCACAAACACAACTCGTCGTACACATGTCTAATTCCATCCTACACTTAGACCAATTCTATTTTATACGATAGTGATTGGAAATCCATATGCTTTGCACACTAGGTTAACGTGGTGAATTGCAAAGATCAATCTTATTATTCATTTTCGCGTGCTAGCTATACATTGAATCAAGTGAGTATTACATAGCCCCTCTTTACATTTTTACGCTTTTTGGGGTGAAACATGAACCATATTACACAATTGTTTTTACATTTTTACAAACAACACAAACACAAATCCGCTTTACATTCATGTGTGCAATTTGAGCTTTATGTTTGAGTACTAGGTGTGTCAACTATTTATGTGCAATGTTTGTGCAATCATTAACTATACAAGCCGACGGTAAACAATGATAGATCTAGTGAGTCTGACAAACCCACCCAGATTGGGGTGATTGTTACCGACAACACAATTTGCATGCTAGTTACAAAGGTTTGATTGTACTTTAGTTACACAATAGTTGCTCCCCATAAATGCCTTATTTATCATGATTTGTAAAGGATTTGTTATTCAATTCATATACTATCTATGTACAAACCTGTGTATGCTCACCAACTTTTTAGTTGACCTTATTTTGTTCATGTTTCAGGTACTAACGTGTGAGTGTGATCAAGAAATTGCTACATTTAAGTTTGGACCTAGTTAATTTTAAATAAGGATTTTTATGTGTTTCAATTTATGTACTCGTTTGAATTTTGGTTGTGTTTGTTTGAAATGAAAGTTGATGTTTAATATATTACAATCTAGTCGACCTTGTGCTCATGAACAGTCTACATGTCCCGCCCCGACGTTTCCGCCGTCGGTTGGGGTGTGACAGATGTTAACCGACAGAACCAAAAAACCATATTCGGCTAGATTTGAGGCATTTGTAGATTATGCAATTCGTAATTTGAAGATGGACCCACTAAAATGTAATAAAAAAAGAAGAAAAATTCCATGTCCATGTGTGAATTGTTTAAACCACTACTCTCTTCCTGTGGACGATGTAGACCTTCACTTGTTCATGAAGGAATCGATCCAAATTATACAAGGTGGATAAAACATGGAGAAAAAGATGAGCCAGCAAAAATTGTGAATCATACAGACTTTGTTGACACCGAAATTCCAACAGATGCCTATGAAATAGTAGAAATGGTAAAAGCTACATAAGGCAATTTAATAGATGACCATGAAAAGTTTCAAGAACTACTTGCAGACGCTGAGAAGCCCCTATATGAAGGATGTCCTAACTTCACAAAGTTGTCCGCACTAGATTAACTACTCAACTCGAAGAATAAGCATGCAGTATGCGATAAGTTCTTTACTGAACTTATAGTTTTGTTGAAAAAGATGCTACCTGAAGGTAACGAAATGGTGAAAAATACATATGAGGCCAAAAAGATAATGAAGGCAAGGGTTCAGGTTACACAAAGATGCATGCATGTATCAACGACTGCATTCTTTACAGGAAGGAGTACAAGGACTTGACAGTATGTCCAACATGTGGGAAGTCAAGGTGGAAGGTGGATGAGAAGACTAAAATAATGTACGAAAATATTCCTGCAAAGGTATTGTGGTACTTTCCCATTATTCCACGATTTAAACGACTCTTTCAATCGAAGAACATAACTGAAGATTTAACATGGCACGCCACCAGTTCCAATAAACCCGGTGTTTTACGCCACCCATCGGATTCACCCGCATGGAAAGCCATAGATGACAAATTTCACGAAATTGCTAACGATCAAAGAAATCTTCGGCTTGGAATTTCCACTGATGGGGTGGACGTAAATAGAGGCAATAGAAATCACAGTGTCTAGCCTGTTTTAGCAGTCATTTACAACCTCCCACCTTGGTTGTGTATGAAAAGAAAGTTCATCATGCTTTCGTTATTGATATCGGGAGCGCCTGAAAATGATATTGATGTGTTTTTTGATCCTTTGATTGATGATCTAGAACTCTTATTTGAAGAAGGAGTTGAAATATATGACGCCTATGCACAAGAAAATTTTACACTATGTGCAGTTGTTTTATGGACGATTAATGACTACCCTGATCTTGATACACTATGTGGTTGCCCTTACAGTGGATTCAATTGTTGTGTATTGTGTTGGAAAGAAACTCACTGTGTTAGACTTCCTTACTCAACCAAGCAGAGTTATGCTGGTTACAGGAGATATCTACTACATTACCACCGTTTCAGAAAGCAAACAAAGGCGTTCAATGGAAAACAAGAGTTGAGAACTGCTGAAAAGCCTATGACACGGGAAGAAATATTCAACGAGGTTAAATACGTTAAGAATATATGGGGAAAGTGATTTAAAGAATCAAAAATCCTACAAACTTTGACTGGAAGAGGGGGGAATACATATAAGAGAAAAAAAAACATCAAATTTCGGACACCAAGAACCGACCTATTAAAAGAAATTCAACATATGGTGTCGATGGCTTTGGTATTGGCGATATAATTATGTCCAACATTGTATTGATTTCATGCATATTGAAAAGAATGTGGCTGACAGTATTGTTGGAACGTTGCTAAATGTTCCGGAAAAGATGAAAGATGGATTATCTGCTCGATTGGATCTGGTGCATTTTGGGTTAAACCAAGAGTTGCAGGCTAAAACAGAAAGCAACAATTCAATTCTTCCTACAACATGCTACACATTAACGAAAGAAGAAAAAGACATGTTTTGTGAAACATTATACAACTTAAGGGTTCCACAAGGGTATTGTTATAACTTTTCTAGTTTGGTGAGTCGTAAGGTAGGAAGCTTGTGGGACTTAAATCACATGATTATCATATGCTTATGCAACAGTTTTTGCCCATTGCAATATGATCTATCATGCTAGAACCCACAAGATATGCTATAATCAGTCTTTATTTTTTTTTTCAAGTCAACATGTAGCTAACAAATCAAGGTAGAAGAACTTGATAAGCTGCAGGAAGAGCAATGTGTGACATTGTGCCTACTCGAGAAATACTTTCCTCCATCATTTTTTGATGTTATGGTTCATTTAACTGTGCACCTTGTTAGGGAGATAAAATTGTGTGGGCCAATATGCTTTCGGTGGATGTATCCCTTTGAAAGGTGTATGAAGGTTATAAAAGGGCATGTGCGAAAGAAAACTTGTCCAAAAGGATGCATTGCCGAGGAGAATATTGCAGAAGAAACAATTGAGTTTTTTAGCGAATACCAAAAAAACATCAAGACTATTGGTATTCCACCAGAAAAGCATAATGATAATGAAACTAGGGAGGGAAATCCTTTGTCAGCCGGTAACCAGATCAAGTTTCTCTAGGACTCTTCTTGAAAGCACATTTCTATGTATTGCAAAATACGCCTGAAGTTCTACCGTATATAGAGTAAGTATTAGTAACATGTTTGTTTTTTTGTTTTTCTTATTTCGCAATAGGATTTATCAAATATGATACTCATTTATGTACTTGCACAAAACACAAGACCTTTTTGAAAAAACAACATGGTGGTAAACGACAATCATGGCTAGAGATAGAACATAGCTTAACGTTTGGTCACTGGTTACGCAACAAGGTAAATTAAATTTCAGCATAATCTTTTGTTTTTTCTCTGTTGTAGTTTGTACAAGCTAGGTTAATCTCATCCTTGTAATGAAATTCAGGTCGAAAAAGAGTTAGCGGTCTCCCTAGAAAGTATATCAGAAACCGTAAAGTGGATTCCACATGGAGCACACAGCAACGTATTGAAATACGAGGCATATGACATCAATGGCTATACATTTCGTACAAAAAGCTCGTGAGGGTAGATTTTACCAGAATAGTGGGGTTGGTGTAAAGGCAACTGACATGCACATTTATAAAGAATTAGTAACCTATGGACAAAACTTTTATTACGGGGTTTTACGAGAGAAATGGGTCCTAGATTATCATATTAAAAAAATTTCGCTTTTCGTGTGCGACTGGGTTGAGAGTATAAATGGGGTCAAACATGATAGTCTTGGTTACACGTTGGTCGAACTTAACAGGTTAGGCCACAAGGATGATCCGTTCATATTGGCCTCACAAGCACGATAAGTGTTTTATGTTAAAGACCAGCTGGATAAAAAAATGCATATTGTCCTTATGACACCTCCGAGAAATTATAGAGATTCTTATGTCGTTGTCGATGAGGAATTTAGTACAAAAAGCTAAATTTCAGCATAATCTTTTGTTTTTTCTCCGTTGTAGTTTGTACAAGCTAGGTGAATCTCATCCTTGAAATGAAATTCAGGTCGAAAAAGAGTTAGCGGTCTCCCCAGAAAGTATATGAGAAACCGTAAAGTGGATTCCACATGGAGCACACAGCAACGTATTGAAATACGAGGCATATGACATCAATGGTTATACATTTCGTACAAAAAGCTCGTGAAGGTAGATTTTACCAGAATAGTGGGGTTGGTGTAAAGGCAACTGACATGCACATTTATAAAGAATTAGTAACCTATAGACAAAACTTTTATTACGGGGTTTTACAAGAGAAATGGGTCCTATTTTAATTTATTTAAGTTAATAAAATAGCAATACAACATTTAACTCTATATTTACTCAAACCTACACCTCATTACTCATTAGCCGATCGTATTCAATTCAAAAATTTAGAACTCATAATCATGTAGTAATACCTTCTTGAGTTAATCCAGTTAATAATCCCGTCAAGTGTTCCGTTAAATCCTAACCAAGCTAATTCTGTCAAAGCTGAAGTTGCAGGGGCTGATTTTGTAAATAACCAGAAACCCTAGTAGGCACGGTCAGGCCATGTTTTGGCACGGTCGCGCCTCGTCTGGCACGGTCGCGCCTATTATTGGCACGGTCGCGCCTCGCATCAGTTGAAACGTAAAAACAGCCTTTAATCGCTGGACCGTTCGGTTTCGTAACCATTTCTCACATTAACAAACAATTAGGAGTTTAAATCATTTTCATTATAGCAAATGAACCCGTTTTGATCGATCCTTTTCCAAAGTATCAAGACTCTCCTTTGTGACCATCAAATTCATCGTTTCATTGTGAATCCTCTCAACTAAGCAAACCAACACATTAATCGATCCTCCCTAAGGCTTCAGAAGACACCATTTTGACCGGAGTTACAGCAGAAAGCACCGGAGACCACTCCGTCGTCGCCAGAACTCTCCTCTACTGTACACTATTGATTCGTCGTCGTTCTAGGTAATTGAAACCGTATTTTCATTTGATTTAGTCTGTAGATCAAAAGCCCCATCTCGATTTGGGTTTTCAATATAGAAATCATCCCAAACCCGAACCTAAGTTTTATTCAAAAATAGTTTGATCGAATTCGATTCTGAACATGTTTTAAATACAATTAAACTACACAAACAGACTCGTAATAACCTTTTGGATGAAAGCCCTATCAATTCCGACTCTATCAATATAAGAATCAATCAATTCGTTCCTGTTTTGACAGAGACACGGTCGCGCTAATCATCTAGCGCGGTCGTGCCTCGGGATACGCGGTCGTGTCGACTTACAGCACGGTCGTGCCTCCTGCTCAGACCAAATCATGCTTGTTGGCTAGACTTGATCTTACCCCCCAGAAGCATAGACACGGTCGTGCCTGTCCAAGGCACGGTCATGCCTAATGATTTGTTTAGCTATGCCCCTCTGTTGATCAACACGGTCGCGCCCTGGCTAGCGCGATCGGACCCGTGGCCCGAGCACGGTCGTGCCCTGTCTAGGCGCGGTCGTGTGTGTTGACAGAATATTTATAATTTTTATTTCTTTTTACAAATAGTATTTCAGATTAATTTTTAAAATAAAAATGATTGAAATTATAAAAATCTGTATTATTGTTTATTTAGAAAAGATCAAATATTTAATCTTAAAATAAATGGAAATTATTTAAAGTTCAACATTTAATTCATAAACTCTACTCTTAAATAATATTGTTATGTTTAAGTTACATTTTATAAATAAATGAATAAGTTAATAATTATTTATTTGATTTATAACTAAACAAAAACATTTATTTAATTATACTAAATTACATATAATACCTACGTTATTTCCATAAACTATAATTATTTAATTTACTTAAGTAATTATCCCAAAATCAAACCTTATTTAAAATGTTCTAAAAATATTCATTTCGAATCTTCTATTTTACTTTCAAGTACCAAACCACTAACTCCATCCAATTCAACCATAGACTTAGATTTAGACTATTGTGCATTATTAATGCAATATATTACACTTTAGGTTATCTTGTGCATCTCAAGGATCATTATACTATTTAGTATTTGTGCTAGCTACGCCTTCGAAACAAGTGAGTATTCACAACCCCCTTTTTACTCTTTTACATTTTTGGGGTGAAACATGAACACTATTCAACTTACATGTTTACATTTACGCAAACAACACAAGTACAAATCCTATTTACATTCATGTGTGCAATTTGAGCTTTATGCCCGAGTGCTAGGTGTGCTAACCTCTTGTATGCTATTATGTGCAATCATTAACTATACAAGCCGACGGTTTTCAATGATAGATCTATTGAGTCTGACAAACCCACCCAAGTGGAGGTGATTGATACCGACAACACAATTTGCATACTAGTTACTAAGGTTTGATTGTACTTGGTTACACAATAGCGGCTCCCCATAAATGCCTTATTTATCATGTTATGTAAAGGATTTGGTTTACAAACTATATGCTATCTATGTACAAACTTGTGTTATACTCACCAACTTTTTAGTTGACCTTATTTTATTCATGTTTCAGGTGCTTTCATTTGAGTTTGATCAAGACATGCTACACATAGGCTTTGGACCTAGTTAATATTAAATCAAAGACAAATTGTATTTCATTATGTACTTTGAACTTGTTTCGTGTTTGTTTGAATGGGAATGGATTTAATATATTACAATCTAGTCAACCTTGTGCTCATGAACAGTCTTACATGTCCCGCCCCGATGATTCCGCCATCGGTCGGGGTGCGACAGATTGGTATCAGAGCCTTGGTTATAGGGAACTAGGTTATTAGACACTCTTGACCTAGACTATAACTTTAGGACACCCATACAATGCCATGCTACTACATGTTACATTTTTCAATTCCTGTGTGATTATTTTTACATGATATCATAAGTATTTACACCATTTGATATAATACATGATGACTTATGTGTCACACTACTTGATAACTCCCATGCTTACACTCATTACTACCTACATGCTATATGATTATTTCCTATGTGAATATCTTTATATGTTATACTATATGATTACATCACATGACACAACACTCAATAGTTTATGTGTCACATTTCCTGTCAACTTTTCCTCCTATTCATAGCTACCTACTTAAATTATTTAAAACACTATCCTAAGTTTAACACACACACACATACACACCAAGTTATTCATACGCATTTAGACTCCCATACATGATACCATCACCTTCATGAACAAAGACTTAAATTATTGGGCCTAATGTCCACCAATAATAAACCAAGAAGCCCATCTATCCTACAAGAAGAAGAAGCCCACTAAAATGCATAAATCTTACTTTGGGCCTCAAAGCCCAGTTCACAACAATTCTCATCTTAACCATGAGCCCAACAATAATATTATTAATACATGATGGCTGGAAGAGTGTGTAAACCCATGAGGAATTCTGGCTAAGGAAAGATAGGGTACTTAAGTGTGTCTTAGTGACCCACCCCTCTTTCCTGGGAATTCTCCTTAGGGATACATTACTTATAGGTCAAGTGTATTTCTAAAATATAATCGTGAAGGTTCGGCGTTATGACTAGTCAAACTCTAAAACCCATAAGAACTTCTATATTTGACACTTCATATTTCATAATCACTTACAACTTTTTTTTTCATTGTTTTTCTGCTAGACATGGACTCCTACCCTCCTCCCTCCCCAGTTTACCGTCCTGGATCAGAATCTGATTGGGAAGAAGACACTGAGACACCCGTGTATCGATCACCAACACCCCCAAATTCTAGGCCAAGGTTTGAGGTAAGGGCGGACTGGATTAGAAACACCGGTCCGAGACTTCGAACACCCGGATCACCCGTACCCATAAACCCGTATCATACACCTCACCCTCATAATCAATTACCACCCCCACTAAGAGACCCATACCTAATGCCCGACCCATACCATCCTAACCCTTGGGTAAGACAAACCATGGCACCCACTGGTGTTATGGGGATTCCAACCCATGACCTCCATCAATATGTAAGAACCTCAGAATTTGAGAGGCAAAGGTTAGAGCAGGGGATAATACACGATTTACAAGGACAAAGAATTGATAGTCTAGCAAACCAATTAGGGTACCAAAAGGAGTTGATCTCCATCCTCGAAAAGGAAGTTCAAGAGCATCGCACGGAGACCGCCAGGGCTGAAGCCAGATCTACTACTAGAGTGACCATAGCGGTGTTCATCTTGGCGATTATTTTCTTCCTAGTGGAAAGCTACCTGAGACGTTAGAAGAAGCTTCTACTGATTTCCTTTAAATTTTCAATTTGAAAACCATTACCCTATGTTTTGAATAATGTTTAACATTTCAGTATTCAGTCAATTCCATATATTTCAACTCTACAGTTATTTTTCATTGATTTGACCCGTGGAACGTAAATTACACCTGTTATATTTTCATCAAACCTTCTCAAATATTACTTCTTTCATTCAACATGATTTAGTACATTACCAACAATATCTTTCATTAAATAAATCATCCTTTTTTTTTATTTAAACAAGATAACGAGGTTTTGTTTAACGAAATTTTAGATAATACCAAAAACATAAATTTTCCATAAAACTTTTTACCTAATAGGAAAGGTTAATGCAACCATTTTTATAAAAAATATTAATTTCTTTCTACTGATAAATAATTTTGATTTTTCTTCATTAAAGTAAATATTTCTAAAGTTGGCTAAATTAATATACTACAACTTATTTAGCCAATAGTTGAAAATTTAAGTTAAAAAAATATTTTCTCATAAATTGCATATTCATTTAAAATATGCGATTCAATGATCTCACTACTTTATATGTCCACAACCAAAAACAAATTCTCACTTTATATGTTCAAACAAGGACCCGTATTTGTAAACACAATTCCCGAATATTTTCAAAATCTCCTCGTTACCTTTCACTTGGCACTTCAAGAGACGATCCATATCGCGTAAACGTTAACCTTTTCCCACCAACATCAATGAGATTTGAGAACTTGAACCTAACTACCACATGATACAAGAACGCCAAACAACACGTTTGTCCGCAGCACTCGATCACATGCAAAACCCGTTAGTACACATCGCACACAAAGTTCAATACTCACGTATACACGCTTTCAATATATCCAACGTAACCACATGATACATGAAACTCAAAGAACCTCAATATACCCAATGCTACACAAATTGCAAAATACACGAAACTAGTTTGCCTACAAATTACAACTTGCTCGATTGATCACGTAACACACGAAACATGTTTATTTGCAATACATATGCTATTGGATTGAGCACATGACACACGAAACCTAGATTGTTTGCAATATACGTGATGCATAAGAATTGCTTCATTGATACATAATTCTAGATTGACCACACTGTACATGAAACTCATTTGATTACAAAGTACTTTATACTAAACGGTGTACACTATACAAGATACATGATGCTAACACTATACATGAGATCCATTTCCTTCGATACACATAATACTATGTTGTTTACATTACACGTTATAGTTTATCGATTACAAAATACAAGACACTAAATTGTTTACTCTCTATAAATGAGACTTATTTGATTACGAACTACGTGACACTAGATCATACATGAGGCTTGTGTGCTTACTATATACTCGAAACAAAATTTGCTTACAATTATTACAATGGATCGATTTCATTATACCCAAGACATGGTCATGCACTTTGTTCACCAAAGTTGAAGACCATGATACATTGAGACGCCTCGGGGTTTGACGTATTTTAGTTCAAACACGAGCAAGCTAAGAAACTTTAAGTGTTACTACTTTACTACTCTTTGGTTGCAAACTTATATGATTTGATGCATAATTAATTGTTAGCGACTTTTATGTGTAAACAATAGACGTGATAATGGTGAAATTTTGCCCTTACCCGCACACAATGGAATGATCTATACGGACCATACGATGATTTGAATAATTACGGGTGCACACGGAATTATAAAAATCAGCGCATGGAAACTATAGTGAAATTTTGTAGTGTGTTGTGACCTAAAACTTGTCATGATATGTAACAACGAAACTGAAGTAATATGACAAGGGCATGGTGGATACGCCGATGGTACTTCCTATATATAAGTGTCCTATCATATTATCAAAAGTAGCGTTGTTCGTGCTACGTGAAGTTTTGACCTAGACCCACGTTTGTGAAATCTTTCACCCACTAACAATTTTGAGCACATTAGTCTACATCTTACACAAACTCAAAATTTCAAATCCCATCAAATTCATCCCAAGTAACGCATCTCACGTTTGGAATTCAAATTGCTATTCGGCAACCTTCTCCCTAAATCCAGTTCAAAAATTAAATTTACAGTCATCATTCGTTTTCAACCTCGATGATCAGGCCCAAGGCCTTGTCTATCAATCAAAACTCACCGAGAACCCAAAAATCCCTCCTCTTTCTTGATTTAGTAGTCTTCATCAGTTAAATTTCGGGACGAAATTCCCTTAACATGGGGAGACTGTAACATTCCGTATTTTTCCGACCCTATTTTAATTTATTTAAGTTAATAAAATAGCAATACAACATTTAACTCTATATTTACTCAAACCTACACCTCATTACTCATTAGCCGATCGTATTCAATTCAAAAATTTAGAACTCATAATCATGTAGTAATACCTTCTTGAGTTAATCCAGTTAATAATCCCGTTAAGTGTTCCGTTAAATCCTAACCAAGCTAATTCTGTCAAAGCTGAAGTTGCAGGGGCTGATTTTGTAAATAACCAGAAACCCTAGTAGGCACGGTCGCGCCATGTTTTGGCACGGTCGCGCCTCGTCTGGCACGGTCGCGCCTATTATTGGCACGGTCGCGCCTCGCATCAGTTGAAACGTAAAAACAGCCTTTAATCGCTGGACCGTTCGGTTTCGTAACCATTTCTCACATTAACAAACAATTAGGAGTTTAAATCATTTTCATTATAGCAAATGAAACCGTTTTGATCGATCCTTTTCCAAAGTATCAAGACTCTCCTTTGTGACCATCAAATTCATCGTTTCATTGTGAATCCTCTCAACTAAGCAAACCAACACATTAATCGATCCTCCCTAAGGCTTCAGAAGACACCATTTTGACCGGAGTTACAGCAGAAAGCACCGGAGACCACTCCGTCGTCGCCAGAACTCTCCTCTACTGTACACTATTGATTCGTCGTCGTTCAAGGTAATTGAAACCGTATTTTCATTTGATTTAGTCTGTAGATCAAAAGCCCCATCTCGATTTGGGTTTTCAATATAGAAATCATCCCAAACCCGAACCTAAGTTTTATTCAAAAATAGTTTGATCGAATTCGATTCTGAACATGTTTTAAATACAATTAAACTACACAAACAGACTCGTAATAACCTTTTGGATGAAAGCCCTATCAATTCCGACTCTATCAATATAAGAATCAATCAATTCGTTCCTGTTTTGACAGAGACACGGTCGCGCTAATCATCTAGCGCGGTCGTGCCTCGGGATACGCGGTCGTGTCGACTTACAGCACGGTCGTGCCTCCTGCTCAGACCAAATCATGCTTGTTGGCTAGACTTGATCTTACCCCCCAGAAGCATAGACACGGTCGTGCCTGTCCAAGGCACGGTCATGCCTAATGATTTGTTTAGCTATGCCCCTCTGTTGATCAACACGGTCGCGCCCTGGCTAGTGCGATCGGACCCGTGGCCCGAGCACGGTCGTGCCCTGTCTAGGCGCGGTCGTGTGTGTTGACAGAATATTTATAATTTTTATTTTATTTTACAAATAGTATTTCAGATTAATTTTTAAAATAAAAATGATTGAAATTATAAAAATCTGTATTATTGTTTATTTAGAAAAGATCAAATATTTAATCTTAAAATAAATGGAAATTATTTAAAGTTCAACATTTAATTCATAAACTCTACTCTTAAATAATATTGTTATGTTTAAGTTACATTTTATAAATAAATGAATAAGTTAATAATTATTTATTTGATTTATAACTAAACAAAAACATTTATTTAATTATACTAAATTACATATAATACCTACGTTATTTCCATAAACTATAATTATTTAATTTACTTAAGTAATTATCCCAAAATCAAACCTTATTTAAAATGTTCTAAAAATATTCATTTCGAATCTTCTATTTTACTTTCAAGTACCAAATCACTAACTCCATCCAATTCAACCATAGACTTAGATTTAGACTATTGTGCATTATTAATGCAATATATTACACTTTAGGTTATCTTGTGCATCTCAAGGATCATTATACTATTTAGTATTTGTGCTAGCTACGCCTTCGAAACAAGTGAGTATTCACAACCCCCTTTTTACTCTTTTACATTTTTGGGGTGAAACATGAACACTATTCAACTTACATGTTTACATTTACGCAAACAACACAAGTACAAATCCTATTTACATTCATGTGTGCAATTTGAGCTTTATGCCCGAGTGCTAGGTGTGCTAACCTCTTGTATGCTATTATGTGCAATCATTAACTATACAAGCCGACGGTTTTCAATGATAGATCTATTGAGTCTGACAAACCCACCCAAGTGGAGGTGATTGATACCGACAACACAATTTGCATACTAGTTACTAAGGTTTGATTGTACTTGGTTACACAATAGCGGCTCCCCATAAATGCCTTATTTATCATGTTATGTAAAGGATTTGGTTTACAAACTATATGCTATCTATGTACAAACTTGTGTTATACTCACCAACTTTTTAGTTGACCTTATTTTATTCATGTTTCAGGTGCTTTCATTTGAGTTTGATCAAGACATGCTACACATAGGCTTTGGACCTAGTTAATATTAAATCAAAGACAAATTGTATTTCATTATGTACTTTGAACTTGTTTCGTGTTTGTTTGAATGGGAATGGATTTAATATATTACAATCTAGTCAACCTTGTGCTCATGAACAGTCTTACATGTCCCGCCCCGATGATTCCGCCATCGGTCGGGGTGCGACATAAAGGGCCAAAACCCTTATATCCCATTCATCGTACAATGGAACCAGTCCATAGTCCAGGTTCAGTTTTGTGATCATATAGTGAATGGAGTACATGTCAATTAAATTTGATGAACACCCAACGGCAGAGAGCATTTCTCTAAACTGGTCCACAATCAATACGTTAATGTCGACGTAGTCCATGTAGGTCATACGGCCTTCGTAGTACTGTTGGCCCCTGTGATGGATTTTGAAAGAGAACAACGTCCGATTGTCGCCTAAAATTTCAAAATAGTTTACACATTAGCTTAAAAAACCCAAATTGTTGAAATTTTAAAGAAGAGAATATATATATATCGACCATATATACTCACCACCGTACATCACATTGTAGTCAGCTGCAGGAGCATCAGCTGATCATATTCTTCATGCCATAATTTTGACCAATGAAGATGAAATTAATTAAGTAAGAAGTTTAGATTTTAAATTTGGAGATCATAATTTATAAGCAAGAACTTTAGTGTAATTAATGTGTGCGACTTTAGTCTTCTGATTTAGTTAGCGGGGAGAAGTGGAAATTATGATCATTCTTTACCTTTAGCCACACATAAAACTTTAACCGTGTCCATATATTACTTTTAGCCACATGTAAAACATTTTACCGTGACCATTTATCACTTTTAGCCACATATAAGTTCAAATAAATACCAATATGGCAGTTGGTCACACTTGGCCACACTTTTCTAGTGTGGCTAATAGATGTGTTTTTGGACACATGAAACAAATACTATGGCCGTAGATCACATTTGGCCACACTTTTATAGTGTGGCTACTAAATGTCAAAGTTTTTTCTTAAAGTGTGGCTAATAGATGTGTTTTTGGTCACATGAAACAAATACTGTGGCCGTATATCACATTTGACCACACTAATCTAGTGTGACTACCAAATGTCACAGCTTTTTCATAAAGTGTGGCTAATAGATGTGTTTTTGGTCACACGTATAAAAAAACAAATGTTGTGGCCGTAGATCACATTTGGTCACACTTTTATAGTGTGGCTACTAAATGTCATAGTTTTTTCTTGAAGTGTGACTAAAAGTTTTGAACTGTTATACATTCGTCACATGAATAAATAAAATGTGTGGCCAAAAGTAGGATAGAAGATTTTGAAATATGATTAACGACCTTTATCCACACATTTAATCGAAAGTGTCGCATGGCGTTTTTTGACTATGTGTGGCCGTAGGTCACTTTTGGCGTAGTGCCACATCCCTCTTGGCTCGTGTAGGACCCTGTATAGAAGGCTTTTGTATCAAATGATTGTATAGGTGTAAAACCGTGAACTTGGGTTCATGGGTAAGGGTGGATGGGTCGGCCTAGTGTGGCCGAGAACTTAGTATTCGTATTATGGGCTTAGCCTTAGTATATATATGGCTTTGTAATGCGTCGCTAGGTTTTACTTTTGGAAGACTTTAATCATTGTAATCGTTTTTCACTCTGAAGATCAATATACATAAAACGTTCTTTGATTAATCAGTGTTGTTTTTGTTCTTGAATCCTCTACGTACAACTATTTCCGCTAAGTTGTGTGTGTGCTGATATTGCTATTGAAGATCCATCAAGGTTGGGGACTAACAATTGGTATCAGAGCTATTAAGATCTTTGACTGCGATATCAAGATATTCATGGTACTAAATCATATGAATATTACTTATCTGTCACTAATATGTTTATTTGTGTATAAGCAAGTTATCGGTAGTTATTTTCAAGTCTAAATCAAGCTTTTGGACTGTCTGGAAGCGTTTTACCTTTGTGTTTTAGCATTGTGGTTGATCTGGAAGGCTAAAATTACGAAGAACTTCGTCTATTTGTTCTTCGTGTTCATCAGAGGACTTAAATTTGAAATACCGTGATTTTTGGTAAACTTCAAGATTATCAGATTTCAAATTTGGGAAGTCTTGACTGATAGTACTAGGTTTTTGTTCACGGCAACTTGTTCTCGGCAACAGTACTCGGCTAATGTATTCGACAATTGAACTCGACCACTGTTCTTGGATTGTGAAGTTCTCGGGAAAACCAAGTTCTCGGCACAAAGATAGTGGGTCTCGGGTAAAGATAAGTTCTCGGCTGAAGACTTGTTCACGGGAAAACTAAGTTCTTGTCATAAGGATAGTAGTTCTTGGCTGAAGATTTACAGGTTAAATTCGTTTGGGATTTTCTACTCTGACACTTGGTCAAGATGTCTTCACAATAGCAGAATTTGAACAATATTAATGCTGCTCAAAACTTGGACAGCGTGATTAATGCTGCTCTAAACTAGAACCCGCAAGCCCCAAGTGATTCCATTCCCGGGTCACGTTAACCCCGAGTAACCGTCGTTAACCTTCCCTCGCCAGTTGACAACAGTTATCCCCATTGATAGCCCACATAGGCGCTACCCCTGTTATACTTATGGCAAAACGTGCCATAAGCCTCCAGACTTCATTCGTCAATTCCTTCGTTTAATAGATTAGACATGTAGTGACTTCTTTAAAACCTTTGCCCATTTCTTTTCATAAATCGTTACATTCATTGAAAAAACCCATTTCATTCATTTAAAACCATTCCTTTACATCATC
Source organism: Smallanthus sonchifolius (assembly GCA_023525975.1). Lineage (NCBI taxonomy): Eukaryota > Viridiplantae > Streptophyta > Magnoliopsida > Asterales > Asteraceae > Smallanthus > Smallanthus sonchifolius. The sequence goes on along the minus strand of CM042036.1, from coordinate 60,301,852 downwards.
CCCTTCGTAAACATTCATTTCGTAAACGTTCTTGTTTCAAACATTGTTTCTTTCGAAAACCATTCATTCGTAAACATTACATTTTATAAACATTCATTAAGTATACACATCACACTAGAAACAAGTAAATAGGGTGTAACATCCCGATTTTCGTAGAAAGTAAAATATGTTTTAAATAAACATATATACTCTTTTAAATATAATTGATGGCAGATGAAATAGTATTTTATAGAAAAAATACTATAAAATAATATATTTAAAGATTTAAAGGTGTTGGAGAAACATTTGATAATTTAATTATCAAAGCTTGAATCAAATTTTAATAACTTAGTATTACTATGGAGATTTGAAATTAGAGGATTTTAATGGTGTGGGGTGGAATATATACATATACTTATACTTGATAATTGCAAGTTTGTAAATTGATGGGACTAACCTTGATTAAAATCAATTGATGTGGTAATAAGGGGAAATTAAAAAAAATTAAAAGGGGAAATCAAATAAAAAAAAGGGATCGTTGATTTGGGGAGGAGAGGTCGACACCTCATGGTGGTATCGACACCAACAATGAAAGAAGGTGGAGGGGCGATTTCATGAATGGAATCCGTAAATCGGAACATAAAGCCTCAACTATGCTAGCCTTCTCGATTTCTAAGGCTTCAAGTAAGTAGATTTCTATGATTTTGTGTTAGTAAACCTATGAGTTAATGTTTGGTGTCGTGGTTCAAAAACTCACGAATTGAGAGGGGGTCTAATACTTATTTTCTTTGTAGAAACTATAATAGATATGTTAGAATGTTTGATTATAACCCATGAGTCATGGTTTTTTATTGAATGCTATGATTTAGTGAGTAAAAGGTGTAAACATAATGATTTATATTGGGTTCTAGCAATTTCTCACTTTTATGGTGATAATTGATTAACAAAGTAGGAGTTTGATTATAGTTTCAAGTTGTATAAGTATGCTTAATAAACTTGATAACTTTGATGATAAAATGGTGATTTTGGGTGTTTAAATGGGTATGTCAATGGTAAATTTTAATCATGCCCATACGGTGTTCGATGAAATGTCTAACTAAATAAATAGTGGAAATTGTGAGATTTTATAATGTTTACTTGATTTAAATGATTTGTTAATAATCAATGGGTGTTTAGTAAACATAAAGTTTGGATAAAGCTAATGGTGAATGGGTTAACATAAATTAAATATGTGAATGTTATTTTTTAGTTAATCACCTTAACGGGTCGGATGGGTATATGGGATTAACATGATTTGATTTATAACCAAAAGACCATTGTTTGTTGTTAAATGGTATTTGTTGAATTGGTGACCTTGACCCATGGTTGTGGTTGAAAAAGAATGGGTGATGACGGGTCTCATAGGTGGGAACACATATAATGGGTGGGGAAATAATACATTCGTATTAAAGGGATTAACGTCCCGATTATGTGTTCTAATGAGTTGCAAGTTGATTTGTTGCCAAAATAGGTATAACAAGCTCGGATAGCAACGGGTTAAACGGGTGGTAAAGCAACACCATTCCTACGGGCGAAGGTGAGTGACTTGAAATTGGGTTCGATTAGAATAGTCATAATAATGACTTGGATTCTTATAGTTAAGGTGTTTTTATCATAATTATTTGTGTATGATTTAACTAAACAACGTCGTATTGTTTTGACGGTGTTTTGGGAGTTTGAACCCACAGAGAAAGGGTGCAAAACAATAATGAGTAGGGTGATATAAGTGTTGAAAATTCAGCATTTTCCTGAATTTAACCAGTTTTGAAATACTTATAGTAAATTAACCAGTTGTTCGTTTGATGTGTATTATACATTGATAGAAAGCTCTATGAGTATACTTTACTCAAAATGTTTAGTTGAGGTGAAACACCTACTGTAAGTGGGTGTAAACGTTGAATTTTTACAGCCACTCAAGGCTGTTTTGAAACGGGAATTTTATAATATTTATAAAATTATTGGGGATTAACCGATAACTCGTTAGGGGTGTCTTTTATATGGTTGTAAACCTCGAGGTGTCTAAAAATCTATACATGATTTCGGGGATAAGGTTTATATTCATTTAGGATAAACTAAATGGTGGGATTTTTGGTTAGGTGTGGGGTTTGATGTAATCATGGCGTCACAAATTTGTAACCCGATTTAATATATTTTTACCGTATTTGGTGTTTAAGGTGAATTACAAACTAAAGGCGGGAGAATGTTACAAACTTAATAAGGGTGTGTGGCGGGGGTAATAATAAGTTGTTAACCGGACGAGTTGCGGTGTGAAACTCAATGAATGTCGGTCTATTACATTGTTTAATTCTTATGGTGCGAATTAACCTACTAATGGTGTTTGTAGTGTTTTAAATTCGTACTAACCGGGATATTAAAGGTGAAACGACTCGGTGTTGGGTCGGGAGAAGAAGAGAACAAAAGCATACAACGGGTTTTTAAACCGTTGTGGGAGTCGTACCTCGGGGGTGAAGCTTGACATGCTTCGAGTTTATATATTCGAATCGTATTCATATAATTATATGTGGAATGTGAGCCCTCATTTAGCTTCGGCTAATTAGTTATGATGGTGGTGATGTGCAGGTATGAAGAGTCGTTTATATGCGGAGGTGGTTAAGATATGTGGACTAAGTGTGTCGGCTTGGATTGCATATCTATGGGGATTAATTAGAGGCATTTATTTTGGAGTAACGAGATGGTCAAAGAAGTGGCTTAACCCCACTTAAAAGATAAGTGAATAATTAACCATTTCCAATTATTTGGTTTGGGTGATAAACACATAATTAGATGTGTATATATATATGTGTGTGTGTGTGTGGTCACGGGGATAATACTATAGAAATATTTGAATTATGAGTTAACTAACCTTTGGGTGATGTCATGTGACAGTTTTCGATAGTGAAAGGTGTTGGTGATCAAGTCAAGGGATGGGGTCAACGGGATGTAGATTTGGAGTTGGCGTGGTGCATGATTTTACATGGTCGTTTTGTAAAATCTTTTTATTCACTTTGTGTTTTTGTATTGGCGTCTTGGAGTTTAAACTCCATATTGATTTATTACTTGCCGATGTGTCCGTGGATGTTTTGGTCACTTGGTTTCGTTTTATTTGGTGTCTAAATACGTTAATGCTTCGTAAGGATTGTTTAGTTTACGAACGGGACATGTCAAAATTTTATGAGAAAACCCGGGTGCGTTTTATGAGTATTTTTCGGGTGTTACAACTTAGTATCAGAGCCGTAGGTTGAGGGATTTGAATATATGGTGGTATTTAAACTCAACCTTAGTGCTCTTGATGGGGGAAAACGTTGACCTGAGACTTGATCATGCAACCGAAGACACGAGGTTAGTATAATTTCTATTGTTGTCGACTATTTATTTTAATATATATATTAACTGGTGATTAGATCCTTATGGCCAATGGGTGGTGTATGGGGGATGAAATGGGATTTTAATGTCTCATACAGGTGAAGTTGATATATTATGGGGGAAGTTTAATGCTATGAACATTGACGGATATGAAACTGAAATTCGTTACTTTTGACACGTTGTGGTGATAATAACAACACCTATGTGTAGTGTGTTGATTGGTACGTCTGGCCAGTGTATTGATCAACACATGAAATTAGAATGTTCTTAGTATTGCCATGATTGTGTTAAAAGTACTGAAAAGTAAATGGGCATATCCTACTAATGGTGTTGAAATTTGTTGTGACAGGAAAAGGTGAAACAATAGGATGTGGATAAGCGGCCATTGAATGGGATTGTCACTGGTGTTTGACATTTGGCTGCGGATATGGTGATACTAGGGGTGACCGGTTGTAAGAGTCATGGTGGTGACCATCCGGATTATGCGGACTGATCATCTGTGGGCGATACTTCAGGCTGATCACCTATAGGGGACTACTTATGAGTCACATGGGTGTATTGTGACCTCATAGTGGTGGTAAATATGGGAGTCACATGGGTGTATTGTGACCTCATACTGGTGGTAGATATGGGTGTATTTGTGACCTCAGTAGTGGTGAAATAACCTCAGGATTAATTGAGAGACGAAGAACTTTAAAGTTAAAGGGACGAGATCCCGGGAGGTGTTAAGGCGGCAACCCCTGGGGAATTGGAAATGGTGATCTCCAGACATAACGGTGAAATTGCAAGTAACTTAATCTTACATTATTACTATTATACATTCAATTTTGTATTGAATTTGTAGTACAAAATGGATTGGGGGTTTCAAAGGGGTAATACTTAACAAGGGTGTAGATTGTTAAGTTAAATAAAGGGGTGATATGGTCTTAATGGCCTAAATAAAAGTCGTATAGTGGTCTATTGACCAATATGGTGTGCATTGGAATGCTAAAAACATAATACGTAAAAGAAAGGGGGTGGTGCAATAATCATTCACAATGAATGCGTGTATGTTTACGGGATATAAACATGAATACATGATGTGAATGAGGGTTTGTTTTAATAACAAAAAAATGGGAGACTATTAAAAAGGGTAAAGTGTTCCCACACTTAGAAATTTGTTGTTTGTTTCTTATACATAAATGGTATGCATGTTATGTGTTTGGGTGCCTCCTAAATGGGTGTGTGCTTTGTTTACAAACGGTGGGTTGTTAATGGGCGTTAAATGAGACTTAGTTCTCATAAATGGTAGTATGTAAATCCATTTGGGGTCTTTGAATCCCACATGTTGGTAAATTATATATGGATTATAAATATGGATTGGTAACGTGTATGACACTTGTTTTTATGTTTAGAGTCGGTATTTGGAATCTGTGAATCTCACTCGTGGTAATTGAGGTCATGAACTTCACATGTGTTGTTATTTCTTGAAGTCTTGAACTTCACCATTATTGTTGTTGTTTGAAGTCTTTGAACTTCACAAATGGGAAGGGGGAATTAGGATCTTTGAATCCCACGTATTGGTAAATAATGTAAGGGTTATAAAAGATGAATAAAGGTCATGTGTGTACTCTTGTATGTTGTGTTAAAGAGTCGGTATTGAAGTCTAAAAACCTCAGCCAGTAGTAATTTAAGGTCAAGAGCTTCACTAGTTGTCGTTTTGTTCTTACTTAGTATTGATAGGTGGTAGTGATTACACAATATGTTTATGCATTATGATTTGTCGTTTAACTTATGTGTACTCTTGCGTGTGTGATATTAATTGAAAGGAATATGGGTTGGATATGCATAATGGGGCGTTTGGGAATTGAGTTCTATGAACCTCACAAAGGTGGATTAGAGTTGAGGTTTTGAGCCTCACAAGGGCAGTTTGAATTTGAGGTCAAAGAACCTCACAAGGGTGTTGTTAATTGAGGTATAAAAACCTCACAAGGATGGGTTGAGTTGTTGTCAAAAGAACCACACAAATGCGGTTCGAAGTTTGAGATCTAAGAATCTCACAAAGGAGTGGATAACTTGAGGTCTCGAACCTCACAAGGGTACGTCGTCATTTAAAAACCATGAGCTTTGTAATAGGTAGTTTAATTAGTTTTACTTGAAACTTAAATTGTTGTTTGGTTGAATTGGGTTCACAAGAATCTTCATGGAGTGTTAAATGGTGATTACAATAGTGGTATAACGTTGTGGGGTTGTTAAAACACCAAGGGGTCGAGTCAGGAGAGTCAGTATGGACTTAAAATTGTTTTTATGAATGAAATAGTAAACACATAGTACTAATGCGGTCTTGATGAAGCCGTGATCTTATGGATAGACATAAGGGTAAAAATGGTGGGATAAAGTATGCGTGGTGAAATCAGATTTCAAAAATAAACTTTAATATTAAAAGTATGCGCATACTAAAACTTCTTGGTACTGAAAGCATAGGTTGGGGTTTAAAGTCTTTGAACTTTAATTAATTTTATGTTCATGGGATCATTGTATCCCAATGGTGAAATCTATGAACTTCAAAGGGTGTTGGGATTGATTGATAACCGGTGGATATTATTAATCATATGTACACTATTATTGGAGAAATTGGTTGATATTGATGTAGTATTGTAGCATTAAAGTTGAGAAAGGCGTGCATATAGGTACTGTAGAATGATTAAAGCTAAAGGCGGAGGATGGGTGCAAGTTGCATTGGTGATGTGCAAAGGGGCGTGAACTAGCTTGGATAGATTCTATGCTAAAAAAAATTCAAGTAAGTCATTCTATATTATGAAATTCATAATGCTAGTACCTTGGGGTGGCGATAATAGGGGGTTGAATTGACTTCTTGCACAAGCATAATCGTCGGGTACTGGTGATCACCTAGCATGTATTGACCTCGCCTAGTCGTTGGGAAATTCCTCCAAACCCAATGTGTACAATCAATGCTACCTAGCACACCAAGAAATCTATGCCGGCTTTCATGTGCGGCGTACAAACGTTGTACGTCATGTGAAGTCGTTCTACGCAAATATTCTCTTCCATAAAACTTAATCTCGTCCTCTTTTTCCAAAGTGGCCTCCGAACCCCGTCGGTGTTTCCACTGTACCTTAACCGATTGAATCACCTTATTCCGCAGTTGCTTTTAGTAACACCTACCAAAATACGTCTCAATATTTCCCGTAGCCATTATAAGAAATGACAAGATTTATCGAAAACCCGAGAGTTAGAAATTTAAATAAGAATTCTGACATTTAGAGGGTAGCGAACCGCTACCTACCGGTTAACGGTCCGCTACGTAGACAAGAAATCAGGCCGCTCAAGGGGTGGTGGACCGCCAACTGCTTAGCTAACGGTCCACTATAGGTAAACCTTGGCTGGCGGACCGCTAGCAACTATGCTAACGGTCCGCTACGCAGGTCCCTAGGGACCCTCTGCATCAGACACGTGTCTTGAACACGAGCAGGGCATGCGTCAGCCCTAATGACACAGGTCAGTGTCGAACCGCCATGGCAGACCCACACGGTCCGCTACGGACGTGTGGCACGTCTGCCTTGCATGGCTGCCACGTGGAAAGCATGCGGACAAAGGGTGGTAGCGGACCGCTACGGACGGATTTCCAGCCTATAAATAGAGGCTCATTTGCACTCAATTCTCCACATTTCTTCACAACTCACTCTATAGATCTCCCTACCCCAAGCCTTTCCCGAGCCTTCCAGCTGTCCCAACTCCCGAGCTGCTCCTCCCGATTGAACCAACTTTCTTTTTTTTACCGGACTCAAGTTGTCAAGAGACGAAGCAACCCAAGACACTTGTAGAAGTGCTAGTCAAGGTGCTAGATCTTTAAGATTTTATCATAGGAGCCGAGTAGCTCTAAGTTATCATCTAACAACCATCCAAACTTCCAATCAAAGGTGAATACTAGTCTACATTGTGAATGCTCGTTCACACTGTGAACGCGAGTCTGTCAAAACGATTTGTAAGACGTGATTGTGCTATAGGCACCTTCACACAAAAGATCAAACTAATTATGTTTTACAAAAAGGGCAAAACATGATAATTAAATATTTATTCATACTAATCTCAAAATTAGGGGTTGAGTTCAATCCCTGGAGATGTGATTACTCAAGAAGTGTACGTAAAGTTTGATCAAATATTTATACTCGCTTCAGATCCAGTCGGGTGGGGCGTTGTTGGATTGTATGTCGGGTGATTGCATAAAACACTAATGTCCCAGTTCGGTCGCGTAGCCCCCGAGTACTTGTCTAATGTATACAGATAAAGAAAGGGAAGATAGTGATGTGTTCACTAGAATCCAGTAAAGACGAAATGTTTAACTGTTTTGCCATGTTTATGAAAAAGATTTGAGGTCATGAAGTATTCACCAGCATATAGCTGACGTTCATTTTCAAATGTTTTCAGGAAAAGAATAAAAAATGACTTCATCATGTCGGGACCGGCTACGACCTAAGTCCCAAAGACAATTTTGTTGCGCAATCGGGTCCGGCCACACACCTAGACCCTAGGGGTGTAAACGAGCCGAGCCCGAGCTCGACTAGGCTCGAGCTCGACTCGTTTAACTTACTGTGAGCTCAAACTCGGCTCGTTTCGAGCTCTATTTCTAACGCTTGGGCTCAGCTCGTGAGGAGTTTTTCAAGCTCGAACTCGGCTCGGGCTTGGCTCGTTTATTATTTATTAATTAATTTATATATTTATAATTATTTTTATATAAATTTTATTATAATTTTTATATATAACATAATATATATTATTTAGTTATTTTTATCATAATTTTATATATACTAATCATTATTTTATAAATATATATTTAATATATTAATTAAAAAATTATATAAATAATGGGCTCGTTTAGACCCACGAGCCGGTTCGAGCTCGATAAGTGAAGCTCGGGCTCGGTCGTTTATTGAACAAGCTTATTTTTAGGCTTGAGCTCGGGCTCTAGCTCGTTTAATCTCGGCTCGAATCGAGTTTTTAGCGAGCCGATCTCGAGTAGCTCGCGAGCCGGCTTTGCTCGTTTACACCCCTACTAGACCCGATGCAACCTGAAAATATATTATTTCAGGTCGTGCAATGCACAGAAAGATCTTGAAGGAAAAAACAAGGTTAAGGGGCCAGGATGATTATGATTCCTAGGCAGAATGCCTCCTTGTAGATTATACCGACTTTGTGTCGGTTTTTTGATTTGAAATCTGAAGTACAAATGATTGGGCTTTCATACCCCAAGTATTTAAATAAAATAATCTTTTGTCAACACGACAAGATTCTGATATTTACAAACCAACACTTGAGGTTGAGATGATTTATAAAAAGATCTTTTTTGTTAAAAATCATCATTCCATTGCACAAAACCAAACTCTGAAATCAAAGCAGCTACCAAAGGAAACAACTGACGTCGCGAGCCGGTAACGTCCCGGGGGTGCCCGAGGCAGGGTGTGACACTTTTCCTTTCTATCCATTATGGCTACGGGTTCTTTAATATAATTTAGACGGTTATCAGCCTTGATGTCCGCTAGCGGTACTTGGGCTGTGTTGTCAGCCACGCACTTTCGCAAGTGTGACACGTGGAATGTAGGATGAATCCCACTCAGCTCATCAAGTAGATCCAGTCTATACGCTACTTCCCCTACATGTGCCAAAATTTAAATGGTCCAACGAACCTCGGACTTAGTTTCCGCCTTTTACGATAACGGATTATCCCGTTCCAAGGAGATACTTTAAGTAATACAAGATCTTCGACCTAGAATTCGAGGGATCTCCGTCTCCGATCGGTGTAAAATTTATATATGTCTTCCGCAGCCTTCATTCGTGCCTTAATCTAATCAAATTTATCGGATGTAGCTTTGAAAACTTCTAAACTTCCAAATTCTTTCTGACCAATTTCTCCCCAGCATAGCGGAGTCCTACATCACCTCCTATAAAACATCTCGAAAGGCGGAATGCCTATAGTCGAGTGATAACTGTTGTTGTAAGAGAACTCCGCTAGTGGTTGATGACTATCCCAACTCCTATCGAAGTCGATGATACAGGCACATAGCATTTCCTCCAGGGTCTGGATGGTCCTTTCGGACTTACCATCCGTTTGAGGATGATATTTCGTGCTTATGTTTAGTCTTGTGCCCATCGCTGCATGAAACTTCTTCCAAAATCGTGATGTAAACCGAGTATCCCTATCTGAGACAATGGATGCCGGTACACCATGATGAGCTACAACTTCATTTATAATCACTTCTGCAAACAGTTAAGATGAAAAATTTTCATGTATCGGAAGAAAGTGAGCGCTCTTCGTAAGTGGATCCACAATCACCCAGTTGGTGTGAAAACCTTTAGCTGTGCGAGGTAGCTTGGTAATGAAGTCCATCATGATGTGTTCCCATTTCCACTCCAGTATCTCCATGGGTTGGATCTTACCGCATGGCTTCTAGTGCTCGGCCTTTACTTGCAAACAGGTCAAACATTTGCTTACATATGAGGTTACATCATTCTTCAGGCCTGGCCACCTATAATCCTTCTTTAAGTCTTGATACATTTTTGTGGTTCATGGATGTATAGAATAACAAGAATTATGGGCTTCGTCGAGGATCTTGGCCCTAAGCTCGCCTTCCTTGGGTATCCAGATTCGGCCAAATCGAGTCCGTACGCCGAGGGTGTTAACCTTTGACTCTTATTTACCTACCATTCTTTCTTCTTTATGTTCTCTAGTTTAAGAGCTTCAACTTGTGCTTTTGCAATTTCTTTCATGAGGTCAGCCTTCACCACTAGCTAGCATGCTTTTACTCTAATAGGAGTTGGTCTACCCTTTCGACTCAGAGCGTCAGCCACCATGTTTGCTTTCCCCGCGTGATACAAGGTCTCACAATCGTAATCTTTCAACAACTCCAACCAATGCCTTTGCCTCATATTCAACTCCTTCTGTTCAAAGAAGTATTTCAGACTCTTGTGATCGGAGTAGATAGTGCACTTAACCCCGTAGAGGTAATGCCTCTAGATCTTTAGCGCAAAGACAATTGTTGCGAGCTCTAGGTCGTTAGTCGGGTCAGTTGACTTCGTGGGTCTTCAATTGACGTGCCGCATACGCAATCACCTTTCCTCGTTGCATCAACACGCAGCTTAATCCCATATTAGAAGCATCGGAATAGACCACTAAGTCTTCCTTTCCCTCGGGTAGGGCTAATACTGGTGCTTCAGTCAACTTCTCCTTCAATTCCTCAAATGCCTTTTTCCGAACCGGACACCATTCATACTTAATCTCTTTCATTGTTAACTTTGTCAGTGGCGAGGCTATTCTCAAGAAATCCTGTATGAATCTCTGATGGTAGCCTACCAATCCCAGAAAACTCCGTACTTTGGTCGACATCTTCGGGATGTCCCATTCCTCCACTGTTAAAATCTTTGCCGGGTAAACCATAATGCCGTTCTTGTTGATAACATGACCTAGTAATTGACCTTCCCTAAGCCATAAAGTGCACTTGGCGAATTTGGCATATAACTTCTCCTCCTTCAGAGTATCCAGTACTTCTCGCAGGTGACAAACATGATCGCCTTCACTCTTTTATTAGATGAGAATATCATTTATAAATACTATCACCGACTGATCCAGCATCGGATAACAAACTTTGTGCATCAAATCCATAAATGTTATCGGGCGTTTGTCAAAACGAACGACATCACGACACACTCGTTGTGTCAGTACCATGTACGAAACGCGGTCTTCCGCATATATCCTCTTCCCTTACCTTCAATTGATGATATCCCGACCATAAATCAATCTTCAAGAACCAACTCGCGCCTTGCAGCTGGTCAAACAGATCGTCGATTCAAGGTAGCGGGTATCTGTTCTTCATCGTTCGTTTATTAAATTCTCTGTGATCGATGCACATTCTCATTTGTAACATCCCGAAAACTCAAAATCTAATGGTTCGGGTCGGAGGGCAACCCGAACCTCTATTAAATAGAGGCATTAGCATAGTTTGGCACGTAATTGTAAATCGATATATAAAAAAGGGCCTGGTTAGCCACAATGAGAACGGTTGGAAGTGATAGCGCACGAAAAGGGAATCTGAGGACTAGGATGTAAACCTCAATGGTTTAAAGGAACTTTAGGCAAAACCCTAGGCCATTTGGCCTAGGAGTGTGCACGACGGCAGGGACGACCGAGAGAAAGGGAATCCGGCGAGAAGAGAGGACGACGGCGGTATTAAGCGAGAGACTACACTACGCGTTAAGGTAACCCTCGTATGCTCTTTTATGTATATTTGTTATTGTTTTGCTTGGAAACCCGGTTAGTGTTTGGGGTTTGTTGATCCCAGCCAACGGTAAGGACAAGATGGAGGGCGTCGGTGGTTGGTAGTGGTGGCGGCGGGTGTAGTATTTGGCCGATGATGGTCGTAGACTTGGGTGGAAGTAGCTACCGGTATAAGTGGATGGCGTCTTGGTGACCAAATGTTGGGAGAAGAAGAGAGACGAAGGGCGACGGGCAGCAGGGGTGCGCTGTGGTGGCTGTTGGGGCGACGCTATGGTGGAACGAAGCGGGAGCAGCCGATGTGTTTGAGGGTAACAGACGGTGGTGATCGGAGGGATAAGGCCCGACAAGGAAGACGAAGATGTAGGGGACACGCATGGTGGTGCACGACGATGGAGCACGTCGGGACACAGGAGGCCGACGAGGTGACCCCTGGTCATGGTGGTGACGGTGCGGGGAATGCGCGGCGGCGCGTAGGATTACGTAGAAGAACAGGGAACGAGTGGGGCAAATTAGGGTTTTTGCAAGGCTATTTGACGTGCATGCATGCATACATAAAACCCGGTTCGATTGTTATATTCCTAAACGGGTTAAGGGCGACCTGACGCATGTGTTCGTGAATATAAGGGTTCAGCAGGATGGAAGGACGAGCAGTTGAGTACAAGTGTTAGGATTGTATTATTTTATGTGTTGGTAGACGTATCATTAGATCGTATCTGATCATGTGATCGTACGTTGGCAGGGTTGGAGTTCGAGCAAGAGGACAACTTCTCGGCAAGGCTTGGATCTCCACAATTGTGAGTTTCTAATCCCCTTTTTTAAACGTTTACTGTTTTGGGGCTATCGTACATACTCGCATGTTTTATTAAACGAACGTATTACGAGTAATGATATAAAGTTGAAGTGTATTATGAGATAATTAAGCTAAGGGTCGTTATGGGGTCCTTAGGATGGGAGAACGAGAGTTGTGATGATCTGTGTGTGTCATCTTATGAGTTAGACGGGGGAGTCGGGAATTTAGTAAAAACCTATGATGGTTATATAAGGAGAGTTAGCATGAGAACCCGTACGTGGTTCATTAACGAGTCAAGTAAATGTTAGTATGTTGTTATGCGTCATGTGTTTGATGTTGTGTGTATTGTATCGTTGTCCTCGTGACACGGCGGGTATAGTGTTGGCATAGGTCTATGGGGCGTCCATAGTATATACGGGCTAGAAGTCGGTATGTTGTTTGTGTGTCGTATAATTACTTATTCGGAAATAGTTGGGTAATGTGTCCAGGCGTTAAGAGGATACGTTTAAAGTAAGTGTTTTATTACACACGTAAGTAATCCGTGAAATGGTGGTGAGTCATAGTAAATGCCCAGATAGTGTCATATGTATATATATGTGTTGCTCTGTATGCTTGCATTGTTGCCCGTGTGTATAGTCAAAAGTGGTGTGGAGGACGGAGTCCATCGGGGTCATCATTGTACGCGTGATCTGGTAGTCATTATGTGGTGAAGTGCCGGTCATTGTATGGTAGATTATATAGCTACGATGTGGGTGGCTGGGTAGTCATCATGGATGATGAGTAACAAGGGTAGAGCTGAGCTTATGACGAGTATCCCCGACGGGGATAACCCTGACGAGGGTGCAGTGATGAGGTATGTGTTAGTGTGCATTTACATGTGTTAAATGGCATGCAAGTAATGAATTATATTAATTGTGTACGAGATGATATTGATGTGATAAATAGATGTAATTAATGTGATGTATCGAGTTAGATTGACCTTTGTGTCGGTAATAGTACATTGTGTACAACTGTTAAGTTAGTCGCGTTATGAGAGTCCTGGTTAGGACTAGTAAGTCGGTGTCTAGAGGTGGTCGAGTTAACCAGTGTATGGTTAATATATATGGTAAATTGTGTGTTATCATAGTAGTAAGCTCGTTCTATGTCATTGAGACTTACTAAGTTAGATGGTGAGTAGAGTCTGGGGTGGTGAATCCTTTGGGATAATATAAGATAACAGGGGTTATTTATATGATGAAAATCTATACAACTATTTTCTAAGGACCAAAGGGTCTAGAATGGAAATAATTATATAAAGAAATGAGTTGGCTGTTGTTTAAATTAAATTATTAGAACTCACTCAGCGTAGCTGACTTTGTATGTACGTTAGATTGTTTTGCAGGAGAGTCAGTTGGAAGAGGTATCTTGGCTTAGAGGCGGGGCTACTCGGGTTGGTGTGCATGCATTCGTCAGGTAATGTTGTCAAAGTTAACGAGTTTAAAGATAATATTATTTTGAGAAAGACTTCCATTGTTTATTTAAATGAAAGTTACATGTTTTTAAAGAGTATACCAGTTATGAGAACCAACTGCTGGGTGCCTGGTTTGGGGCCTTTCAAGTTGGTATCAGAGCCATGGTTTAAGAGAACACTGGTGTTTTTAAACAAATAAAATGCCTTAAATTAAACTGAGAATGCGATAAGGGTGAAACGAATGCCACCACGAGTAACCGCGAGCCAAGAGGTACGTCTTTTGAGTTGAGCTGTAATTAGTTACCATTTATGTAGTGTTACACCAGGTAAAGCGATTGGTGTGAGTAAGTGATTTATGGTTCCATGTGGGATCATGATGTGTGCTATGTGTTGTAGTAGTATGTAAAACTATATGAAGTTGTGTGGTGTGATTAAATGAGACCATGATGTGAGTTGAGTAATGTGGAGTAGCATTAATTGTAACTATGTGAGATAGTTTTGTGTGTTGATATGATTTAGTAATTTTGTGTCTAACCTTGGATGGTGTGAAATTGTCATAAAGATGATGACTTGCTAGATTATTGTGTGGTGCTATGTGAATTGTGTGGGATGCATGTTCATTCGGGGTGTGTGAAAGATAGAAAGCTAGTATGAATATAATGGGGGAGGTTTAGAATCTATGATTACTCTCATATTCTAAATTTAACGCCCATAGTAATCACTCAAACGTTCTATCTTGTGCCGGTACTGATGGCCATGATGATTCGGACTAGATAGATAAGGCAGGGAGCTCTCATCAGGAGGTTGGTAGAACGGTGGGCTAGATGTGTGGCTGCTGTTCGTATGGTTATCATTGGGAATAGACAGATCTTAGCATCTATTCCGTTGACGGTGGTTCCACCTGCAGCTAGAGATGAACAGGAGCAACCAGCACAGGAGGTGATTCTGGCGCTTCCGGCACCTAATGTTGCCAGTACTACCAGGGCAGTTATAAGGAGTGGACTTAGTAGCTCCTTCTACAGGAAAAGTGGTTGGCAAGGAAGGAATGCAATTGCGGATAGGCATCAACCTCTGAGGCAGGATTCGGGAGCGGGAAACGGATGGATGGAGGAATCTGACAACGAGGAACAGGTGAGTGATAACTTTGACTTGTTCAGTGATTAGAGTAGTGGTGGTTGCCACAAGAGGACTAGAGCATTTTGAGTAGTGGCCGTCAGGCACTTTTGTGATGAAGTATTTGTTCTCGGTTTTTCAATTGCTTGATTTTAACCTTGACAGTAAGTCTTACCATGGGATGGTTTAAAACGTAGTTAATGATAGTTGCATGCGTGATAGCTTGCTATTTATATTGCAGTGTTAATTATGTGTGATTATGTGATTACCTTTTGAACAACATGAGTTCATACTAAATGTAATCTTTGATGTGATGCTAGAGCTTGGTTGATTAGACTGTATGAGTAGACCGTTGTAGACCAGATTTTTGATTTTTATGTGTGTGTCTACGGTCTTAAGATAGTGCCACCTATGTGTTATGTTTAGGTGATGTTTGAAACGTAAGGGGGTGTGCTGCACCTTGTGTAATTGTTCCGGACGAGGTCCTGTGGGAAATTTTAAATATACATTTTTAGTATGTATAAATGTTCAGGTCGATGTCCTGTGAGAAATTGTAGTTACATACCTTATGATTGGGTATGCATGTTCAGGCCCAGATCCTATAGGGAAATAAGATATTTTATATCTTGTGTGTATGAATGTTTAGGGATGTTTTGTGTCTAGACTGAGTAGAGTGTTGTCTTGAATTATGGGTACGACTCGTATGGGTATGACCGAGTAAACTCTGTATGAGTATATGATGACGTGTGGCATGGGCTACCGTTGTAGCGAGTAAGAGATAAGGTTCAAGAGTTTGTGTGTCCATAAATGACGAGGTCATATTGTATGCACGTAGATTTACTCAGACCTAGCAGTTATGTGTGTGCACGTGATGTGTGTTTAGAGTTTGGGGTTACTAGTACATGTGTAGAACATTGTGTGTTCTGTAGATATGTGTGTCGGTGTGTGTCCTTATAGTACACGCTTAGTCGTGCGTAGGACGGGTGGTCAGTGTGCTCAAGTATAGTATTTCTATCTTGACGATTTTCTCGACGTTGATACCTCGAGGTGGTGCGAGGAGTTTTGACGTCTTCTAGGCGACTAGTGAGGTGCTCTTATGAGATGCCTATGCTTATATCTCGGGAATTCGGAGCACGAAGCCAATGGTCGGAGCACGAAGCCAATGGGCGGAGCTGTAGAGTAGATGATGAAAGCATTTACGTGGACGCTTGACCAGAAATGTTTATGATGAGATCAAGGTGATTACACTGAAATTTCAGCACGGAGTTAATAAGATGATGAAGGACCTTCATTGAACACGTTCCATATGAAAGATTCAGTCGAGGTAAACACTAGATGAGTAGGGATGTTTTCGGGGCGAGACGACGAATAGTTGAGGCTTGTGAGCAAACGGACTTCATGTTCGTAAATTATAAATGAGACGCGGTCAGTGATCGCATGGTAATAAAGTAAAGAGATACTATGGTAGAAGAATTTTGTGGAGACCAGCGTAGCTTTGTACAAGCTCCTCGAAATCCTCAGAGAAGGGCAGAAGTAATACCCTTATGGGTAAGCAGTGGGCTCGAGTTTGAGAAATCATCGCAAGATGGAAATTGGAGCATAAGAGAAGAGCGTGATGGACACGTGGTAGTAAAGCAACTATTACTCCTATCCGTGAAAGGTAAGAAACCTACTTGGGGAAGTGACCGTTGGGATGACGAGATCATCAGGGATATTTAAGAAACAAAGGCAATTGTGCTCGTGAGCTGATATGACATGTAACAGTGAGCGAATAACTGGCGGTTTTGTGCTACATAATACCATAGGTGATACGTGCGATGTTCTTATGAACGATAAGCGTAGCAAGGTATTGTCAAGAACAGTGACGATGAAACCCTCATGAAAAGGGGTAGTAATCAATGCAATCACGAAAGGCAACTTCTAGCAAGTGCCGGGAAAGCGAGAGTTGGAAATGCGGTCGTTTGACTAATGGTCGGTAAGACGAGAGATGAAAGAATGGGTAAGTGAGACCTACAGGCCCCAAAGTTGAAAGAGGGCAACAGGTAAGACTTCTTTAAACACCAATGGTGGTGGTTGAATTGCAAGGCAAAGAGTGTGAACAGATAGATTTGATAAGTGTGAAGGTGAATGCTTGACACCGGATGTATTCGGTGCACGAGTGTGAACAGAAAGATAAGTCGTGTTGGTTTGTGCCGACACAGGATTCGAGGACGGTTGGGAGTGATAGCGCGCGAAAAGGGAAACCGAGGACTAGGATGTAAACCTCAAAGGTTTAAAAGGAAGTTTTAGGCAAAACCCTAGGCCATTCGGCCTAGGAGTGTGCGCGACGGCAGGGACGAGCGAGAGATATGGAATCCGGCGAGAAGAGAGGACGACGGCGGTGGTCCTACGGCTGTGTTAAGCGAGAGACTACACTACGCGTTAAGGTAACCCTCGTATGCTCTTTTACGTATATTCGTTAATGTTTTGCTTGGAAACCTGGTTAGGGTTTGGGGTTTGTTGCTCCCGGCCAACGGCGAGGACAAGATGGAGGGCGTTGGTGGTTGGTAGTGGTGGCGGCGGGTGTAGTATTCTGCCGATGATGGTCGTAGACTTGGGTGGCAGTAGCTACCGGTATAGGTGGATGGCGTCTTGGTGACCGAATGTTGGGAGAAGAAGGGAAACGAGGGCGACGGGCAGCAGGGGTGAGCTGTGGTGGCTGCTGGGGCGGTGCTATGGTGGCGTGAAGCGGGTACAGCCGATGTGTTTAAGGGTGACACACGGTGGTGATCGGAGGGATGAGGCCCGACAAGGAAGACGAAGATGTAGGGGACACGAATGGTGGTGCGCGACGATGGAGCACGTCGGGACACGGGCGGCCGGCGAGGTGACCCCCTGTCATGGTGGTGACGGTGCGGGGAATGCGCGACGGCGCGTAGGATTGGGTAGACGAACAGGGCACGAGTGGGGAAAATTAGGGTTTTTGCATGGCTATTTGACGTGCATGCATGCATAAAACCCGGTTCGAGTGTTCTGTTCCTAAACGGGTTAAGGGCGACCCGACACATGTGTTCGTGAAGATAAGGGTTCAGCAGGACGGAAGGACGAGCAGTTGAAGTGTCGGGATTGTATTATTTATGTGTTCGTCGACGTATCTTTAGAGCGTATCTGATCGTGTGATCGTGCGTTGGCAGGGTTGGAGTTCGAGCAAGAGGACGACTTCTCGACAAGGCTTGGATCTCCATGATTGTGAGTTTCTAATCCCCTCTTTTAAACGTTTACTGTTTTGGGGCTATCGTACATACTCGCATGTTTTATTAAACGAACGTATTACGAGTTATGATTTAAACTTGAAGTGTTTTATGAGATAATGAGGCTGAAGGGTCGTTATGGGGTCCTTAGGGTGGGAGAACGAGATTTGTGATGATCGGTGTGTTATCTTTTGAGTTAGACGGGGGAGTCAGGAATTTAGTAAAAAACCTATGATGGTTATATAAGGAGAGTTAGAATGAGAACCCGTACGTGGTTCATTAACGAGTCAAGTAAATGTTCGTATGTTGTTATGCGTCATGTGTTTGATGTTGTGTGTATTGTATTGTTGTCCTCGTGACACGGCGGGTATAGTGTTGACATAGGTCTATAGGGAATAGTACATTGTGTACAACTGTTAAGTCAGTCGGGTTATGAGAGTCGGTGTCTAGAGGTGGTCGAGTTAACAAGTGTATGGTTAATAAATAAATGGTAAATTGTGAGTTATCAAAGTAGTAAGCTCGTTCTATGTCAGTGAGACTTACTGAGTTAAATGGTGGGTAGAGTGTGGGGTGGTGAATCCTTTGGGATAATATAAGATAACAAGGGTTATTTATATGATGAAAATCTATACAACTATTTTCTAAGGACCAGAGGGTCTAGAATGGAAATAATTATATAAAGAAATGAGTTGGCTGTTGTTTAAATTAAACTATTAGAACTCACTCAGCGTAGCTGACTTTGTATGTACGTTAGATTAGTTTACAGGAGAGTCTGTTGGAAGAGGTATCTTGGCTTGGAAGCGGGGCTACTCGGGTTGGTGGGCATGCATTCGTCGGGTAATGTTGTCAAAGTTAACGAGTTTAAAGATAATATTATTTTGAGAAAGACTTCCGCTGTTTATTTAAATGAAAGTTAGATGTTTTTGAAGAGTATAAGCAATTATGAGAACCAATTGTAGGGTGCCTGGTTTGGGGCCTTACATCATTGACCCATCTTTCTTCTTTACGAATAGAACCGGAGCACCCCAAGGCGAAATGCTCGGTCTTATGAAACCCTTATCATGAAGTTCCTCCAATTGCGTCATCATCTCTTTCATCTCAAGTGGTACTAGTCAGTACGGTGCTTTCACGACGGGTTGGGCACCTGGCGTTAAATCAACCTGGAATTCAATCTCCCGATCGGAACACCTCCGGATAGTTGCACACCCCCAGTACATCGTTCAGTTCCGTCACTTTTTTATCTTTATCAATCACGTAGGCCAAATAAGCCTCGCATTCGCTCCACATATAACTTTCTGCCTTGATCATCGAAATGAAGTTTGGCCTCGGGATATCTCTATCCCCATAAATCGTGACTTCGCTACTATCAGGAGCCTTGAGTTAGATAACCTTTCGTTTACAAACAATTCACGCCTCGTTGGCAGCAAGCCAATCCATTCCTAGTACCACGTTGAACCCTCCCAATGTCATGACAAACAAACTAGCATGGAATCTATGGTCACCTATATTTATCAGGAAATTATCCACAAATTCTACGCTAAAGGCTTGTTCTACTACTTATCAATTGTGCATTATTCGATCACAGAACGTAGAGGATATAAAACTTTTACTAGCGTCGGAGTCAAAAAGTAAAGATGCAAAGGTATTGTTAAGGATAAACATACCTAACACCACGTCAGGTTTTCCCCTCGCCTATTCTTGAGTCGGGGCATACGCCCTCGTCCGAGCCCTTGGCTTTTCCGCCTCTTTCCCTTTCCCCGTATCCCTTGGCTTCCGACAATCCCGGCTTAAATGCCCCGATCCTCCACAAATATAGCACCTTAGAGTACCTTGACAATCACGGGCATAGTGGCCCGACTTCCCACACCTGAAGCACAAATTCGACCCATGTTGATATTCACTCTAATGTTCTTTTTCCTATTTCTCACAAACAGTCTGTCCACCCACTCTTGCCTTTTTATCATTCGGCCCAAACAATTTTCCACCTGTTCGTTTACCAGGCAAGGTCAGCTTTTTCTTGGGCCCCTGTATAATCGCATCATTCAAGGCTAGATCATCATACAACACGCCACTCAGCTCCACCACCGAATCGAACGTCCGAGGGGCGTTCAGTTACACATCGTGCCAATCTTGTTGAGTAGCCCCTGGATGTAGCAAGCAATCCTCCTCTCTTCAGTGGTGTTCAAGTGTGGCACCTGATGTGCCAACTCATTGAACCTGGTGGTACTGCCGATGCGTCATTTGCCCGACTTTCAATCCTAGAAAGTCCCTTTCCACCTTTTCAATTTCATTCCTCGGGAAGAAATTCTTAATTACCAATTCCTTCAGTTCGTTCCACATCATTGAATCAACGGTCATATCCCCCTTAGCCTGCCCCCCTTCCCACTGGTGGGACGCCTCTTCCCTTAGTGAGGTCACAACAAAGTCGACAATCTAATCCGTTTGGCACTTGCTGAGACAGATGGCGGCTTCCATGCGGATCACCCAGTTAAATGTTGCCACTGCGTCCTTTTTACCTGTAAGTATCGGCGGGTCACATGCCTTAAAGGACTTTTAGTCGTAACCGCAAGCAGGCGGTGCATCATTCACTGTAATTACAGGTCCTTTAGCTCCAAGGTTAGTACCACCCGACCCATTTATGCTTTTCATTGCGTCGGTCAACATAGTTGGTAGGGTGGCCTACATTATCTCGATAATTTCTCGAGTCAGTGCCTTCTTCACTTCAGGCTCGAAACTATGATGTTGTTCAACCACATGGGTGTCCTCAGTCTCATGTTGGCTTACTACTGGGTTGAAATGGATGCTTTCTTCATCGTTCTGCCTTTAGTTAATGGGTGCCCTACCGCGATGTCCGGTACGGCCCCCACCATATCTTCCACCTCGACATCTTGCTATTCCTTCCTATAAGAACAAAGAATCTTATGTCATCATGCTACTTAAAACGTAGAACACAACAAGTATTGTAAGATGTTAATATACAATGGCCATCTGCAATTAACCATTACACTTCCTCTTGGTTTATGTTTGATCACATTTATGATTCCATCAAACCCTTATCCTAGCATAACGCTTTCTAAGGGAAAATCGTACTTACTACATTCGTGTCCTATGCTTTGGCTTGAGTTACCCGTACTTGCATCCGTTGTAACATCCGAAATTTTATCACGTGATGGGTGTGGGTTTTAACTCGAAGGAAATGGGGGGCAAGACGGACCGGGTCGTGTGCCGAAGGAGGGGCACGTGGGCCCGAGGGTGGAGGGAGAGCCTACATAACCCAAGCTCTTCCCTTCCAACCCTCATTTCCATCTTCATCTTCCCCACCTATTCTAGAGAGAGAAAATCTTAGAGAGAAAGTGACAGTTTGCTTCAAAGATCGATCCACTCTCCTTCTCCATTAATTACTTGAAGATTAGCTGAAGAAACAGGCTGATTTGAGGTAAAGATCTCATTAAATCTCTGTTTTAGGGTTTTTGGGTAAATATGGGTGAAAACGAGTTTGATCCAAAAAGCTTCGATTTTACGTGTGTTTAAGTCTAAAAACCTTGGATTTAGCTTCATGGATGAGAATAGAACAGTTTGGATGTAAAAAGTTGAACTTTTGGATAAAAAAATGACGGATTTGGCCCAGAACTGTGATGATTAGCTGAAGAAACGGGCTGATATGAATGGTCCGAAATCTATTGAAGGGTCTGAAATCTGTTGAAGCGTCCGAAATAGATTTCGACTGAAAAGGTTTTCAGTCGAAAAAGGGGAAACTGTGCTACGTCCGAAAAGTTAATGGGCGAAAAGGTTTTCGGACGAAATAGTTTTGAGGCAAAAAAGTTTCTAGATGAAATACATTTCGGGCGAAAGGGATTTCTACCGAAATGGATTTCGATCGAAAAATTTTTTGGACGAAAAGAGATTTCGAACGAAAGGGTTTTTGACCAAGTGAGATTTCGGATGGATCGTTTTGTTGTATGTAGAAGTTAACACCTTTCGTTTGTAACCGTTCGAACAGATCGCCTAGCACCTTGCGAGCATTACACATAGGGAGGATTACTTAAGAAAGTCAGGTGAGTTCTAGATGTCCCTTTTTATGAGTTTTTAACTATGTTTTCAGGATTGATCGCATGCTTACAAAATATGATTTGTGAAAGGAATGTTTATGAAATAAATTATGAAATGTTTTGCCTTAAAGTTTTGAAAGAAAGAAAGTTTTGATAAAACGTACAATGCTTTAACCAAAAGGTTTTACGAATGAATGAACATTTTAAAGTAAGTCGAATCTGCCAACGGTTCTTTCGGGAACAGATGTAATGAATGAAACCGTGTCTAGGTTAGGAATCCAGACGAGATTGGGCGTCCTAGACAAGAAAATTTTCTATACCAATATAGAGGCCTTTGTGGTGAGTAAATGGTTGTACAACTGGGAAGAATGGTAGGATTAACTATCCGACGGGATTAGTTAACCTGTAGATGTCATGTGAATGCACACCAGTGTTAATGTTACTATCACGGCGGGGCATGATTCTACCTAGGTTAGGATTCTAGAGAAGACTAGGCATCCTAGACAGACACTAGGCCCCGATTAATCTCGAGTAATGCCTAAAGGAATTGACGATTACGAAAAGGCGCAGATTTGACATGAATGGTTCATGTTTAAAGTTATTGCATGTTATGTACGATTTTATTGGCATTGAATGAGTGTTATAGTTTGGCAAAACGATTTTGATGTATAACGTTTTATGTAAAGTTAGAACTCACCAGCGTAGCTGACTTTTAGTATGCCTTTAGTTTAAGTGTAGAATGTTGCTTTTGGATAGATGCGGAGCTTGTGCCTAGAGATTTACCCAAGTGATGACACGGCCATTCAGTTTAATATACATTATTTAAATTTAATGTTAAAACAATTCTTCTGCTATGTTTGAACAAATTGTAATTTGAATGATGTTTCCGATATGCTGGGATCTGGGCTTTATACCCCATTTCATACGTAAAAAAAAACCATGCCTTTTGAAATCAAAACCCTATTTTTAACTCATAACCCATTTAGACTGAAAACAGAGGGTTTAGGTTGGATTCTTACCTTAAAATCGATGGTTTCTTCTTCTACGACACTAGAGAAAGGAATTGGAGCAGGTCTTGAGCCTCAAAACCATGATCATTGAACTTTCTTTCTCTAGAATCCTCTCACTCTAGACGAATGTTGGGTGTAAAATCTAGAAATAAGGATATGTTGTGGCTGTAGTAGGGATATGGGAAACCTCACATAGGCCATGCCCACCATCTTTCACTAGCCCATTAACCTTCCTTTCATTCCCCCGGCCCATGTTACAACTATTATGTGAAAAATAGTATTGACTTTTATGTTTTAAAGTGTTTGAATGAAATTAATGTGATTATAAGTTAAACGTGATGATGATTTTGAGAATAAAAGATATTACAATTAGTTGTTCATGAATCGTTTATTATAATAAATCATAAGGTGGTAATAAGAGCTTTCATATCGTTAATATATATGTTAGCATTTAATAAAAGGACTTTGTTGAATTTGTGTGATTGTGGTTAACTCAAGTGCATAGTGGTATTATTGATAATTTTGTTAAATTGTATAATAGTAATTATTAACAAGCAAAAGAGTTATAAAAAGGAGTTAGTATGTTGGTTTTGAGGTTAAACAACAAGGGTTGATAGAGATTTGTCTTAAAATTGTCAAAATGGGTTATTGGACCTGTAGGGGGCGTAAATTACGTCGGGTTCTAAGATTTGTACGCCAAGGACTGTATACGGCAAGGTTTTACGCCCAAACTGTCAGAGTTGGCATAAATTACGCCCAATTGGCATAAATTACGTTGGCCATGCTGAATTCTAATATTTTGCTCTATGTGGAGTTGTTTTATGCCACTAAGTCTCATATGTATGTTTTTACATTTCAATACTAATCATGAACATTGTTGTGCATCTTTTATTGTGCGGATATAGAGCGTGACCTGTTTAATCCCTTATGTATCCAATTGGGTAATATGTGTGAGTTAAATACATTGCTAGTTTAGTCTTAAACGTGTTATGTGATAATGCTTAGTTAACAAACGAGTGTGACGAGGTGTACTTCAACACGAAGATGAGATGTGTTATTATCTTGATAATGTGGTGTGAGTTGATCTAATAATCGTGTTCTTTGAGGTGTTTATAAACTTCAATCTAGTAGGGCTAATCAACGGAATGGGTCAAAAGTTGGAGTAATTGTAAGTTTTGCAGCTTGGAGTTCGCATAGCTATGTTCCGGGATTGGATTGTGATGCTGCATGAGCTTTAATATTTCTCTTGTTTACTATAAATATATGTGTTAACGAGTCCTCACTTAGCAACGACTAATCTTTGTGATGATAATGTGTAAGTAACGCAAATGAGACTAAAGATCGGATTGGTCAAGTAATGCGATATAGTGAGGTGGCCTTGAACCGGTGGTAGTAAATGGAGGAAGAGACTCCATGGACACATACGAGCAAGGTTGGTGTGATCAAGTTTGAGGAACGGGTCAACGAGGTGGAGATGAGGAATTTTGATGTCCATCAATTGTGTGGTTTATTTTTATCAGGTCAAGTCCTTTTATTTGTTGTATGTGTTATGGGTTATAGTTCCGGTGTTGCCTTGTTTAAAAGGTCACCGGTCACGTGTGTTTTGGAGTCATGTGTAGATTTGTGAATTATTTGGTTATTAAACAGGTTTTGTCTTTTCTAAAAACGGATTCTATACACACGTGTTAAATGAGTAGGAAAAGTAATTAACATATTTGAAATAAGATATCTTGATAAATGTAAAGATTTTTGGAAAAAACTGGACCTAAATTCAGAAAAGTGTAAAATTGTGTTTAAAAAAGTATGGGTGTTACAGTACGTTAATAGCGTTGTTGGAACTGGCGACACTAAATAATGCATGCCAAAACCATAAATCACTCGAGGCTACCGTTTCGAGCATAATCGTCGGCACTGGTCATCACCTTGCATGTATTGACCTCGCCTAGTCGTTGGGCAATTCCTCCAAACCCAATGTGTACAATCAATGCTTCCTAGCATACATGGAAATCCATGCCTACTTTCATGTGC
This sequence comes from Smallanthus sonchifolius, assembly GCA_023525975.1. NCBI lineage: Eukaryota > Viridiplantae > Streptophyta > Magnoliopsida > Asterales > Asteraceae > Smallanthus > Smallanthus sonchifolius. Next base: position 60,276,532 of record CM042036.1, on the reverse strand, counting down.
GGCGTACAAACGTTGTATGTCATGTGAAGTCGATATACGGAAATATTCTTTTCCATACAACTTAATAACATCTTCACAAAACTACTATAGACTTTCACGGGAAGTTTTTTGCAGCATATCAAGTACTTATTCATCGAGTCAGCAACGTTACCATATGCTAGTTGATGTATTGACGATGTGCATTTTTGTAATGCCGTGAAACTCCTTTTAGACCAAGAATCACACCTTATTTGAAAATATTCAAAGTTCACATCCATATCATCAACATTTTTTTTTGAAAAAAACTGTCTTCCCTTCCGAAACCTTGTTCTGAATGTATCATCCCGTGTATTGGATGCTCAGAGAGATAATCTGTCATAAAACAAGTCATTGTATGTTTTTTTGGAACGTGATGATGATAATGATGAATTAGAAAGTAAAATTTAAGTGAGACACATGGATTTTAATTTGAGGGATAAATGATAAAGATAATTTGAAATAAAAAAATATTTTAGATGATTTAAATAGGTTTAGGATTTAAATAAAAAATAGCTGTTAGATTCACGGGAACGAGTCGGCATGGTCATCCCATTTTCCTGGGTTTTTAGTGGTAGTGAGGGGTGGGGGGATGGTGTTTCCCACGGTACCACACCTTACCCTAATTGTTAGTTAGGTTCTAGTATCTATGTACTTAAAATTAGTTACGTATTAATATTAATAAATAAAATCATAAAAAGCAATACAAAGACAAAGAAGATCATGCATGATCTTGTTGCTACGAACATAAATTCTGAGAATTTATTATGTGGATATATTATTTCCGGTAAAAATATAAAAGCCTATATAAATCCTTCTCCGTAATCTAGTTTAACTATTTAGAGTAAATTACACAGATTGTCCTTTAATTATACTAGAAATTACACTCTCTGTCCTTTGACTTCAATAAGTACACCACAAGTCCTTTTTTTATATACTTTTGCACACCCTATGTACTTTACACTAACTGGTGTTAAGTTTTTCTGTTAAGTCTAGACATGTACATTGCACATGAGGGTAAAATGGTTATTTTACCCTTAAAAGGACAATTTATATAATTTCCTACTTTTCTTCATAAAACCCTAACCCACCCACCTACCCCCTTATTCTCTCTCTATCTCTCTCTACAAGAACACCACCCCCACCAATCCCTCCTAAAATGGAGAATTCTCCGGCTACCCATAGCTGCTACACCACCACAAACCACCACCCATCACCACCGCCAAAATCCTGTCACCATCTCCGATCCCAACAACCCAACCTAACAACCTTCATTCAAGCCGACAACACCTCGTTCAAAAAGTAGTCTAAATGCCAACCGGGTCATCCGAAACAGTCAAACACGCCTCCTCCTCCGCCGCCGGCCGACCCGGCCCGCCGGCAAGAACCCCGATCCTTCCCATGAAAACTGCTCCCAACAAAAAGCCATCGAAGATCTACGAGCGGAGGAGCAGCCTGAAGAACTTCAAGATCATCCTGAAGAACTTCAAGATCATCCTGTTGGTTCCCGGATTCATAAACGCCGCTGGATTCTCCGGCTCTCCCCGAAACTCTAACCCGAAGGAGATTCTCTTGCCGATTCTTCTTGATTTCCCATTGTTGGCGCTTAATCCGGTGGTTTGTGCCAGGTGTCATGGATTGAGGAAGTATGGGAAGGTGAAAGATCAAACTGTTGAAAACTTGTTACCTGATTTCGATTTAGATCATACAGTTGGAAGGATGTTGAATTCAGTTACAGGTACACGCGTCGTGGTGGTTATGGTTGTTGATGCTGTTGATTTTGACGGGTCATTTCCCCGAAAAGTTGCAGAGTTGGTTTCGAACACAATCGATGTCAATTCTCGAGCATGAAAAGCGGGGAAATCAGGGAATTTGCCTGGTTTGGATGGCCACCTTCAAACCGGCACCACTGCCGCCACACCTTCAAACCACCAGAGATGTGGTGGTGGGTTTTGGTTGAGAGTGAAAGGTGTATGGAGAGATAGAGATTGGAGAGAGGGAGGGTGTGAATTGGGAAAGAATATGAAAATAAGGTTTTTAGAGTAAATTACATAAACTATCATTTAATAGGTAAAAAAATCATACTACCCTCATATGCAAGGCACATGTCTAGACTTAACAGAAAAACTTAACACCGGTTAGTGCAAAGTACATAGAGTGTATAAAAGTATGTAAGAAAATGACTTGTGTTGTAGTTATTGAAATCAAATGACAGATAGTGTAATTTCTAGTATAATTAAAGGACAATCTGTGTAATTTACTAAACTATTTATTAAATAACTAGGTTAGAATCATGTGTATTACATGGGTTAAAGAAATATAATATTATATATTTAGTAATAAAAAATTATCTCTTTAAGACCCTCGTGTATTACACGAGTTGAATAAAATATAATGTAATATGTTAACACATGCACTCATCAAAATATGTCTTTAAAAAATGTATTTTGACATGACAATTATAATTTATTTTAAGTTAGTTTTTAAAATATTTTTTCCACTGAGTACTAACTTTTTATGTAAATGATAAATGTTAATTTATATTAAATTCATTTGGTTAATGATATAATAATTATGGATGATTAAATAACAAATATCCATAATTAGATTTATATTAAATTTCTAAAAATATATATTTTTAATATAATTATTTAATAGAAAAGAGAAGCGGAAAAAATATGATGAGGTTGTACCAGAAATTGACACGTGTCCTATGTTATTTTTATTTATTAGTATATATAGTTTAGTATTTTTTTTTAAATATATTATTATTAAAAAATAGAGATGTATTTAATAAGAGAGAGACAGGAAAAAATAATAAAAATAAATATAGAGGTGACACGTGACATGAAATTTTTTTTATTTATTATATAGTATAGATATAGATATCGAAGATATAGTCACGATGGGTGTATAAGTTGCAATAACATTGCATTTATGATATAAAAATATTAAAAATTAGATCATGTATGAAACAAGACATAGTTATTGAATACTAGTATATTTTTTTTTGTTTAGCATTACCATTTCTTTAATACATAAAAAAAATGTACTATGAAACATCACATCACAACATAAAGCATACAAAAATGTTATACATCACAGGATATATATATATATATATATTATAATAAATAAGTAACTTGAATCAACACATGTTAATTTTTAGTGAAATCTAGATTTTTTTTTCGTCTCTCTCTTTTATTAAATAATATTGATTTAAAATAATTAAATATCTAATATTTTATTAAAATTTACTAAATCATAATAAAGATTTTAATTATATCTTATATTATAATATAATTTTATAATTCTTCAATATTCATTATTTGTTATTTATAATTTTTAAATCTTCATTATTTCTTATTTTACCAATGACTGATGACATCCAATTTACCAATGGCTGTAATACACGAGTTTCTAACCTAGTGTGTGTGTATATATATAACATAGAAGGAGGATCCCCTAAAGGAAGAATTTTATCTAAGTAGGCTAATAAGCAATCTTAGTCATGAAATTTGATTATTAAGGGCTAAGATTCAAGAGGGTAAAAAAGGTGGGCTGAAAGGATATTTCTACAACACCCACAATTGTTGACTTTTTTCAACTCCCTTTTGCTTTTTTTAAACAGTCATAACTTTTTCACACGACATTATTTAAAAAAAATACACTATAAAATCAAGTATTCTTTTAATTTGATTACAATATTGCTATATAAAAATGAAAACATGTGCTATTTTCTCATAAACAATAGCAAATCAGCACAACAACAAAAACAACACAACATAAAAAACAAGATAGAAAATTAGCACAAGACAAAAAATAACACAGTAGAAAATGTGCACAATAGAAAATCAGCACAACATCAATACAAACTTATAGCAGGTTCAGAAGAACAAGGTTTTGGCAACAACAAATATAATCTCAAAATATAATAAATATAAAATAATAGTAAAGCTCATTTCAAATATACATGCAAGTTGATTTTGATAAAGATGCTACCTTTCAATTGGATCTCCAGTAGATGTAATGATTTTATTAGCAATTTAGCATTCTAGCTCCTCGCAGTGTAAATTTTAATATATTATAAGTAGTTTCAAAACACTATTCTTATGCATTAAATTAAATAAAAGTGAAAAGGCATGTTAACGGTTAACCGCTAGCAACTTATCTCCTCCTGCATATACAATAACCTAACCTTATTCCGATGAATTTAGGCGGGAGAGATTCCGTACTGGAGCTGTTTGCCATTAATATGTTCATCCGGCTCACCATAAGAAGCAATTGGATAATTTCAGATCGTTCTTCCTGGCGAATCGTCCGCCACCATGATTGATTTCTTCAGGAATACAAAAATTAACGGATGGTAGGGTAGTAAGATGTACGACGATGATCCGTATTTGCATGCGATTGCCGTCGGAGCTATTTGAGGTAGCTCTTTCATAGTGTTTCATCTTCTGAGCTACATTGGGGTTTGGGAGAAAGAGAGATGTGAAATTAGAATGAGTGTAAGAAACAAAACCCTAGAATGTTACCCTAGAATGTTAATGGATCTAAAAGGTGTAAAAAATTAGGGGGAATAGGATGAAAATGAGTGGTAGAAGGTTATTTTTATTTCTAAAAAAAAAGGGCGGAGAGTTTGCCTTTTGGACAATAAAATATCCTTTTACTCTAGTTTTAAGCAGTGTCACATTCATAGTTCTTTCTAGCCGCAAAACCATTTTTTTATTTGATCATACCTTTTTATATGTGTGTATGTATAGAGAATGAATCATTTGAGAACTCCTATATATTTTGAGAATACGTAAAATAACAAATCAAAACTATTTTTTTTTTGTTTTTACTACCTTTATTATTATAATATAACATAAAAAAATGAACTTAGAAATGTAAATTTGCATGTATTCATATATTAAAAAAAATATACTCATGTGTAAGTTGTATATGTGTTTATCATTTACACATGTGTATAATGTTTTTTAAGAATAATTTAGAGAGAAGAGATTAATTAACTGAAGAGATAAATTATTTTTTAAGTTGTATTTTAATAATAAATGTTATGAAAACAAAAAAATGGTTTAATTGTTTTTTTGACAAGTTCTCAAGTATTTATGAGTTCTCAAGAGATCCTAACCATGTACGTATATATATAATGGGGTTGTATCATGAGTAAACCCTCCTTTAATGTGTAAACCTCAGAAAACTCATCACGATCGGTGAAAATAATTATTTCTATTATTTGAATATCATTATATACCACGTTATGTTCTTTTATGTATATGTGTAAATTCACATGTATTAAAAACTTTACACATGTGTAATTTATGTTAACACACAATACACATATAATTATCAATCAAAATTATTATTTTGTCACTGCAAGTGCCAAAGACAAGGTAAAGTTGTAATATCAGAGTTACTATAGATATCAACGAGACCTAATTGTTATCGATCACTGAGTTACTGCTGAGAGTTCAGAGTTGTTGCTAAACAATTACACGACGGGTGATCGTGTGTTTCAATTATCTGAGTCATTATGTAAATAGATATAAAGTTATTTAATTCATAATGTAATCGTATCTAGAAGTTAAAGAAGTTATTTCTACAGTTAGTTGTACCTGCCATAAAGTTAGTCGGTCATAACCATTTCTAATCTCTTTTGTATTTAAGCAATGCAATTCTTTAGAGGAGGATACGAGTTGAGTGTACGAGTATTGATTGCACGTAATACAACTGAGGTTAGAAGTATACTTTGTGTTATTTACGTGCTTTATTGTCTAAGCACTGACTTAGCTAATTGTTCTAATTTCTGTTGTGCTTAACTCACACAGTTCATTAAGTATGTAATTCATAAACCAGTTGATCGATCCTAACAAGTTGTATCAGAGCGAGGTCTGTTAATTGGTGATTTAGCAGTTATCAATTTTTTTTCTGTACTCACAATTTTTATATTTATTTTTTTGGAGCCCTAATTGACATGTGCAATTCGTAACATAAAATAATTAGGAAAGTATATGCACAGGTTTAGTTTTAAACGGTAATCACTAAAGAACCAAACTACACACATATAGACAAGTATACCTATCGCAACATGGTACAGTAGAATGGTAAGAATCGGATATCAATCCATGAACATGCTTGCTTCGGATACTAGACCCTCTGTCAATATTCAACATATGAAAATAAGATTTGTTTAAGAAACTAATGGATGTGGACAGAGGAAAAAAATGAATTTTGGAAGCTTTGAGAAAACAGAATTGGGAGATAACCATTTAGACTCAAATCTTCTATGTTGGAAAGAAAACCATGTTTGATTTTGTTATGAAAATTGTTTTTATGATTTGTTTTAAGAACAGAATAGTGTGTGAAGTGCTAGAACGGATGTTAACACATACAAGGTATTAATCCCATAGAACTAGAAGAGAAGTGCTATAGAAACATGTTAATACCCTATTCAAGTGAAGCTAGTTTTCTTAACAATTCCTTATGACATAGAGTTTCTCTAACTGATCTAGATAGATGAGCGCTCTAGCAATTTACAATCTGCGATTAGACTAGCAATGAAAACCATATCAAGTTCCTAGACCCTTTTATTCAAATCTATTCTCTAGGTAGCTCACAAGTTTTTACGAATTTTATCTCTGATTTGTCTATCACCGGTTAAGGTGTCAAACCTCAAGTTATAACTGCACTTTTATGCCATAAAGATAGAACAAGTTGGATCTAACTCGCATAACTTTATATATAGACCAGCAAGACCACATAATAAAGAGTTAAAACCAATATCCACAAGCAATCATACACATCATAAGTTGTATAGCAACAAACTAAGTAAATCACACAAGCATAACATATTCAATCCAAAAAAGTCAACCAAACATAGAATCATCTAATCCAAAGGGCTATGAATGTTTAGCCGGACATGGTAATGTAAAGCACAAATATATCAAAAGAAAGCATGGTCAAAGGAACAAAGAAAACTAGACTGAATAGCAAACCCGACCGATCTACGTAGGTATACGCGAATCGGGATGCTAGATCTTCAATCATTTAGTCTTCTAAGGTCGGGATCTTGTCTGCTCCAAAGTACCCTTCTCAGCCTCCAAAAGTCAGATCTTAACCCTAGTGGCCGTCACATTACTTAAATAGGGTCACTTTAGACTAGCTATATTTATTTATTTTATTTTGAACTCTTCCTTAATATTTTTTCCTTGGTTGAAAGTGCTATATATAAAGGTCGCTAAATTTATCCAAGTTAGTTTTTTTGGCCCACATCAAAGTTTCGGTTATTAACCCAAAACCAAACCAACTTGAGCTGTAAAACCAATAACCAAACCAACCTTTAACCGAAACAAGTCGGTTTCTTAACCCATATAACCCAAGTATTTGGTTATGGCTCGGTTAGAGTCTCAAATCGACCCACACACACCACTAGCTACATTTGCTAGTTTGAACTATTTCACATTTACGTAATACGTATTTACATTTTATTATAATATGTTTTGAAGAAACGACAGTGTATTATATTGTTTCAACAAAATAAAGGGATGATATTTATTCTTTATAAAGAAATGACTACACCTACTAAAGGGGGATACCCCCGTCCCCGTGGAAATATGGTGAGAAAAGACAAAAGGAACCATGCATTTAATGTGATTGATGAAAAGGGAAATAAAAAGAACGGTATCCTCCTAGGAATCCGTTGAAAAGTACAAAAGAAAATCAAGAACTAGGAAACAACCCCCTCATAGGCTGACAACGTGTGTAGAGCATTTAATGCTCACCGTAAGGAACTCATGGGAGATCTAATATATAGGAACTCTTAAGAATAAGAAAATCGGCATCATTCTCTCTCTCTTTATTCTCTTTTTTTACTCAGTATTCCATACTTCTGAGAAAGAACCAATTACAAGGGGAGACCCATTGGCAAAGAACAAAGGCTTATTATCACGGCGAAGGTTGATCATGGAGACACCATGTGGGACCTCCATGACGAGACTAACAGTGTCTTGTTTTGTAGGAATTTTTCCCAAGAAGACGGAGCTACCATTCTTCATAATTACCGGTGTGGATTTGAGAGGCAACATTGGCGCCATCCATGGGACTGATCTCAGTGACTTAGCCCTTCCCACCATGGAACTACAAAATGAATTCTTAGTTTAGCAACAAGAAAGTGAATGTCGGATCCCAGCGAGAGATACCAGCACTGACATTTGGGAAAACAACCACCACGGGAACAACTACCAGCACGACGGATGCAAACCCATACCTAAAGGGGATGCCCGTTAACAAAGACCTAGTCATACTAGCGTTTAGTAAAGCTGAGGAAAAGGAAATGTGGCACTCGACGGAGTCAGAGCCACAGATAACTCCAGAGTTCGTCCCCAAGAATAGAGAAAGACTCAGGAAGTAGCTGGAAGAATTGGATCGTACAGAAAGGTTGAGCGAAGTCATATCAAGGCTTACATTCGAACACACACCGAAGGGAGAGACGTCGTTAATTCCGGCCGACACAACGATACTAGGAGGAGAGGTTAGGGATAAACAACCTCAAATGGAAGGAATAGTAACATGAGTAGATCAAAGCAGGAGCATAAAAGTAAACCCTGATCCAGTGTCATTGTTGGGGTCCTTGCTAGCAGCTTTGGACACGAGAAGGGCCCCCATACAGACAGAATCAAGACCAAAGGTATGGACAAACACTGAAGGGGCCTCTGACCCCTTGTTACTCTCGTATAGACCAGCGAAGATGTCGGAATTTCAAGGTTCACAAAGTGAATATTTGAAGTGCCCATGCTAGTGGACCTTATTGTCTCGTCCCATGTCAAAAAGTATGATGGGACCCAAAACCCGGGGGACCACCTACATGTGTTCACCGGGGCAGGACAAGTTTGGAAATGGAGTATGCCCACCGGGTGTCACATGTTCGTTCAGACTTTAACGAGGCTTGCCGGATTATGGTTCGATAGCCTCCCTCCCTGTAGTGTGGACGGATACGAGGAACTAAGAGATAAGTTCCTAAGAAATTTCAGTCAGACCAAAAAGACGATAGAGAACCCCAACGAGATCTTGGGTATAAGAAGAAGGGACAATGAATCGATTGAAACGTTCATGGAGCGCTTTGTAAATGAAGGAATGCAGATTCGAGATGTACCAGAGGTAATGAAGATAAGTAGTTTCATACACGACGACACTCACAGTTATGTGAAAAGCTAGGGGAAGATTTTCCATCCACGTTCGATGAGCTCATGGATAGGGTCCGAGCATTTGTAAGCGGGAAGGACATAGGAAATAGAGCGAGGGAATGGGATGTCAAGAGAAGCACGCAAGTCCCTAGGGTCCGAGCAAGCCCTTCACACGACAAGGTATTTCCTCATCAAGACTGAAAATAACAACTGACAAGCCACGGGTGATTTTCTCCCCGTATAGGCCCAACAGAGGGGGATATTCCCCCTCCTAACCCAGAACACATCCTTATGTTACGAACATTTCACACCACTTACTTGAACTCCTAGTGAGGTTCTAGCCACTGAAAAAATCCAAATTGCCCTTTGGGAGGCCAAAGTTGTCCCAACCAGGTGCAAAGACACAACCACATGAATATTTTGTAATATCACAAAAGTAATGGGCACCAAACAGATAAGTATATCCGGCGCAAGAAGGAAATCAAGTTTGCCATAAAATCCAGAAAGTTGTCCCACCTATTGTCACACCCCAGTCGTTAGTCATGATGCATGGTGCAGAACACATAGCGGAAACTAAAACCTCAAATTTTTATTAATATGAACATTGCTTTGAAAATTTTAAACCAAATGTTACGTCATTGTTCCTAACCAGGAACATAACACTTCAGGACTTATTGTCTCCCGACAAGCCTTCCCTATCATACATATGAGCCTCTTCTTCTAGTCCTGTCAGTCTGGGTTATTTGAGATGTGCTCAAATACATTTGAAAAAAAATGGGTCAACATAAAGTTGGTGAGTCCATAAACAAATCATTTTCAAAAATAACCCACCAATGTATCTTGAAACCAAATCATGGAATGCTCTTCTCGTGGAACACCTATGAGAAATAATCATACATATATAACCGGTGACCGTTCCACAGGTCCCGTCCAACGTGCCTTTCCAGGTGTCACGAGGAACATAATAAGCTCTTATAACGCGACATATACATATACAACAAGTTCCAAGATACAAAAAATGTTTTCAGAAATCAACCATGCCAAAAATGGAGTATAGCAGGGCCGTGGTTGTTTTAAATGATGTACACATCACAGTTTAAGAACTCACCTCAACATCACTTCGGCTTAATGTATTTGAGATATCACAAACACCTTGGACAAAGCCCTAGATTCATAATGATATTATATAATCCTAGCATAATGGTAATTAACCAAACCTTTAAAAAGTTGGTCAGAACCTTACCTCAAACTATCTAGGCAATTTGAAGGCGGTTCACGAGAAATCGGACTTGCTGACGCGGACCGGGTTTGGAGTGCTGGAGGATCAGAGTGTTTGTGTGTGTAGAATAAGGTGTGTTTGTAGGTGTGTGTAACGAACCAAAATCCAGGTTTCGTTATATAATAAATAAATGTTCTAAATAATATTATGGTGGAAATAATATTTTAGAAATAAGTTAAAACAAGTGGGTTTCAAGATTGTATGGAGTTATGTTAGTTTTTGTGTAATTTTGGAATGAAAATGGGTGAAATGAAAGTTGAGGGGCTGAGTGTGTAACATGACAAATCTGCCATATTTGACTAATGAGGAGTCAAAATTCAGATTTTGTGTTTGGTGTTTGGGTTGATGCTTCAAGAGAGAAAAGAGAGAAAAGGAGTTTTGAAGCTAAATCTTGCAATTGAAGCTTGAATTGAGAAGGTGTTGGCTTACACATCATCCTTCTAACATCAAGTAAGTGATTATCATCCATTTTAGTTCACCTTTGATGAGTTCATAGATGGGTTTTGTAGAAATCCAGAATTTTATGATGCATGTGGTTAATTGATGTTAGATTGTTGATAATCTAGCTAAAGTAAAGGTAAAGAATGGTGAATAACATCCTAGAACCCTTTGATTTAGATTATGAGAAATTAGGGTTCATGTGGAAAGAATTTGGGGTTTTTGGATTATGATGATAAGATGATGAATTAATGATGATTAAGTGTTTAGATGATGTTAGACACTTGAACAAACACCAAATTAACCTAATGATAAAAATTGAATGAAAAATTAGTGTTAAGGTAAGGATAATGAAACTCAAGTAGGTGAGTTTGGGGTGAAAGAGGGTGTTTGGATATGAGTATAACTCAAACGGGTCAGTTTGGGTTGGAAATAGGAAATTAGGTTGTGAACCCAATTAAAATGTGATTTTGGTATATGATGGATTAATAAACTAGATGAATGTGTTTAGGTAATCAAATTGTAAAACCTGAAGTGGAATCGGGACCTTCAAATCCACAAGGTAAGTGCTTTTGCACTTACTTAGTAATTGATGATAAATGTTGTTATATGCAATATTGTATGCTTAATGTGTTAAGTTGCATAGGGTGTTATGTGGTATGAATGTGTATAGATATGTATGAATATGTGAATGAATGTAGTTATAGTTTTAATACTATAATGGATATGTGGATATGGAGGTATGGTCTAAGTAGTATAATGGATATATGGATATGAAGTTATGATCTAAGAATCATAATGGAAAAGTGGTGATGAAGTTATGGCCTATGTGCCATAGTGGAAATGGAAATGTGTTAATCATGAATATAAAATGAAAATAATGAAACTTGTAGGTAATATGCAAGTGGCATGTACCCTATTGACAAATTGGGTGAAAACGGGTCAAATGGGTGAATGGGTGAAACAAAAGGAATTTTACTTGTTTGTTATGCTTTATTTTCATTACTAATGGTGATTATTTGTGGTGGCATGTAGGAAAAGCTCCGGGATAGTCAAGGTCAAGTCTATGGCGAATGTTGGATTCTCGTATGCACTTTTTAGTGATTTCGGGTGTAATTAGAAATCCATATAATGGATGTAAATGGATACTTGAAATTGTAGTTTTTGATGCAATAGTATGTTATTTTGAATGTTAGAACCCATATTTAAGTGTTGGGAAAATTTTATGGCAAAATGGGTTAAAGATGAAAATTTTGGTTAAGTGTTAAAAACTGCACAGGTTTGGAAACTTTCTATGAAAAAGAGGTTTTCGTGCCACGCGAAGAACTCGAATCTGGTGTTCGCGACACGCGAAGACCTGGTTTCCCAGACCTGCCCTTTTTGGACCCCCTCGCACCACGAGAAGGGAGGGGGCCGGCTCTTCGCGACACGTGAAGAATATAAAAAAAAATTATTTTCTTGGGACAAATGCTTCCGCGTGTTTTAACGATTTAATAATCAGTCTTTGAAAATAGAGTGTTACAGTGTGGATGTTGTGATTCGGCCGAGCTCATGTGTCCAATTTATAGGCTGGAAACAGGATCTTAGCGGACCGCTATCTAGGGTGGTGGCGGTCCGTCACAGCCTCCAAGCGCAATTCTTTTCCTTCGGGCACACGTAGCGGACCGTTATGCTATGGTGGCGGTCCGCGATAGGGTTTACATGTATCAGATTTCACCCGCTAGTCACCTGACACGTGCTGCGTCTTCATTACTTCCTTTGTGGGCACGTAGCGGACCGTTAGGGACCTGGTTAGCGGTCTGCTACAAGTACTAATCAAGAATTTTTCACTTTTGATCTTTGTATTTTGGAGTAATCTTCTTTTAACCATTCAAGTTTGAATTATTTATACATTTAGTCCTTATTTCCTTGGGAAATTTTGAAGTGTACAAATCTCCCCTCTTATAAGAAATTTCATCCTCGAAATTAAGATGAGGATACTTGGCCTTCATCTGATCAGTTAATTCCCATGTTTTGTCGGTTCCTATCCGACCTTCCCACTAGACCAACACCATTGGTATGACCTTTTTCCTTAACATCCGTTCTTGAGTATCCATAATCTTAATCGACTTCACCTCTAAATTTCCCAAGGATAGGGTTTACACGTGTCAGATTTCACCCGCTAGTCACCTGACACGTGCCGCGTCTTTATTACTTCCTTTGTGGGCACGTAGTGAACAATCAGGGACCTGGTTAGCGGTCTGCTATCGGTACTAATCAAGAATTTTTCACTTTTGATCCTTGTATTTTGGAATAATTGATGTAATGTGTAATAACCAAATTTAGTATGTCAGTTTGTATTCGGTTTAGTCAATTTAGCATGTACTTTGAGTTGTTTTATGTGTGTATTTGGTATGAGTGTGTCTCCTAGGTTTATGTGCTAAATGAGCGGGAAACGAGACCCAATCAAGTGGATACAAAGCACGGAAATATTCAAAGCCCAAAAGAAGAAAATGTGGAAATTCTGTTCTTCGTGACACGCGAAGAGTTCATGCAAGATGTTTGCGACACGCGAGGATCTGGAAAGTAAAATCTGGGCGCCCGACTAATTTGACCTTCGCGGTACGCGAAGGACCAGCCTATTCTTCTTCGCGATAAGCGAATATTTGTTTTTATGAGAAAATTAACCTAAATTAGGTTATACGCATTGTTAGCCCCCATTATCTATTAGCATTTGATTCCAGCCGTTCCAGAGCTCCAAGAAGGAGATTATCATTGTTCTTAAGTCAATTGTTCATCAAGTTTGATGCTTGTAAGTCCCATAACATTAGTTTTGATATTTGTGATGAGTATGAGTAGCTAATCCATCTGTGATCTTCTCCGGGTGTAGGGTTTTGTGTATGCACTTGTTTTTCTGGAATACTTAGCCTTGGTTTGTAATTTTGATTCGCATCTTAAGCCATATGATTTCATTAGTTTATTGAATGCTTTAAATTGTTTTAGTTGATTTCGAATTGTTATTCAAGTCTCATCAGTATCAGGTTTCTTTACATCAGGGATATTGTGAGGGTTGGGTTTCAATTGGTTAATCTAAACTGATTATTCTTGAATAGGCTTTCTTTACAACTCGTTCTAATAATTTCACTATTTTCAATTGAACCATGTGCAATTATGTCTATGTGATTGCTTGCTAGATAGACTGGTATTAACTTGTTTTTGCAAACCTGAATCCCGGGGAGGATTACTTTTCTTATAATTGTCTAAAACCAGTTCAATTAAGTATTTGCAATTTTCTGTTTTTCAATACTTGTTACAAAACTACACTTTCCGTAAACTCCTCGTGGAGACGACTTGACTTCCATTTTACTATTTAAATCTAATTGTTTGACCGACCAAACGACATTGATCAAAAATGGCATTTTTGATCGATGTCGTTTGCTTTTGCGTGAGCTTAATTTTCAGGTTTAAATCGCTTCGCCCGTACTTAATCTCCATTCGGGCGGAGACAATTTAGATGTTATACTCTTTTAACAGGCAACTTGACAGCAGAATTAATTGAGGCCACGAATGAAATGCTATAAGGCCTGACGACATTTCAGCTTCAATCACGGGAGTCCATTCTATCTTTTGTTCATTTTGTTTTCATTTTTAGTATTAGTCTCTCATCCTACATTGGGGACAATGTAGAGTTCAAGTGTGGGGAGTAGACTGTAGTCTAGGCTTATAGTATGAGTCTATATAGTCAGAAAAAAGTTCAAAAAGTCATAAAAATAAAAAAAAATAAAAATTTAGTGTCCTTGGATTAGAATTGTTGCAATTATATGGAAGATGATAGGTAGAACTGGAATCTGCATGTTGAAAAAAAGAAGAAAAAAATAATAATAGAAAGCGCATATAAACTTGTGCTTATAGTGGTGGGAAAATCTATATGGTTTAACCCGGGCCTAAACATGACTTTGAGATAGGATTAGACTGAGCTATGACTTTCTGAGTGTGAGACCCATAGATAGCCTGACTGCTTGGTAATATATAAGATAGTAGATCGCAGAATTGGGGGCTTGATGAGTCGGTGGTTGGGTTTAATCGGACAAAAATACTTATTGTTATGGTTAACGCGTTAGTATATTCAAATTGTTAAATAAATGAACATGTGAAAGCAGGTTCCAATTATGATTCCATTGTAGATTCTTTTTCGAGAGGAAAAAAATAGTAAGTGTGGGGATGTGATGTAATGTGTAATAACCCTAGTTAATATGTTAGTTTGTATTCGGTGTAGTCAATTTAGCATGTATTTTGAGTCGTTTTATGTGTGTATTTGGTATGAGTGTGCCTCCCGTGTTTATGTGTTAAATGAGCGGGAAACGAGAGCTAATCAAATGGATATAACGCACGGAAAGATTCAAAGCCCAAAAGAAGAAAATGTGGAAATTCTGTTCTTCGCAACACGCTAAGAGTTCAGGCAAGTTGTTCGTGACACGCGAGGATCTGGAAAGCAAAATCTGGGCTCTCGACTAATTGGTCCTTCGCGCCTATTCTTCTTCGCGGTACGCGAAGATTTGTTTTTACAGGAAAATTAACCTAAATTAGGTTATAAGCATTCTCAGCCCCCATTATCTATTAGCATTCGATTCCAGATGTTCCAGAGCTCCAAGAAGGCGATTTTCATTGTTTTGAGTTAACTGTTCATCAAGTTTGATGCTTGTAAGTCCCATAATATTAGTTTTGATATTTGTGATGAGTATGAGTAGCTAATCCACATGTGATCTTCTCCCAGTGTAGGGTTTTGTGTATGCACTTGTTTTTCTAGAATACTTAACCTTGGTTTGTAATTTTGATTGGCATATTAAGCCATATGATTTCATTAGTTGATTGAATGCTTTTAATTGTTTTGGTTGATTTCGAATTGTTATTCAAGTCTCATCAGTCTCAGGTTTCTTTACATCAGGTATATTGTGAGGGTTGGGTTTCAATTGGTTAATCTAAACTGATAATGCTGGAATAGGCTTTCTTTACAGGTCGTTCTAATATTTTCACTGAATTCAATTGAACCATGTGCAATTCGAGGGGGTCTGTATCTAACATTTTCTCGTATCTTCATGAGTCCACCGATAACCCGAAGTCTTTTATTGTCTATCTCCCTCGGAAATGTAGCTCCCCTATATATTTCAATCAAAGTCCCGGATAATCTTGGTTAATCTCTCCATTAGGATATTCTTGTAATAAACTAGGATAAAGGTCCAGTCTTCCAATAATCAACTCCAAGTAACCGGATTTATCACGAACATCTTTGACTCAGTCAGACCGGGCTCATTATGATCATCACATAATCCAACAGTCTTCAATTTGGTTCTCGTTCATTGTGTAAACCTTCCATTTAGGACTAAGATGAGAATTCAAACCTAATTGACTAATGTTAAATCACATAATCCCGATCATGTTAAACATGGATGAGCTCTCGCGTTTGGCAACGCGATCTTCAACTATTCAGAAGACAATAAAAGTCGTTCTTTGAATACACTAATCAGCCCCCGATCTGATATTGCCGAAAACACAAAAATTCCAAAAAGTTTTTTCCATGTTTTTTGGACAATAAAGCTCTTGTTCTTCGTAATATCCACCAAAACATTCATCCAAGAAAATTTCTCAAAAATACTTTTTTTTAGAATTAAACAGTGTATCAAAGAAAAATGAGAGAGTAGGCTCGAGAGAGTCGACTGAACAAAGTGAGTAGCGACACTCACCTTGATAAACTCACACAGAGAGTCGTCCCTCACTCAAGTGAGTCGTGAACTTGTGTTTCTTAGAGAATCAGAAGTAAAATCAGAGAGTCGGCCCGGACAGTCGACCCAATCAAGCAACTGTCGGCTCAAGCAACAGAGTCGGCTCTGGACAGTTGGCTCAAGAACAGACTCATACCCTTTTCTCAAAAACACTCAAAATCAAACCAAAAACACTCAAATCTAAGCCAAAAGGCAAACCAGATCTATCAAGCTTCTCAAAAGCAGGTTTCTGAATGAATTTCAACACCAATTTCTGAACTTGATACAGATCTAATCCAGAAATTAAGAAATTCAGAACTTTTCGAAAACCATAAAAACCCCAAGTTTTACACCAAAATCAAGAGCACAGATGGCTCTGATACCAAATTGTAGGTCTTGACGATAGGGTCCCTGTGCTATGATGATTCTAGTCAAGATCTGATCAAGAAATCAGTTATATATCAGCTGTTAGTGATGGAATCAATTGAAATAAAAGAAAAAGAGCATGAAAAATAATTACAAAAACTTATTATGAATCCACAAGGATGATTACAATAAGCTCCTAGATAGAAACGACTACCACGATCTACCACCATTCACCCTGGGTGAGCTCCCCCGGGGTGGTGGAACAACAAAAAACTAATAACATCTCTAACAAGCTAAACAATGGAAATACAGAAATTACAGAGAAATTTTGGTGGAGAAGAAGGTCACAGAGGTATGAAAATGGTCAGGTATATATAAGAAACCTGAGAGAGTCGGCGTGCAGATTGCCGATTCTCGCTGAGAGTCGGCCATAACCGACCTAGCGACTCCCAGAGAGTCGGTTGAAGCCAGCCTATCGACTCCCAGAGAGTCGGCTGAAGATAACCTAGCGAATAAAGGTTCAATCTTCCAATAATCAACTCCAAGTAACCGAATTTATCACGAATATTTTTGACTCAGTCATACCGGGCTCATTATGATCATCACATAATCCAACGGTCTTTAATTTGGTTCTCGTTCATTGTGAAAACCTTCCATTTAGGTCTAAGATGAGAATTCAAACCTAATTGGCTAATTTTAAATCACATAATCCTGATCAAGTTAAACATGGATGAGCTCTCCCGAATCGCAACGCCATATTGAACTATTCAGAAGACGATAAAAGTCGTTCTTTGAATACACTAATCAACCCCCGATCTGATATTGCCGAAAACACAAAAAATACAAAAAGTTATTTCCAAGTTTTTGGACAATAAACCTCCTGTTCTTCGCAATATCCACCAAAAAATTCATCCAAGAAAGTTTCTCAAAAATACTTTTTTTAAAATTAAATAGTGTATCTGAGAAAAATGCGAGAGTCGGCTGCACAAAAAGAGAGTCGGCTCGAGAGAGTCGATGGAATAAAGTGAGTAGCGACACTCACCTTGACAAACTCACACAGAGAGACGGCCATCACTCAAGTGAGTCGTAAACTTGTGTTTACTAGAGAATCGGCAATAAAATCCGAGACTCGGCCTAGATAGTCGACCCGATCAAGAAACAGTCAGCTCAAGCAAGAGAGTCGGCTTTGGACAGTCGGCTCAAGAACAGACTCATACCCTTTTTCTCAAAAACACACAAAATCAAACCAAAAAGCTCAGATCCAAGCCAAAATGAAAACCAAATCTATCAAGCTTCTAAAAAGCAGGTTTCGGAATGAATTTCAACACCAATTTCTGAACTTGATACAGATCTAATACAGAAATAAAGAAATTCAAAACTTTTCAAAAACCATAAAAACCCCAAGTTTTACACCAAAATCAAGAGCACATATGGCTCTGATACCAAATTGTAGGTCCTGACGATAGGGTCCCTGTGCTATGATGATTCTAGTCAAGATCTGATCAATAAATCAGCTGTTATTTATGGAATCAATAGAAATATAAGAAAAAGAGCATGAAAAATAAGAACAAAAACTCTCAAAAACAGATTATGAATCCACAAGAATGGTTACAATAAGCTCCTGGACAGAAACGAATACGACGATCTACCACCATCCACCCCGGGTGAGCTCCCCCGGGGTGGGGGAACAACCAAAAACTAATAACTTCTCTAACAAGCTAAACATTGGAAATACAGAGAAATTCTGGTGGAGAAGAATGTCACAGAGCTATGAAAATGGTCAGATATATATAAGGAACCTGAGAGAGTCAGTGTGCAGATTGTCGATTCTCGCTGAGAGTCGGCCGTAACCGACCTAGCG
Organism: Smallanthus sonchifolius; assembly: GCA_023525975.1. Lineage (NCBI taxonomy): Eukaryota > Viridiplantae > Streptophyta > Magnoliopsida > Asterales > Asteraceae > Smallanthus > Smallanthus sonchifolius. The sequence continues at coordinate 60,257,650 of CM042036.1, read as the reverse complement.
ACTCTCAGAGAGTCGGCTGAAGCCAGCCTAGAGACTCCCAGAGAGTCGGCTGAAGATAACCTAGCGACTCTCAGACCCATTTTCATACGCGAACCTAAACATCTCGTGATCGCATTAATTGATTAACATAATTCTCAAACTAGACCCAACAATCTCTCCCTGAGAATGACGTTATCAATTATATCCAAAGATCTTTAGACGTCTTCTCAGCAGTTGATAATCCATTGCCTCTTCCTTTCTTTCTCCTTTCACCATCCCACTCCCTCGAAAAAAAAATTATGATTTCGAGGGGGTCTATATCTAACATTTTCTCGTATCCTCATGCGTCCACCGATAAACCAAAGTCTTTTATTGTCGATCTCCCTCAGAAATGTAGCTCCCCTATATATTTCAATCAAATTCCCGTATCTCTCCATTAGTATAATCTTGTAATAGGCTAGGATAAAGGTTCAATCTTCTAATAATCAACTCCAAGTAAGCGGATTTATCACGAACATCATTGACTCAGTCAGACCGGGTTCATTATAATCATCACATAATCCAATAGTCTTCAATTTGGTTCTCGTTCATTGTGAAAACCTTCCATTTAGGACTAAGATGAGAATTCAAACCTAAATGACTAATGTTAAATCACATAATCCCAATCATGTTAAACATGGATGAGCTCTCGTGTATGACAACGCGATCTTCAACTATTAAGAAGACGATAAAAGTCGTTCTTTGAATACACTAATCAGCCCCCGATCTGATATTGCCGAAATCACAAAAAGTCCAAAAAGTTTTTTCCAAGTTTTTGGACAATAAACCTCCTGTTCTTCGCAATATCCACCAAAAAATTCATCCAAGAAAATTTCTCAAAAAATACTTTTTTTTAGAATTGAACAGTGTATTAGAGAAAAATGAGAGAGTCGGCAGGACAAAAAGAGAGTCGGCTTGAGAGAGTCGACTGAACAAAGTGAGTAGCAACACTCCCCTTAATAAACTCACACAGAGAGTCGGCCCTTACTCAAATGAGTAGTAAACTTGCGTTTCTTAGAGAATCGGTAGTAAAATCAGAGAGTCGGCCCGGACAGTCGACTCGGATAGTCGTCCCGATCAAGCAACAGTCAGCTCAAGCAAGAGAATCGGCTCTCGACAGTCGGCCCAAGAATAGACTCATAACCTTTTTCTCAAAAACACACAAAATCAAACCGAAAACGCTCAGATCTAAGCCAAAATGCAAACCAGATCTATCAAGCTTCTCAAAAGAAGGTTTCTAAATGAATTTCAACACCAATTTCTTAACTTGATACATATCTAATCTAGAAACGAAGAAATTCAGAACTTTTCAAAAACCATAAAAACCCCAAGTTTTACACCAAAATCAAGAGCACAGATGGCTCTGATACCAAATTGTAGGTCCTGATGATAGGGTCCTTGTGCTATGATGATTCTAGTCAAGATCTGCTCAATAAATCAGCTATAGATCACCTGTTATTGATGGAATCAATTGAAATATAAGAAAAAGAGCATTAAAAATAAAAACAAAAACTCTCAAAAACTAATTATGAATCCACAAGGATGATTACAATAAGCTCCTAGATAGAAACGACTAACACGATCTACCACCATTCACCCCGGGTGAGCTTCCCCGGGGTGGTGGAACAACCAAAAAATAATAACCTCTCTAACAAGCTAAATAATCGAAATACAGAAATTTAGAGAAATTCTGGTGGAGAAGAAGGTCACAGAGCTATGAAAATGGTCAGGTATATATAAGGAACCTGAGAGAGTCGTCATGCAGATTCGATTCTCACTGAGAGTCGGCGTAACCGACCTAGCGACTCTCAGAGAGTCGGCTGAATCCAACCTAGCGACTCTCAAAGAGTCGGCTGAAGATAACCTAGCGAATCTCAGAGAGTCAGCTGAAACCAGACAAGCGACTCTCAGACCCATTTTCATATGCGAACCTAAATATCTCATGATCGCATTAATTGATTAACATCATTGTCAAACTAGACCCAACAACACCTAACTCTAGGTCATGAGTTGTATAGTTCTTTTCGTGAGTCTTAAGTTGTCTAGATGCATAAGCTATGACTTTGTTTTGTTGCACCAATACACACCCTAGACCAGTGTGTGATGCATCACAGAAAACTACAAAACCCTCGCTGCCTTCGGGCAACGATAGAATTGGTGCTTGGGTTAGTTTCTACTTTAGTGTTTCAAACGCTTCGTCCTGCTTCAGTCCCCATTCGTATTTGATTGCTTTTCGGGTCAGTGTTGTCAAACGAACGGCAATCCTTGAGAAGTCCTTAATGAACCTTCGGTAATAACCGGCTAAACCGAGGAAACTTCTCTCTTCGATTGGCGTTTTTAGGACTTCCCAATTGGATATAGCCTCAATCTTAGCTAGATCTACTTGAATTTCTTTCTCGTTTATAACGTGACCGAGAAATTGTAGCTTTGACTATCAAAATTCACACTTTGAGAATTTGGCGTAGTGTTTCTCGTTTCTCAGCATTTCAAATATCGTCCTTAGATTTTCAGCATGATCGTCCTTACTCTTGGAGTAAATAAGTATATCGTCTATGAATACGATTACGAACTTATCCAAGTAAGGTTTACAGATCCGATTCATCATGTCCTTAAATATTGCGGGAGAATTTGGAAGTCCAAACGGCATAACCGTGAATTTAAATTGACTGTATCTAGTTCTGAACGCAGTCTTAGATATGTCATCTTCTTGGACTTTTAATTGATTATAGCAAAAGCATCTTGCTCCGTGGAGCTGATCAAACAGATTGTCGATTCTTGGAAGTGGATACCGGTTCTTGATCGTGACCTTGTTCAATTCCCGGTAATCTATGCACATCCTCATTCATCCGTCTTTCTTCTTTACAAAGAGTACCGGAGCTCCCCATGGTGAAGAACTCTACTTTATAAAACCTTTCTCCAATAACTCATCGAGTTGTTTCTTTAATTCCGCCATCTCGATAGGAGCTAATCAGTACGAGGCTTTGGATATCGGAGCCGTGCCTGGTACTAGATTTATTTGAAACTCCACTTCTCGATAAGGAGGTGCTCCTGGAGCTTTTCAGGAAAAACGTCAGGATACTTGGAGACGATCGGTACATCCTTTAGTTCCCGCTCAGGGTTACTAGCGGTTAGATAAATTAGGTATGCGAGGCATCCCTTTCGAAGGTACTTATTTGCTTTCATCATTATGATCAAACCAACAGGGTTGAGTGGCTCGTCTCCTTTCATCGTTATCATTTCTCCTGATGGCGCATGTAGCTTAATGGCCTTTTGGTCGCACATGATATGAGCTTGGTTAGTTGCTAACCAATCCATTCCAAGAACTACGTCGAACCCTGCCAATTCCATTTGCAAGAGTTATACAGGTATGACGTGTCCGAATATTGTAATTGAACAACCATTCAGAGATCTGGAGACTTGGATCAGGTCTTCGTTTACTGTTTCGACTTAGTAGGATTTGTCTAACTTAGCTAAGGGCTTATTAGCTAGTTTGAAAAGTTTATGATCTATGAAACTTTGGGTTACCCCAGAGTCAAATAGCACCTTAGCATAAGCATTATCGATAAGAAAAGTACCGTATATGACATCAGTCATTTTGTCAGCCTCTTTCGCATTCAAATGGAATGCCCGGGCGTTCTTTTTGGTCTCGGTGGTAGGTTTGGTACCATCACTGGTAGTTTTTGGTTTTGTGCACACTCTTTTGAAGTGCCCGGTTTCCCCACAGTTGTAACATGTGATACCCTTCCTTCATGGGCATTGGTCCGTGTGATAATCAGTGCTTTTGCAGTCAGGACATGTTGTTGGGGTATGATGTCGACATTTCCCCTGATGCTTCTTTTTGCAAGTTTTGCATATCGAAAAACTGGATTGTCCCTGTTTCTGGGGGAAAGGACCGATTGTTCCTCCTATGGTCAAGTTTGGTTATTTCCTTCTTCTTGTTCTCTTCCAATGTTCGGATCATTTCGTATAACAATTGGGCACCCAGATCCATGGCGTCATCAATGGTTTTGGGTTTAGAAACCTTTACCATATCGCGGATCTCACTGACCAATCCATAGATATATCTCTTGATGAGATTTGATTCAGGAGTGGCCAGATGTGGCACTAGTCGTGCGTATTCTAGTATCTTGGTCATGTAGTCTTGGTGGTTCGATCCAACTATTCTCAAGTTTAGAAACTTCTGTTCTATTTGCTCTACTTCATTGATAGGACAGAATTTTCTCTTGACTCGGTCTTTGAATGAGTTCCAACTCATTCTATATGCTATTTCCCTTCGTTTGGCAGATACTAGGGCATTCCACCATTTAAGAGCAAAGTTCTTGAAGAGGTTAGAGGCATAGAGGACCATGTCCTCTTCGGTACATTCACTTATGGCCAAGACTGATTCGGTTTTTTCGATCCATCAGAGTGTGGCTACTCTGCCTTCCTTCCCAAGGAAGTCATATGGTTTACAAGCTTGGAAAGTCTTGTAAGAGCAACCCATGTGTTTGTTCTTTTTGTAACGTGGTTTGTAACTGTCCGCAGAACTGTTACTTGAGGAATAGTGTTCCTTATTTCGGGTTCTCTTAGTTTTTGAGCTTTGATGCGTATGAGTTTTCCAATTTTCCTTTCTCACATAAATAGTGAGATTTGATTCATTGTGCTCAAAGTTATGAAGCGTGTGCTCCTTTTCTTTTCCTTTGGTTTTGGCCTTGACTTTGGCAGCCTAGGCCCTTTCAAATGCCTCTAGCATTGTTGGAATTACATCCCCAATTCCTTTGTTTATCATTTTCTACATTTATGCATCTTGATCTTCTCTTTCTAATGCCTCGTCGGCTTGTTTCTTTTATCCACGTGTGTTAGTGGATGGTCCGGTTCTTATCGACATTCTAGACGAAAGACATAATATTTATTAAAATTCGAAGATATTTTTTATAAGGAAAATACAAGATTTTTATTATTTCAAACTTCAAAAATACAATACAACAATTGAAAATAACATGGATAAGACATATTCTAATGACCCCTAGCTCTAATCAATGCTTGTTGTAGAGCGGCGATCTTGGTGTCTTTTTCACCTTCAATCCTCTCTAGTTCAGTTATGCGTGCTTGCATAGCTGCAATCCTTTCTTCTCCCGGGGTTTCTTCTCCCGAGTGTGGATTGGAGTAGGATTAGTGGAATGGTAAGTTCCGTAGGGTCTGTTAGAATCAGTCCTTTCCTCACCTTCCAATGTATAGTGGTGTTCATAAGGGATTTCGGGTAGTTTTTCCAGGTAGCTATAATTGTTCACGTAGGTTTGGTTATAGCTTTCGAGTGTGGGAGCGGCGTAGTGACTCATTGGGATTTTATAGAAATTTTGGATGTTTCTATTTCCCCTGGATTTTGAAAGGTTCCGCTAGTGTATTCGGAATTGGTTCCAGAATAGGATTCAGTCGAATTTGTGTTTCGTTCGTTATCTCCAGGTGGTGCATTTTTAAGAATGAAGCTAGATCCTTTTCCCTTTCCTGCCATTCTAGGAAAACGAAAGGAAATAAATACTTTTATTAATAGGATAAAACGATTACAAGATTTTTTTTATTCGGATTACAGGAAAATAACATAAAAAACGATACCAGACGCCTATTTCTTGACCAAGCTCTTGGCATCCTTCATCAAGTTTTTCCCTTGAAACCAAATACTTTTAGCGAAGGACTTATACTCCTTTTCCTTTTGAGCTAGCTTATTTTTGGCTTTTGATAGATCCTTCTCGGTCTCTATCAATACCTCCCTAGTCAAGATAAGCTCTTTCTTGACTTGATCGTTTCACGAAGCGACCGATTGAGACACTCTATTGGATATCCTGGTGTGGAGGCGGGATATCCAAACTTAGGTAGAGGGTCTCTTAGTCCTAAGACTATGTCGTTGTAGACATTATCGTAGGCGGGAGTTGGTTTATGTTTTAAGGTAGCTCGTGGGCTATAGTCCTCAGGTATAGCGTTAGGATCGTCAAATGTGGCTTCAAATTCAGCCATAGGATCGTATTCATCCTGGATATAGGAATCCAGGAATTGTGGATGATTTGCATAGTCCATGTACGATCCAGAACTTCCAGAGTAAGTTCCTTGGTTCATTGAACTTTTGTTAGCGTAATTTTCGTCGGTGTCCGAATTATTACTCATGTATGGACCCGATACAATTGGGTAGTTGCGGTAATCAGCAAACGGTTCATAACTAGCTGATTGCGGTGAATGGGCTTCCACTAGAGGTAGGTGAAGGAATCCTATAATTTTCCAGATTTTTATATATCTCATCCAGACTAGCTCCCGTGATGGAAAGCTTTTCAACAGGTTCCCTTACCCTCATTCGAGGCTTATGGCCTTCTAGCTAGACCCTGCCTCGAATTGATTTATGGGAGGAGGATACATTGGCGTTGGGGGATTTTGAGGTGGAGGATATGTTGGTGGAGGAGGTACTAGGTTATGTGGTGGTGTGCATCTCCAGTTACTAAAGTCAGAGCCACCCATTTAGCTGAGGTAGTCCGATTCATATTCTCCTTTATTGGTGCCTTCGGCAGAGCATGATACCATGAGAAGTCTCCTACTTCCATGGGTGCGTATGGATCATCTACAAGTTCTTGTTTAATAGTTACATTAGGATTATAGTAGTTATGGTATCCTTGTTCTCCTAACATAGTACTACCTTCATGCTTGACACTATTTAGCTTAAGGGCCAGTGTCTACCTACTTTCGCTAGTAGACATGTCTCTGCTTAATCTAGTTAGAGCGTAGATACTAAATTCAAGTATCTATTTCGCTAAAACCTCAGTCTCTGATACCAACCAATGTCACACCCAGCCCCGGGAACCCCTGAGACGTTACCGGGCTGCGACGTCAGTTGGCACCTTCGGTACCTGCTTTGATTTCCAGGTTCACCACAATTGAAACATTGAACATTCGGGTATCGGGTTGCCGAGTGACCAAAATTCTGACAATTCAGGTACTGTACTCCTAGGATAGCTTTATTAAAGTTAAATCCTCCACTTCTGGGAATTTTACTATTCCTGGTTCTGAACTTGTATACCACTGCCTCTTGCCCTATTTTTTTATTGATGTGTAGCAAAAATATAAATATATATACCCGGCAACGGCGCCAAAAACTTGATGGCGTGTTTTTAGTAGTAGTAAATATATTCTATTTAGAACTACACAAAATCAGGTTTTAAATTTATAATTTAAAATGATAATTACTTCAACTAAACACATATACAATAGGCAAGTGTACCTATCACAGCGTAGTATAGTATGGGTAAAAACCAAGTATCGAACCATGGACACGGATCCGGTACTCAACCCTCGCTATTGTCTGACTAGGATAATAAGGTCGAAAATGGGTTTCGTTTTAAAAGGAAAATAAAAAGATAAGAAATGTAATTAGAAGTATTATCCTGTTAAAGGTGTTACTCTAGTTGTTATCCCTTGTTAATTAGTGTTATATTTAAAGTAAGGCTGGTCATAGTTACTAGTACTAACCTTTTCGACAGGGGACTTAGCATTTCTTAACGGAACAGTGGATACGGTCGGCCATCTGTTTCTTAATGAATCTCCGGACCATGAACAGGGTCTCAAGTCTGCCGGATATCCCGTGATTCATTATTCGGACTAAGATTATCCAATTACTGACGTACGTCATGTCTTGTAACTTCTTCCGGTAAGTCGGAATGCACGACTTTCTCCAAATGTACTTTATGAACGCTCGGACCTAACAAATTATGTTCTTGAATAGTTGTCTTTACTTATTATATTATTTTAAATAAATAAGACTTTCATTCTCAAGATCAAACCCCATGATTCCCGCTAGAAGTCCTCTGCAAGCCGACACGAGAGAAGTAAAGAAATACCGATGCAAACCGCCTGGTCTGGTTAGGGCTCAAACGACTTGCTGAATACCCAAACCTCCAATCAACCCATAATATTAAATCTTAACTACCCGGCCGTTGCTAGCACCAAGATTTGTATATAGACCATACAAACTCGAATAAGCTTCGTGAACAAGAAATCTTGCTTAAGTAACTTACAAGATTTAAGATTATTAGATTGGTTTAAATATCTCTTATTCTTGTCTTTTTAAGATAACTCATAGTAAAGACTTTAAAAACATAACATACTAAAAATACTTCATTAATTAATTAAAGTTCAACCAACTCTAGCAACACAAGAGGACTAGCCATGAATGACCATACAAGTAACTCTACTATCCCTTAGATAATGTGTGGAAGTATTCCAACACCAAGGGAGAATGGGTATATGTTGCCTCTTGATTATTCGAATGAGAAGAAACATTCGTATTACAAGACTTTAAAAAGGAAAATAAACAAGAAAGCTAAAACGGACCAAAACTGAGAGAGTTATGGCTCTTATCAGAGCACTAAGGCCTTCCCTACTTTTGATCTTGGACACCTAAAACACTAGAATGAGCTTGCTATTTATAGGCAAAGATTTTGGCAATGCACGGCCGTGCATTGGATTGCACGGGCGTGCAAAGTACCCTTTTCTTTCACGTGTGGAATCTGGCAGCTTTAAGGAGTACAGGGAGCAAAAATGGGATTTTTTGACTTCCATCTTTGACCTTCTGCGTCCGGTTTCGTTCAATTGGCTTCCGAATGCTGATTTCACCTTGATTTTGAGTGTTTTCTTCATGTTTTTGCATATCCAAGTCAATTATCCTATTGGAACACAAATAGATGGATTAAGCATCAATTATTATCATATTATCTCTAATTGTGATGAATTTGGGGATAATTATACGTGCACAACATGTATAACTTACATCATATCATAATACCCCACACTTAAACTTTGCTTGTCCTCAAGCAAACTCATGCATGATTATACCCATAGAAGTAAAGTATTGATTAAATGATAAAAATGATAATCCAAAGCTTTTGTCCCAAATGGCTGAATGGCCCTTTTAAAAACAATGATTTGGAGTTTATACCTTTTGAGTGTTTATCCACAGGAGGGTAGCGAGCCCAGCATACTTGATGGAACTGTGAGTATGCACAAAATTACAGTCTCACAACTGTTCACTCAACACTCGGGTTAAATATATGGATAATGTATGTTAAGAAGAACACTCAATGCTACAATTAATGCTTGAATAATAATAGGCTTGTATAGAAATCAAATCTCCACCATCTGACATAAAATACGTGCATAAATCAAGAGGGCTTTAATAAAGGGTTGTAATGTTTGGCTTAGGGTTAAGGTAGGAAGTTTTTAAGAAAAGTGGCTAAATGTTGAAAATTTGGCTTAGCTTTATGATGGAAAAGTAATTAAACTATTACTTGACTTAGATTAGACAGTGTGACTAATCTAAAGACCCTTTTAAGGTCTGATCGTCAAGACCAAATCCCTTCTTCAAGAATGTTAACTTCTTCTTATCGTTGAAATATTCATTGCTATCAATTCTTCATGAATCGTTCGACTGTTTCTTCCTAATACATCCACTTTGATCAGCTTTGCATACTCCAATTTTTTGAGTAAGCTTGATTTTCTTTTAATGAGATTTCTTCACTAACTTGGGCGATTTACTAATTTCTTTTTTTGTTGCCCCTTTTTCTTTTCACAATAATTCTTCTTTTCATATTAAATGAGTTTCTTTCTTCGAGCATAAGATGGATCTATAAACTTTCGGTGGGTAATCATTTCTTAATTTATAGCCAAGTCAATTTTCAACTAAAAAGGATTAAAAGATAAAAGACTAGTTTTTCGGGTTTATGGGTGCAAAATGTGGGTTTTGAAATGAAAAGGTTTAGGCTCAAAGGGGCTAACTAGGGAATAATGTTTAGGGTAGGTAAAAGAAAGAGAAAAGGATAAAGAGAATGGGTTAATCCTAATGCCTCAATCATTTTTATGCATTCTTTTAGTCCATGATCTTGAAATGTATATTTTACACAGGTTCTAACATGCAAAGAAATAATTAGCAATCACTCTATCAAACGAAATGAGCATGTAAAATATGTAATAATTACCTGCGCCAAAAACTTGATGGCGTTTATGATAATGCTCGGATAGGCTCAAATTCTCACATAAAGTAAAAATGTGCATAAACTTATTTCTTTCTTTCTATTGTGTTTCCTAATCTACCCTATTTGTTTCCTTGATTCACTACAACGGTATTTCAAATTGTTGTTTTTATAAGCCCGTTTATGCCAAATGATTTTTAAGACTTTTGCTTTAAGATTATTTATGAATATGTCATGCTTACAAATTGTTCTTGAAAATGTTTTCATTAATTTTATATAACTTATAATTCAATAGATTGGGTAGTTATTAATCATAGACGAAAGGAAGAGAGAGATGCTACTAATATGGCGGCCAAGGCCACTCCTGGTATGGTCCATGAGGCTGCTGGTGTGGCTGGTGAGCATACGGATCCTGTAGATGATAGTGAAAGTCCTGCCACATGCCGGCCATAGTGTCCCCTAGCTGACCCATTCGAATCATCAAATCCTGCATCGTTGGATCGGCTGTAGTATGGTATACACATGTGCCTTGATGCCCCAGTTTCCCTATAGGTGCTCCCCCATCCTCTGATTCTTCAACTACACCAGTCCAAATATTTCCCTGATGGCCTACTAGTCGGTACATCCCATTGAAGTTCTTCATCATATGCATGTTGATTAATACTTAGGTGTCAATATGTAGAATGGGTATGTCCATCTCGGTAAGTATACCAAGGTGCTCATGAGACAAGACACCTAGGTAGGAGGCAAGGTGAGTAATGTACGGTCCACCAAAGATGTGGTTGTTGGAACAGTAGCCAGTGGCTCTAGTAAAGAACTTGGCCAGACTGTAGGCTAAGTTGCACCATCAATAAAGCAGCGTAAGTGAAGGAGGTCTCCAACGCTCACAACCCCTGTGCTATCCTTTCTCCCCCCCCGATAGAAACGACAATGCATCGGTGCAGGTAACGGTGGAGGGGATGTCTGATTTTGGTGATCTTTTGACTGTGCGGGTCAAAAGGTCCGGATCCGATCCTATGCTAAAATGCTGATGCCTCTCCCTCTGCAAACTCCCCTTTACTATCAGTAAAGACTGGCTCAGTAGTCTCCCGGTGTCTATATAACCGCATCTTTATCCCAAATTGTGCCAAGGACATCACATACCGGTGTCTAGCCATCCTGAAATGCACACAGTCGTGCATTTCGATACTTACCACCTGCCTATCGAACTAAAAAGATGCTAAAACTCGAGAGTGAGCTCATAATAAGTGGTTTTCGTGATGGCGAAGAATCTCTGCCATGGCTTTGTGATCAAAGGTACTGCACTGTCTAAGAGATTCACTTCTTCCAGAGTTGTGTAGCAAATGGTCATGTGTATCCCGAAGGTTTATCTTAGTAAGGCAGGTAGTGTCTGGTAAGCATGGACCCGATAGCATCATCGGGGTCAAAAATAAGCCATGGGTGCAGGTCTTGTGGTACCTTAGGCAAGGGATGTGGGTGAAAAGGTGGAGGAGGTGATGGTGGAGTCTGTGGTGAGCCACCCATATGAGCAGACGAGGATGAACCCGACCTAGAACTTGATCGAGTATTTCTCCTTTTTCGTCTCGTCTGTCTGGAAGATTCAGCCATGGCCTACACAATCATCATTAGAGGAGTTAGTACATAAGAACAAGATTGATTCAGTATATATATATATATATATATATATATATTTCAACGGCGCCAAAAACTTGATAGGGTGTAAATTACAATGCATATTGGTGCCAAAAACTTGATAAGAACCATGTTTTTATAAAAATATATATGTATATAATTTTTGGACCACACAATGGAAACAAAAATTCATACGTGATTATGGTATGGTTATGTTTCTCGAGTCCTAAAATGGTCAACTGCAATTAATCAAACAAGACGTAAATTCAAACGGTGCAATATGACTACTAATACAGATGGTCAACATGTTGACTTTTGAAAAGTCAAACCCGTCAAAATTCTTGAACTAATTCAACTAATGAATCATTTCCCACAAACTATGCTAATACCTAAACACATTCAAACAAGATTCATGCCTTAATTTGTATTTTCATGTTCAAGAGTTCTAAGTCAAAATTCAAAAACCCATCCATACAAATCAAACAAATCCTACCCAAACAAGGCTAAAATGAGTTACATTATGATCCTAAATAGTCAAATATGCATCTAGATCAAGCATTGAGTTCATATTCAAGGATATTCAAACCAAAGTTCAAAACGAAACCCTAACCCCCATTTGAAGAAGATTAGCTCTAATTGGAGCATAAATCACACTAAAATTTATAATGGACAAGTTCACATACCTTGGGGAAGAGATTGGAAGCAAGAATCCGAAGAAACGGGTGAAAATCGGGTGTTTTTGGGTGATTTCGGAGAGTTCCGAGTGTGTTTGGGGGTTGGGGTTTTGAGAGAAATGAATGTTTCTGCAATTTTAACACCAGACACGCACGAAGCCCAATGTATAGTCGCACATTGGGTTGCACGGCCGTGCATCCCCCTGTTGACCAATTTTTGACTTTTTGAGTTATTTTTCAGCTTAATGTTTTTAGAAAATAAAATTACATATTTTTATTTAAAGATTAATTAAGATTAATTTAAATTTTCCAAAACGTATTACCTAAAAAAATACCTTGGTCAACGTGGAGCGTCACCAATGAATGGTCCAATTTTATGTTCGAAAAGTTACCTCGTTCATTAGAATCCATTTTCAGGGTATTGAGCTTGTCATCATAAAAAATAAAGAAGAATATAGAAACTAAACACATAAAACCGTTCGAAAGTGTTACGCCAATTTTAAAAATGCTTTCGAATGGCGGCACCTGCATTCATTCAATATGCTTGACAATATCTTTGCGGTCGCGATCCTTGAAAGTTGCTGCAAAGACAGATTAACTAACACAAGTACCAAAATAAAAACAAAAGTAGTAAGAATAAAAATAAAAATAAAAAGGGAAAATAAAGTAGAACTAAAACGAAAATAAAATAAAGATGAAAATAAAATAAAAATGGAAAATAAGTTAGAAATAAAACAAAAGTGAAATAGAAGTAAATAGTCAGTCCAACGACTTAGATCTTTCGCAGAATTACCGTGTCCCCGGCAGCGGCGCCAAAAACTTGATGTGTGTTTTATGTGTAACAAAAATATAAATATGTATATATCCCCGGTGTTGGAACTAATTGTAGTCCATCGCATATAAAACAGTCGGAAGAATTCTTTGAAGTTAAAAGATTTCGACCTAAATCTTTTTCGATCGAAATCGTTTTCGGACGAAATACATTTAGACTGAAATGTATTTCGGACGAAGTCTTTATTTGTCTTCTTAGTATAAGTACTTGTGTAGTTTGACTTTTGTAAGGGGGAATTCATTTTGCAAATATCAATAAAGACTTGAGATCACACCTTTAACTATGTGTTTCTGATTCTACCTCGTTCCATAATTCTTGTATCGGTGTCTTGAATCTGCTACGAATAACAGGAATCACACCCGGCAACGACACCAAAACTTGATTTAGAATGACAATTACTTCAACTAAACACACACACAATAGGTAAGTGTACCTATCACAGCGTAGTATAGTATGAGTAGAAACCAAATATCGAACCATGGACACAGATCCGGTACTCAACCCTCGCTATTTTCTGACTAGGATAATAAGTTGGAAAATGGGTTTTGTTTTAAAAGGAAAATAAAAAGATAAGCAATGTAATTAGAAGTATTATCCCGTTTAAGGTGTTACTCTAGTTGTTATCCCTTGTTAATTAGTGTTATATTTAAAGTAAGGCTGGTCATAGTTACTAGTACTAACCCTTTCGACAGGGGACTTAGCATTTCGTAACGGAACAGTGGATACGGTCGGCCATCTGTTCCTTAATGAATCTCCGGACCCTGAACGGGGTCTCAAGTCCGCTGGTTATCTCGTGATTCATTATTTGGACTAAGTTTATCCGATGACTGACGTACGTCATGTCTTGTAACTTCTTCCGGTAAGTCAGAAAGCACGACTTCCTCCAAAGGTACTTTATAAACGCTCGGACCTAACAAATTATGTTCTTAAATAGTTGTATTTACTTTTTATTTTATTTTAAATAAATAAGACTTTCATTCTCAAGATCAAACCGCATGGCTCCCGCTATAAGTCCTCTACAAGCAGACACGAGAGAAGTAAAAAATACCGGCACAAACCGCCCAATCTGGTTAGGGCTCAAACGACTTGCTGAATACTCAAACCTCCAATCAACCCGTAATATTAAATCTTAACTACCCGGCCGTTGCTAGACCAAGATTTGTATATAGACCGTACAAACTCGAATAAGCTTCCCAAACAAGAAGTATTGCTTAAGTAACTTACAAGATTTAATATTATTAGATTGGTTTAAATATCACTTATTCTTGCATTTTTAAGATAACTCATAGTAAAGACTTTAAAAACATAACATACTAAAATTACTTCATTAATTAATTAAAGTTCAACCAACTCGAGCAACACAAGAGGACTAGCCATGAATGACCATACAAGTGACCCTACTAGCCCTTAGATAATGTGTGGAAGTATTCTAAAACCATGGGAGAATGGGTATAGGTTGCCTCTTGATTATTCGAACGAGAAGAAACATTCGTATTACAAGACTTTAAGAAGGAAAATAAACAAGAAAGCTAAAACGGACCAAAATCGAGAGAGTTCCAGCTCTTAGCAGAGCACTAAGGCCTTCCCTACTCTTGCTCTTGGACACCTAAAACACTAGAATGAGCTTGCTATTTATAGGCTAAGATTTTGGCAATGCACGGCCGTGCATTAGATTGCACGGGCGTGAAAAGTAACCTTTTCTTTCACGTGCGGAATCTGGCAGCTTCAAGGAGTATAGGGAGCAAAAATGGGATTTGCACGGCCGTGCATGGCATTGCACGACCGTGCATTAACCAAGTTTGCTTCCTGTTGTCTTTTTGACTTCCAGCTTTGACCTTCTACGTCCGGTTTCGTTCAATTGCTCCCGAATGTTGATTTGACCTTGATTTTGAGTGTTTTCTTCATGTTTTTGCATATCCAAGTCAATTATCCTATTGGAACACAAATGGATGGATTAAGCATCAATTATTATCATATTATCTCTAATTGTGATGAATTCGGGGATAATTATGCGTACAAAACATGTATAATTTACGTCATATCAGTTATCCACATTTGGTGGTTCTTGAGCCGTCACCTCATCATACATGACCGCACTAAGTTCCACTGTTGAATCTATGGTGTGAGGTGCAGTAATTTTCACCAATGTGCGAACCTTTGGTGGTAACCCTGCACATATCACTTATTTCTTCGAGATTAAGGAGTCACCAAATGTGGCACTAGCTTGACCATCTCATTGAATTTAGTGGTATACTCCAGGTGGGCAAGGTTCCCAACTTCAAATCGAAGAAATTCGGTCTCAATTTATCCATTGCATCCCAACTTCAAATCGAAGAAATTCGGTCTCAATTTAGTGGTATACTCCAGGTGGGAAAGGTCCTCCGACTTCATTCTATCCACACATTCTTCTCCATTGGTTTGCTAGACTGAATCCCACCAGTCAAGTACCTCTTCTTCGAACTAGTGTGTAACAAATTTTACTACTTAATCAGCCCTACACTTGCTCATTTTTGTAAAACCCGGAATTTCAAACCAATTTAAACCTTTAAATACACATGCGGAAGCGGTCCCATTTTATAAGTTCAAGAGCAAGTTCAAGGTTTTAGCCAAAACATTAAGTTTGAAACATCATTGCATTCATTACAATTCACAAGACGCAAGTTCTAAATGACGACAACTTCATAAGAACAAAACATGAGAATCCAAATCCGGAAGTGCATGACCCAAGCTTATAACGGAGCTTTAACTACACCCAAAACACCAAATTAAACATGATAATAATGATAAGTACCTTAGGGACAACTGACAACTCACCAGTCCCTACATCAAAGATTGGCCAAAACCCCGAAAAACCCAAAAATCCAGCGTCTACCAGAAGTGTTTGGTCGTATAATACTCTTCCAGCATATGGTACTCCCAACCAGCGTACGGTATGCTCAACCAGCGTATCGTATGCTCACAGCAGGTCATACACACCAAAAATTCATTTTTTGACTCGTTAACCCATTTGGTGCACTCCCGACTAGTTCCCTTAGTCGTATAAACCATAATTGGACTACATTATCATACAAATAGCCCATCCCTAACATATTAACCCCATAAACACCATGTATTTGTAAATGAAACCCAACCAATATATACTTTGTATTCATTTCTATCAATCAATTGAAGTTATAGGCCTCAAGACACCAATGTGAGACATATAACTTCAACACCAACTATGAGATCCTAAGATCCCGTTCACCACATATGAAGTTCTAGACCTTAATACACCATTGTGAGGCCTGTGACTTCAACCACCAAATATGAAGTTCTAGGCCTTAATACACTCTTGTGAGGCTCGTGACTTCAATCACCAAATCTGAAGTCTAGGCCTTAATACACCACTATGAGGCTCATGACTTCAAACACTAATTATGAGATTCCAAGATCTCAATCACCGACGACTCAATCACCATTGTGAGGCTAATGACTTCAAACACCAATTTTTAATACTACTAATCCACATACCACGTTCTAGTTTGACTCTTTACCACCTAAGTCAAAATACACCAATACACCACATTACACAATTTTAGTTTGACTCCTAACCACATAAGTCAAATATATCAATACACCACATACCACCTTATAGTTTGACTCTTTACCACCTAAGTCAAATACACCAATACACCACATACCATGTCAATATCTAACATTCATGTTGAATGCCAAACCATAAACACCATGCATTAAGCATCACTTACTATGCTTTAATACTAAACACCAAGTATAAGTCACCCAAGCCAACACCAAACATCAATTAAGCATACAATGATATTACTAACATATATATGCAATCACAACACACACACACTTATCATACTAAGTAAGTGTAAAGACACTTACCTTAAATTAGAGATCATCCCCCTTGCTCCTCCAAGGTAGCTCCTTACCACTTTGATCACCTATTTAACACTTTCGCAATTAAAACCAATTGATCACCAATTGATATTCCAACACGCCCTTATGATCTAATGACCATCACCTTAACTTAGTTTGGTTAACACAACCTCGACCAAACCTCCAACACCCATTAACCACATTACAACCCAAATGACATGTTTGACCCATTAAAGTCAGACTCCCAATCTATCAATTTTGCCATTCATCAATTGAGTTCTAAAACCCACCCTAGACATTACAGATTTCACCCATTCTAAACTTGATTAATCACACCTTAGTCAAGTTTCAAACCCACTAGACACCCTTTGACCCATTTGGTTCCACCCAATTTCACCCAGACTTTCAACTTCTTAAATCACCAAATTGGTTGAGAGTTATTACATGGTTATGTGTTTAATCACACCACAAACACTTACCAACCCCCAATTACCAACCAAACAACTTCCGGTTCAAAACCTCCTATTTCACCTCAAGAACTCTAATTCTTGAATCATCAAATTGGTTGTTATAATCATGTAAAACATGATTATCCAACATTAATAATACTAGATTAAGGTTTATAAACGACATTAAACCCAAATCACCACACCAATTGACCCAATTTGGGTCTTTTTACTCAAGAACACCAAAAATGGTGATTCATAAGATATGAGAAAGATGCTTACTTGATGTTTGGAAGAAGATGAACACCTCAAATCATCTAGATACTTCATGCAAATCATCAATTCCATCTTTTGGCCTCTCCCCGTTTCTCCCTGGTGCTAAATCATATGAAGACACACAGAAGTGTGTGTGTTATGCGCTACTTTCCCCATAAGACAAATCAGGTTTGTCTGAAATACAATTTGGCCCTTATACTTTCTGTTTTACCCCATTTTGCTAGAAAGTCAAGTTCGGTCAATTGCAATTAACATCTACACTTTTATTTTGGTTTATTTCCACCCTTATAATATGTTTTTCACATATTATTTATTAAGCTCGAAAAGTGGTTCGTTACAAATCATCCCCCCTAATTTAGGGTTGTGTCCCTGAAACCCGCCACCACATACAAAAGATAGGATAGTAATTCAATCTTCCTTCATTGCTATCCAAAAATCAATTTCTCACCTTTCATAGTACTTTCAACAACCAACACGCGGTTTATTTCCTCATTGCACCATTAATTCGCCCCACTTTCTTGGATACTCATCGTTTCTTCTACTTAAAACATTCACCAGTTGCCTTAATAATACCATGACGAGCAACAACAACTTATCCCACCAAATATATCCATGAATGGACCACGTGAGATGTATCATGGAGTTTAATCGATTCCTACGGGTAACTCCAAATGGTAGACCACTTACCAAGCTAATTTAGAGTTGAACGGTCCAACAAAACAGGGACTTAACCTCCCACATTTTCAAACTCGAAACACTCCCTTTTTAAGGGGAAACTTTTATAACGCCAAGCTTCCCACTTGAATTTCAACACACCTCCTCCCTAATCCCACCGAAGGTTTTTTGTAAATCTTGAGTGAATTTTCAATCGTGCTTACTTACAAGATCCATTATATCAAGTCTTGAATCACACCATCGATTCAAAGTTCCCGGTAATCAATATCACCCAACCAAACGATTTTTGACACCGTTAACCATTTAGTAATTCAAATAACCGCATATGAATACTCAATGGTAATTAGGATGACACCATCCTCAAACCAACAATAATTACTCACTCGATTTCCTCCAATGGATAAGTAAAACCGATATTTCAACCCGACTTGAAAAAGGTAGGGTCACACCACGCCATGTCACACCCTTCCTTAAATCAACATTCTACAACTACTTGGAACAGTAGGTTTCGTTTACGAATAGGAAATATGTATTCTCGGCCATATGACCCGTTACCAAAATAGTAACACGCTTCCACCATCTTCATATAACTTCGTAGTTAACTCCACTACAAGTTTCTCCCACATCATAAAGGTATTTCAAGACCCCCTCAACAACCCTCCGGTTGAGATTCAAGGTCTCTAGTATTTTGTACCATTGGGATTCGAAGATCCCATCACCTGCATACAACATTCCCTTGAAGCTCGAGACTTCAACTCAACCACCTAATATTCACCCGCGTATAAAGTCAACAGTTCTCTCTTCCAATCCTCTCCTTTGGTTGCTACAAATAAACCCACAACCGTCTTGGAAAATACGCGACACGACAATTGCCTTACTCAGGTTCTCTTTCACAACCTTGGAAGGTAAATCCCTAACCGTGACCCAATCATCAATTGTGAAGTTCTAAGACTTCAAAGACCATTTGTGAAGTTCGGAGACTTCAAACACCTTTTATGAAGTTCGAAGACTTCATACACCATTTACCCCTTGACTATTTCAATCTTTGACGGGTCAACAAGGATGCCTTCAAAATCCACCGTATTATCAAAAACTGGATTTCACCAAAGCCAAGATGGCACACCCACCCAATTCAAAGAAAGACCTCTCCTTCTAAGAATTTTCAAGAAGCTCACGACAATATTGAGCGTAAACAACCTTGTTTCGAAGATAGAAATGACTATCGACGATTATACGACCACCCGTGAAGTTAACGCTCTATACACCCAACCCAAAATATCCACAAACCGCAGGACATTAGGTCATTTTGTTCTACCTCCGACAGTCAGTGCACACATACACTCCTCTATCCTCCCTGTCCACCGAAAGGTTGGAGTACTTGCACATGAGCACTCGGGCATAACAACCCTTATTGAACACCTTCACAACTAGAACGCTAAGTATTCCATCATACCCCTGGTTGATGTCAATGGCATAAGCCAGGTATACAACATTTCATACGCCTCGTGCTTCACTGTCTCTAGATGAGAACAGATAAACATGTTTCTCCTTGTTCACCCATGACATTGTTATGGCTACTAAGTAACCGAACATCTCTTTTACAATCGTCGAACTTAATCCATGTTACTGTTTCACAGCCTTGGAAGGTAAATCCCTAAACGTGACCCAATCATCAATTGTGAAGTTCTAAGACTTCAAAGACCATTTGTGAAGTTCGGAGACTTCAAACACCTTTTATGAAGTTCGAAGACTTCATACACCATTTACCCCTTGACTATTTCAATCTTTAACAGGTCAACAAGGATGCCTTCAAAATCCACCGTATTATCAAAAACTGGATTTCACCAAAGCCAAGATGGCACACCCACCCAATTCAAAGAAAGACCTCTCCTTCTAAGAATTTTCAAGAAGCTCACGACAATATTGAGCGTAAACAACCTTGTTTCGAAGATAGAAATGACTATCGACGATTATACGACCACCCGTGAAGTTAACGCTCTATACACCCAACCCAAAATATCCACAAACCGCAGGACATTAGGTCATTTTGTTCTACCTCCGACCGTCAGTGCACACATACACTCCTCTATCCTCCCTGTACACCGAAAGGTTGGAGTACTTGCACATGAGCACTCGGGCATAACAACCCTTATTGAACACCTTCACAACTAGAACGCTAAGTATTCCATCATACCCCTGGTTGATGTCAATGGCATAAGCCAGGTATACACCATTTCATACGCCTCGTGCTTCACTGTCTCTAGATGAGAACAGATAAACATGTTTCTCCTTGTTCACCCATGACATTGTTATGGCTACTAAGTAACCGAACATCTCTTTTACAATCGTCGGACTCAATCCATGTTCTGTTTCACAGCCTTGGAAGGTAAATCCCTAACTGTGACCCAATCATCAATTGTGAAGTTCTAAGACTTCAAAGACCATTTGTGAAGTTCGGAGACTTCAAACACCTTTTATGAAGTTCGAAGACTTCATACACCATTTACCCCTTGACTATTTCAATCTTTGACGGGTCAACAAGGATGCCTTCAAAATCCACCGTATTATCAAAAACTGGATTTCACCAAAGCCAAGATGGCACACCCACCCAATTCAAAGAAAGACCTCTCCTTCTAAGAATTTTCAAGAAGCTCACGACAATATTGAGCGTAAACAACCTTGTTTCGAAGATAGAAATGACTATCGACGATTATACGACCACCCGTGAAGTTAACGCTCTATACACCCAACCCAAAATATCCACAAACCGCAGGACATTAGGTCATTTTGTTCTACCTCCGACAGTCAGTGCACACATACACTCCTCTATCCTCCCTGTCCACCGAAAGGTTGGAGTACTTGCACATGAGCACTCGGGCATAACAACCCTTATTGAACACCTTCACAACTAGAACGCTAAGTAGTCCATCATACCCCTGGTTGATGTCAATGGCATAAGCCAGGTATACACCATTTCATACGCCTCGTGCTTCACTGTCTCTAGATGAGAACAGATAAACATGTTTCTCCTTGTTCACCCATGACATTGTTATGGCTACTAAGTAACCGAACATCTCTTTTACAATCGTCGGACTCAATCCATGTTACTGTTTCACAGCCTTGGAAGGTAAATCCCTAACCGTGACCCAATCATCAATTGTGAAGTTCTAAGACATCAAAGACCAATTGTGAAGTTCGGAGACTTCAAACGCCTTTTATGAAGTTCGAAGACTTCATACACCATTTACCCCTTGACTATTTCAATCTTTGACGGGTCAACAAGGATGCCTTCAAAATCCACCGTATTATCAAAAACTGGATTTCACTAAAGCCAAGATGGCACACCCACCCATTTCAAAGAAAGACCTCTCCTTCTAAGAATTTTCAAGAAGCTCACGACAATATTGAGCGTAAACAACCTTGTTTCGAAGATAGAAATGACTATCGACGATTATACGACCACCCGTGAAGTTAACGCTCAATACACCAAACCCAAAATATCCACAAACCGCAGGACTTTAGCTCATTTTGTTCTACCTCCGACAGTCAGTGCACACAAACACTCCTCTATCCTCCCAGTCCACCGAAAGGTTGGAGTACTTGCACATGAGCACTCGGGCATAACAACCCTTATTGAACACCTTCACAACTAGAACGCTAAGTATTCCATCATACCCCTGGTTGATGTCAATGGCATAAGCCAGGTATACACCATTTCATACGCCTCGTGCTTCACTGTCTCTAGATGAGAACAGATAAACATGTTTCTCTTTGTTCACCCATGACATTGTTATGGCTACTAAGTAACCGAACATCTCTTTTACAATCGTCGGACTCAATCCATGTTACTGTTTCACAGCCTTGGAAGGTAAATCCCTAACCGTGACCCAATCATCAATTGTGAAGTTCTAAGACTTCAAAGACCATTTGTGAAGTTCGGAGACTTCAAACACCTTTTATGAAGTTCGAAGACTTCATACACCATTTACCCCTTGACTATTTCAATATTTGACGGGTCAACAAGGATGCCTTCAAAATCCACCGTATTATCAAAAACTGGATTTCACTAAAGCCATGATAGCACACCCACCCATTTCAAAGAAAGACATCTCCTTCTAATAATTTTCAAGAAGCTCACGACAATATTGAGCGTAAACAACCTTGTTTCGAAGATAGAAATGACTATCGACGATTATACGACCACCCGTGAAGTTAACGCTCAATACACCAAACCCAAAATATCCACAAACCGCAGGACATTAGGTCATTTTGTTCTACCTCCGACAGTCAGTGCACACAAACACTCCTCTATCCTCCCTGTCCACCGAAAGGTTGGAGTACTTGCACATGAGCACTCGGGCATAACAACCCTTATTGAACACCTTCACAACTAGAACGCTAAGTATTCCATCATACCCCTGGTTGATGTCAATGGCATAAGCCAGGTATACACCATTTCATACGCCTCGTGCTTCACTGTCTCTAGATGAGAACAGATAAACATGTTTCTCCTTGTTCACCCATGACATTGTTATGGCTACTAAGTAACCGAACATCTCTTTTACAATCGTCGGACTCAATCCATGTTACTGTTTCACAGCCTTGGAAGGTAAATCCCTAACCGTGACCCAATCATCAATTATGAAGTTCTAAGACTTCAAAGACCATTTGTGAAGTTCGGAGACTTCAAACACCTTTTATGAAGTTCGAAGACTTCATACACCATTTACCCCTTGACTATTTCAATCTTTGACGGGTCAACAAGGATGCCTTCAAAATCCACCGTATTATCAAAAACTGGATTTCACCAAAGCCAAGATGGCACACCCACCCAATTCAAAGAAAGACCTCTCCTTCTAAGAATTTTCAAGAAGCTCACGACAATATTGAGCGTAAACAACCTTGTTTCGAAGATAGAAATGACTATAGACGATTATACGACCACCTGTGAAGTTAACGCTCTATACACCCAACCCAAAATATCCACAAACCACAGGACATTAGGTCATTTTGTTCTACCTCCGACAGTCAGTGCACACATACACTCCTCTATCCTCCCTGTCCACCGAAAGGTTGGAGTACTTGCACATGAGCACTCGGGCATAACAACCCTTATTGAACACCTTCACAACTAGAACGCTATGTATTCCATCATACCCCTGGTTGATGTCAATGGCATAAGCCAGGTATACACCATTTCATACGCCTCGTGCTTCACTGTCTCTAGATGAGAACAGATAAACATGTTTCTCCTTGTTCACCCATGACATTGTTATGGCTACTAAGTAACCGAACATCTCTTTTACAATCGTCGGACTCAATCCATGTTACTGTTTCACAGCCTTGGAAGGTAAATCCCTAACCGTGACCCAATCATCAATTGTGAAGTTCTAAGACTTCAAAGACCATTTGTGAAGTTCGGAGACCTCAAACACCTTTTATGAAGTTCGAAGACTTCATACACCATTTACCCCTTGACTATTTCAATCTTTGACGGGTCAACAAGGATGCCTTCAAAATCCACCGTATTATCAAAAACTGGATTTCACCAAAGCCAAGATGACACACCCACCCAATTCAAAGAAAGACCTCTCCTTCTAAGAATTTTCAAGAAGCTCACGACAATATTGAGCGTAAACAACCTTGTTTCGAAGATAGAAATGACTATCGACGATTATACGACCACCCGTGAAGTTAACGCTCTATACACCCAACCCAAAATATCCACAAACCGCAGGACATTAGGTCATTTTGTTCTACCTCCGACATTCAGTTCACACATACACTCCTCTATCCTCCCTGTCCACCGAAAGGTTGGAGTACTTGCACATGAGCACTCGGGCATAACAACCCTTATTGAACACCTTCACAACTAGAACGCTAAGTATTCCATCATACCCCTGGTTGATGTCAATGGTATAAGCCAGGTATACACCATTTCATACGCCTCGTGCTTCACTGTCTCTAGATGAGAACAGATAAACATGTTTCTCCTTGTTCACCCATGACATTGTTATGGCTACTAAGTAACCGAACATCTCTTTTACAATCGTCGGACTCAATCCATGTTACTGTTTCACAGCCTTGGAAGGTAAATCCCTAACCGTGACCCAATCATCAATTGTGAAGTTCTAAGACTTCAAAGACCATTTGTGAAGTTCGGAGACTTCAAACACCTTTTATGAAGTTCGAAGACTTCATACACCATTTACCCCTTGACTATTTCAATCTATGACGGGTCAACAAGGATGCCTTCAAAATCCACCGTATTATCAAAAACTGGATTTCACCATAGCCAAGATGGCACACCCACCCAATTCAAAGAAAGACCTATCCTTCTAATAATTTTCAAGAAGCTCACGACAATATTGAGCGTAAACAACCTTGTTTCGAAGATAGAAATGACTATCGACGATTATACGACCACCCGTGAAGTTAACGCTCTATACACCCAACCCAAAATATCCACAAACCGCAGGACATTAGGTCATTTTGTTCTACCTCCGACAGTCAGTGCACACATACACTCCTCTATCCTCCCTGTCCACCGAAAGGTTGGAGTACTTGCACATGAGCACTCGGGCATAACAACCCTTATTGAACACCTTCACAACTAGAACGCTAAGTATTCCATCATACCCCTGGTTGATGTCAATGGCATAAGCCAGGTATACACCATTTCAAACGCCTCGTGCTTCACTGTCTCTAGATGAGAACAGATAAACATGTTTCTCCTTGTTCACCCATGACATTGTTATGGCTACTAAGTAACCGAACATCTCTTTTACAATCGTCGGACTCAATCCATGTTACTGTTTCACAGCCTTGGAAGGTAAATCCCTAACCGTGACCCAATCATCAATTGTGAAGTTCTAAGACTTCAAAGACCATTTGTGAAGTTCGGAGACTTCAAACACCTTTTATGAAGTTCGAAGACTTCATACACCATTTACCCCTTGACTGTTTCAATCTTTGACGGGTCAACAAGGATGCCTTCAAAATCCACCGTATTATCAAAAACTGGATTTCACCAAAGCCAAGATGGCACACCCACCCAATTCAAAGAAAGACCTCTCCTTCTAAGAATTTTCAAGAAGCTCACGACAATATTGAGCGTAAACAACCTTGTTTCGAAGATAGAAATGACTATCGACGATTATACGACCACCTGTGAAGTTAACGCTCTATACACCCAACCCAAAATATCCACAAACCGCAAGACATTAGGTCATTTTGTTCTACCTCCGACAGTCAGTGCACACATACACTCCTCTATCCTCCCTGTCCACCGAAAGGTTGGAGTACTTGCACATGAGCACTCGGGCATAACAACCCTTATTGAACACCTTCACAACTAGAACGCTATGTATTCCATCATACCCCTGGTTGATGTCAATGGCATAAGCCAGGTATACACCATTTCATACGCCTCGTGCTTCACTGTCTCTAGATGAGAACAGATAAACATGTTTCTCCTTGTTCACCCATGACATTGTTATGGCTACTAAGTAACCGAACATCTCTTTTACAATCGTCGGACTCAATCCATGTTACTGTTTCTTAGCCTTGGAAGGTAAATCCCTAACCGTGACCCAATCATCAATTGTGAAGTTCTAAGACTTCAAAGACCATTTGTGAAGTTCGGAGACTTCAAACACCTTTTATGAAGTTTGAAGACTTCATACACCATTTACCCCTTGACTATTTCAATCTTTGACGGGTCAACAAGGATGCCTTCAAAATCCACCGTATTATCAAAAACTGGATTTCACCAAAGCCAAGATGGCACACCCACCCAATTCAAAGAAAGACCTCTCCTTCTAAGAATTTTCAAGAAGCTCACGACAATATTGAGCGTAAACAACCTTGTTTCGAAGATAGAAATGACTATCGACGATTATACGACCACCCGTGAAGTTAACGCTCTATACACCCAACCCAAAATATCCACAAACCGCAGGACATTAGGTCATTTTGTTCTACCTCCGACAGTCAGTGCACACATACACTCCTCTATCCTCCCTGTCCACCGAAAGGTTGGAGTACTTGCACATGAGCACTCGGGCATAACAACCCTTATTGAACACCTTCACAACTAGAACGCTAAGTACTCCATCATACCCCTGGTTGATGTCAATGGCATAAGCCAGGTATACACCATTTCATACGCCTCGTGCTTCACTGTCTCTAGATGAGAACAGATAAACATGTTTCTCCTTGTTCACCCATGACATTGTTATGGCTACTAAGTAACCGAACATCTCTTTTACAATCGTCGGACTCAATCCATGTTACTGTTTCACAGCCTTGGAAGGTAAATCCCTAACCGTGACCCAATCATCAATTGTGAAGTTCTAAGACTTCAAAGACCATTTGTGAAGTTCGGAGACTTCAAACACCTTTTATGAAGTTCGAAGACTTCATACACCATTTACCCCTTGACTATTTCAATCTTTGACGGGTCAACAAGGATGCCTTCAAAATCCACCGTATTATCAAAAACTGGATTTCACCAAAGCCAAGATGGCACACCCACCCAATTCAAAGAAAGACCTCTCCTTCTAAGAATTTTCAAGAAGCTCACGACAATATTGAGCGTAAACAACCTTGTTTCGAAGATAGAAATGACTATCGACGATTATACGACCACCCGTGAAGTTAACGCTCTATACACCCAACCCAAAATATCCACAAACCGCAGGACATTAGGTCATTTTGTTCTACCTCCGACAGTCAGTGCACACATACACTCCTCTATCCTCCCTGTCCACCGAAAGGTTGGAGTACTTGCACATGAGCACTCGGGCATAACAACCCTTATTGAACACCTTCACAACTAGAACGCTAAGTAGTCCATCATACCCCTGGTTGATGTCAATGGCATAAGCCAGGTATACACCATTTCATACGCCTCGTGCTTCACTGTCTCTAGATGAGAACAGATAAACATGTTTCTCCTTGTTCACCCATGACATTGTTATGGCTACTAAGTAACCGAACATCTCTTTTACAATCGTCGGACTCAATCCATGTTACTGTTTCACAGCCTTGGAAGGTAAATCCCTAACCGTGACCCAATCATCAATTGTGAAGTTCTAAGACTTCAAAGACCATTTGTGAAGTTCGGAGACTTCAAACACCTTTTATGAAGTTCGAAGACTTCATACACCATTTACCCCTTGACTATTTCAATCTTTGACGGGTCAACAAGGATGCCTTCAAAATCCACCGTATTATCAAAAACTGGATTTCACCATAGCCAAGATGGCACACCCACCCAATTCAAAGAAAGACCTCTCCTTCTAATAATTTTCAAGAAGCTCACGACAATATTGAGCGTAAACAACCTTGTTTCGAAGATAGAAATGACTATCGACGATTATACGACCACCCGTGAAGTTAACGCTCTATACACCCAACCCAAAATATCCACAAACCGCAGGACATTAGGTCATTTTGTTCTACCTCTGACAGTCAGTGCACACATACACTCCTCTATCCTCCCTGTCCACCGAAAGGTTGGAGTACTTGAACATGAGCACTCGGGCATAACAACCCTTATTGAACACCTTCACAACTAGAACGCTAAGTAGTCCATCATACCCCTGGTTGATGTCAATGGCATAAGCCAGGTATACACCATTTCATACGCCTCGTGCTTCACTGTCTCTAGATGAGAACAGATAAACATGTTTCTCCTTGTTCACCCATGACATTGTTATGGCTACTAAGTAACCGAACATCTCTTTTACAATCGTCGGACTCAATCCATGTTACTGTTTCACAGCCTTGGAAGGTAAATCCCTAACCGTGACCCAATCATCAATTGTGAAGTTCTAAGACTTCAAAGACCATTTGTGAAGTTCGGAGACTTCAAACACCTTTTATGAAGTTCGAAGACTTCATACACCATTTACCCCTTGACTATTTCAATCTTTGACGGGTCAACAAGGATGCCTTCAAAATCCACCGTATTATCAAAAACTGGATTTCACCAAAGCCAAGATGGCACACCCACCCAATTCAAAGAAAGACCTCTCCTTCTAAGAATTTTCAAGAAGCTCACGACAATATTGAGCGTAAACAACCTTGTTTCGAAGATAGAAATGACTATCGACGATTATACGACCACCTGTGAAGTTAACGCTCTATACACCCAACCCAAAATATCCACAAACCGCAAGACATTAGGTCATTTTGTTCTACCTCCGACAGTCAGTGCACACATACACTCCTCTATCCTCCCTGTCCACCGAAAGGTTGGAGTACTTGCACATGAGCACTCGGGCATAACAACCCTTATTGAACACCTTCACAACTAGAACGCTATGTATTCCATCATACCCCTGGTTGATGTCAATGGAATAAGCCAGGTATACACCATTTCATACGCCTCGTGCTTCACTGTCTCTAGATGAGAACAGATAAACATGTTTCTCCTTGTTCACCCATGACATTGTTATGGCTACTAAGTAACCGAACATCTCTTTTACAATCGTCGGACTCAATCCATGTTACTGTTTCTTAGCCTTGGAAGGTAAATCCCTAACCGTGACCCAATCATCAATTGTGAAGTTCTAAGACTTCAAAGACCATTTGTGAAGTTCGGAGACTTCAAACACCTTTTATGAAGTTTGAAGACTTCATACACCATTTACCCCTTGACTATTTCAATCTTTGACGGGTCAACAAGGATGCCTTCAAAATCCACCGTATTATCAAAAACTGGATTTCACCAAAGCCAAGATGGCACACCCACCCAATTCAAAGAAAGACCTCTCCTTCTAAGAATTTTCAAGAAGCTCACGACAATATTGAGCGTAAACAACCTTGTTTCGAAGATAGAAATGACTATCGACGATTATACGACCACCCGTGAAGTTAACGCTCTATACACCCAACCCAAAATATCCACAAACCGCAGGACATTAGGTCATTTTGTTCTACCTCCGACAGTCAGTGCACACATACACTCCTCTATCCTCCCTGTCCACCGAAAGGTTGGAGTACTTGCACATGAGCACTCGGGCATAACAACCCTTATTGAACACCTTCACAACTAGAACGCTAAGTACTCCATCATACCCCTGGTTGATGTCAATGGCATAAGCCAGGTATACACCATTTCATACGCCTCGTGCTTCACTGTCTCTAGATGAGAACAGATAAACATGTTTCTCCTTGTTCACCCATGACATTGTTATGGCTACTAAGTAACCGAACATCTCTTTTACAATCGTCGGACTCAATCCATGTTACTGTTTCACAGCCTTGGAAGGTAAATCCCTAACCGTGACCCAATCATCAATTGTGAAGTTCTAAGACTTCAAAGACCATTTGTGAAGTTCGGAGACTTCAAACACCTTTTATGAAGTTCGAAGACTTCATACACCATTTACCCCTTGACTGTTTCAATCTTTGACGGGTCAACAAGGATGCCTTCAAAATCCACCGTATTATCAAAAACTGGATTTCACCAAAGCCAAGATGGCACACCCACCCAATTCAAAGAAAGACCTCTCCTTCTAAGAATTTTCAAGAAGCTCACGACAATATTGAGCGTAAACAACCTTGTTTCGAAGATAGAAATGACTATCGACGATTATACTACCACCCGTGAAGTTAACGCTCTATACACCCAACCCAAAATATCCACAAACCGCAGGACATTAGGTCATTTTGTTCTACCTCTGACAGTCAGTGCACACATACACTCCTCTATCCTCCCTGTCCACCGAAAGGTTGGAGTACTTGCACATGAGCACTCGGGCATAACAACCCTTATTGAACACCTTCACAACTAGAACGCTAAGTAGTCCATCATACCCCTGGTTGATGTCAATGGCATAAGCCAGGTATACACCATTTCATACGCCTCGTGCTTCACTGTCTCTAGATGAGAACAGATAAACATGTTTCTCCTTGTTCACCCATGACATTGTTATGGCTACTAAGTAACCGAACATCTCTTTTACAATCGTCGGACTCAATCCATGTTACTGTTTCACAGCCTTGGAAGGTAAATCCCTAACCGTGACCCAATCATCAATTGTGAAGTTCTAAGACTTCAAAGACCATTTGTGAAGTTCGGAGACTTCAAACACCTTTTATGAAGTTTGAAGACGTCATACACCATTTACCCCTTGACTATTTCAATCTTTGACGGGTCAACAAGGATGCCTTCAAAATCCACCGTATTATCAAAAACTGGATTTCACCAAAGCCAAGATGGCACACCCACCCAATTCAAAGAAAGACCTCTCCTTCTAAGAATTTTCAAGAAGCTCACGACAATATTGAGCGTAAACAACCTTGTTTCGAAGATAGAAATGACTATCGACGATTATACGACCACCCGTGAAGTTAACGCTCTATACACCCAACCCAAAATATCCACAAACCGCAGGACATTAGGTCATTTTGTTCTACCTCCGACAGTCAGTGCACACATACACTCCTCTATCCTCCCTGTCCACCGAAAGGTTGGAGTACTTGCACATGAGCACTCGGGCATAACAACCCTTATTGAACACCTTCACAACTAGAACGCTAAGTAGTCCATCATACCCCTGGTTGATGTCAATGGCATAAGCCAGGTATACACCATTTCATACGCCTCGTGCTTCACTGTCTCTAGATGAGAACAGATAAACATGTTTCTCCTTGTTCACCCATGACATTGTTATGGCTACTAAGTAACCGAACATCTCTTTTACAATCGTCGGACTCAATCCATGTTACTGTTTCACAGCCTTGGAAGGTAAATCCCTAACCGTGACCCAATCATCAATTGTGAAGTTCTAAGACTTCAAAGACCATTTGTGAAGTTCGGAGACTTCAAACACCTTTTATGAAGTTTGAAGACGTCATACACCATTTACCCCTTGACTATTTCAATCTTTGACGGGTCAACAAGGATGCCTTCAAAATCCACCGTATTATCAAAAACTGGATTTCACCAAAGCCAAGATGGCACACCCACCCAATTCAAAGAAAGACCTCTCCTTCTAAGAATTTTCAAGAAGCTCACGACAATATTGAGCGTAAACAACCTTGTTTCGAAGATAGAAATGACTATCGACGATTATACGACCACCCGTGAAGTTAACGCTCTATACACCCAACCCAAAATATCCACAAACCGCAGGACATTAGGTCATTTTGTTCTACCTCCGACAGTCAGTGCACACATACACTCCTCTATCCTCCCTGTCCACCGAAAGGTTGGAGTACTTGCACATGAGCACTCGGGCATAACAACCCTTATTGAACACCTTCACAACTAGAACGCTAAGTACTCCATCATACCCCTGGTTGATGTCAATGGCATAAGCCAGGTATACACCATTTCATACGCCTCGTGCTTCACTGTCTCTAGATGAGAACAGATAAACATGTTTCTCCTTGTTCACCCATGACATTGTTATGGCTACTAAGTAACCGAACATCTCTTTTACAATCGTCGGACTCAATCCATGTTATTGTTTCACAGCCTTGGAAGGTAAATCCCTAACCGTGACCCAATCATCAATTGTGAAGTTCTAAGACTTCAAAGACCATTTGTGAAGTTCGGAGACTTCAAACACCTTTTATGAAGTTCGAAGACTTCATACACCATTTACCCCTTGACTATTTCAATCTTTGACGGGTCAACAAGGATGCCTTCAAAATCCACCGTATTATCAAAAACTGGATTTCACCAAAGCCAAGATGGCACACCCACCCAATTCAAAGAAAGACCTCTCCTTCTAAGAATTTTCAAGAAGCTCACGACAATATTAAGCGTAAACAACCTTGTTTCAAAGATAGAAATGACTATCGACGATTATACGACCACCCGTGAAGTTAACGCTCTATACACCCAACCCAAAATATCCACAAACCGCAGGACATTAGGTCATTTTGTTCTACCTCTGACAGTCAGTGCACACATACACTCCTCTATCCTCCCTATCCACCGAAAGGTTGGAGTACTTGCACATGAGCACTCGGGCATAACAACCCTTATTGAACACCTTCACAACTAGAACGCTAAGTAGTCCATCATACCCCTCGTTGATGTCAATGGCATAAGCCAGGTATACACCATTTCATACGCCTCGTGCTTCACTGTCTCTAGATGAGAACAGATAAACATGTTTCTCCTTGTTCACCCATGACATTGTTATGGCTACTAAGTAACTGAACATCTCTTTTACAATCGTCGGACTCAATCCATGTTACTGTTTCACAGCCTTGGAAGGTAAATCCCTAACCGTGACCCAATCATCAATTGTGAAGTTCTAAGACTTCAAAGACCATTTGTGAAGTTCGGAGACTTCAAACACCTTTTATGAAGTTCGAAGACTTCATACACCATTTACCCCTTGACTATTTCAATCTTTGACGGGTCAACAAGGATGCCTTCAAAATCCACCGTATTATCAAAAACTGGATTTCACCATAGCCAATATGGCACACCCACCCAATTCAAAGAAAGACCTCTCCTTCTAATAATTTTCAAGAAGCTCACGACAATATTGAGCGTAAACAACCTTGTTTCGAAGATAGAAATGACTATCGACGATTATACGACCACCCGTGAAGTTAACGCTCTATACACCCAACCCAAAATATCCACAAACCGCAGGACATTAGGTCATTTTGTTCTACCTCCGACAGTCAGTGCACACATACACTCCTCTATCCTCCCTGTCCACCGAAAGGTTGGAGTACTTGCACATGAGCACTCGGGCATAACAACCCTTATTGAACACCTTCACAACTAGAACGCTAAGTATTCCATCATACCCCTGGTTGATGTCAATGGCATAAGCCAGGTATACACCATTTCATACGCCTCGTGCTTCACTGTCTCTAGATGAGAACAGATAAACATGTTTCTCCTTGTTCACCCATGACATTGTTATGGCTACTAAGTAACCGAACATCTCTTTTACAATCGTCGGACTCAATCCATGTTACTGTTTCACGGCCTTGGAAGGTAAATCCCTAACCGTGACCCAATCATCAATTGTGAAGTTCTAAGACTTCAAAGACCATTTGTGAAGTTCGGAGACTTCAAACACCTTTTATGAAGTTCGAAGACTTCATACACCATTTACCCCTTGACTATTTCAATCTTTGACGGGTCAACAAGGATGCCTTCAAAATCCACCGTATTATCAAAAACTGGATTTCACCAAAGCCAAGATGGCACACCCACCCAATTCAAAGAAAGACCTCTCCTTCTAAGAATTTTCAAGAAGCTCACGACAATATTGAGCGTAAACAACCTTGTTTCGAAGATAGAAATGACTATCGACGATTATACGACCACCTGTGAAGTTAACGCTCTATACACCCAACCCAAAATATCCACAAACCGCAGGACATTAGGTCATTTTGTTCTACCTCCGACAGTCAGTGCACACATACACTCCTCTATCCTCCCTGTCCACCGAAAGGTTGGAGTACTTGCACATGAGCACTCGGGCATAACAACCCTTATTGAACACCTTCACACCTAGAACGCTATGTATTCCATCATACCCCTGGTTGATGTCAATGGCATAAGACAGGTATACACCATTTCATACGCCTCGTGCTTCACTGTCTCTAGATGAGAACAGATAAACATGTTTCTCCTTGTTCACCCATGACATTGTTATGGCTACTAAGTAACCGAACATCTCTTTTACAATCGTCGGACTCAATCCATGTTACTGTTTCTTAGCCTTGGAAGGTAAATCCCTAACCGTGACCCAATCATCAATTGTGAAGTTCTAAGACTTCAAAGACCATTTGTGAAGTTCGGAGACTTCAAACACCTTTTATGAAGTTTGAAGACTTCATACACCATTTACCCCTTGACTATTTCAATCTTTGACGGGTCAACAAGGATGCCTTCAAAATCCACCGTATTATCAAAAACTGGATTTCACCAAAGCCAAGATGGCACACCCACCCAATTCAAAGAAAGACCTCTCCTTCTAAGAATTTTCAAGAAGCTCACGACAATATTGAGCGTAAACAACCTTGTTTCGAAGATAGAAATGACTATCGACGATTATACGACCACCCGTGAAGTTAACGCTCTATACACCCAACCCAAAATATCCACAAACCGCAGGACATTAGGTCATTTTGTTCTACCTCCGACAGTCAGTGCACACATACACTCCTCTATCCTCCCTGTCCACCGAAAGGTTGGAGTACTTGCACCTGAGCACTCGGGCATAACAACCCTTATTGAACACCTTCACAACTAGAACGCTAAGTACTCCATCATACCCCTGGTTGATGTCAATGGCATAAGCCAGGTATACACCATTTCATACGCCTCGTGCTTCACTGTCTCTAGATGAGAACAGATAAACATGTTTCTCCTTGTTCACCCATGACATTGTTATGGCTACTAAGTAACCGAACATCTCTTTTACAATCGTCGGACTCAATCCATGTTACTGTTTCACAGCCTTGGAAGGTAAATCCCTAACCGTGACCCAATCATCAATTGTGAAGTTCTAAGACTTCAAAGACCATTTGTGAAGTTCGGAGACTTCAAACACCTTTTATGAAGTTCGAAGACTTCATACACCATTTACCCCTTCACTATTTCAATCTTTGACGGGTCAACAAGGATGCCTTCAAAATCCACCGTATTATCAAAAACTGGATTTCACCAAAGCCAAGATGGCACACCCACCCAATTCAAAGAAAGACCTCTCCTTCTAAGAATTTTCAAGAAGCTCACGACAATATTAAGCGTAAACAACCTTGTTTCGAAGATAGAAATGACTATCGACGATTATACGACCACCCGTGAAGTTAACGCTCTATACACCAAACCCAAAATATCCACAAACCGCAGGAGATTAGGTCATTTTGTTCTACCTCTGACAGTCAGTGCACACATACACTCCTCTATCCTCCCTGTCCACCGAAAGGTTGGAGTACTTGCACATGAGCACTCGGGCATAACAACCCTTATTGAACACCTTCACAACTAGAACGCTAAGTAGTCCATCATACCCCTGGTTGATGTCAATGGCATAAGCCAGGTATACACCATTTCATACGCCTCGTGCTTCACTGTCTCTAGATGAGAACAGATAAACATGTTTCTCCTTGTTCACCCATGACATTGTTATGGCTACTAAGTAACCGAACATCTCTTTTA
The DNA here is from genome assembly GCA_023525975.1 of Smallanthus sonchifolius. Taxonomy (NCBI): domain Eukaryota; kingdom Viridiplantae; phylum Streptophyta; class Magnoliopsida; order Asterales; family Asteraceae; genus Smallanthus; species Smallanthus sonchifolius. The sequence goes on along the minus strand of CM042036.1, from coordinate 60,222,071 downwards.
CAATCGTCGGACTCAATCCATGTTACTGTTTCACAGCCTTGGAAGGTAAATCCCTAACCGTGACCCAATCATCAATTGTGAAGTTCTAAGACTTCAAAGACCATTTGTGAAGTTCGGAGACTTCAAACACCTTTTATGAAGTTCGAAGACTTCATACACCATTTACCCCTTGACTATTTCAATCTTTGACGGGTCAACAAGGATGCCTTCAAAATCCACCGTATTATCAAAAACTGGATTTCACCATAGCCAAGATGGCACACCCACCCAATTCAAAGAAAGACCTCTCCTTCTAATAATTTTCAAGAAGCTCACGACAATATTGAGCGTAAACAACCTTGTTTCGAAGATAGAAATGACTATCGACGATTATACGACCACCCGTGAAGTTAACGCTCTATACACCCAACCCAAAATATCCACAAACCGCAGGACATTAGGTCATTTTGTTCTACCTCCGACAGTCAGTGCACACATACACTCCTCTATCCTCCCTGTCCACCGAAAGGTTGGAGTACTTGCACATGAGCACTCGGGCATAACAACCCTTATTGAACACCTTCACAACTAGAACGCTATGTATTCCATCATACCCCTGGTTGATGTCAATGGCATAAGCCAGGTATACACCATTTCATACGCCTCGTGCTTCACTGTCTCTAGATGAGAACAGATAAACATGTTTCTCCTTGTTCACCCATGACATTGTTATGGCTACTAAGTAACCGAACATCTCTTTTACAATCGTCGGACTCAATCCATGTTACTGTTTCTTAGCCTTGGAAGGTAAATCCCTAACCGTGACCCAATCATCAATTGTGAAGTTCTAAGACTTCAAAGACCATTTGTGAAGTTCGGAGACTTCAAACACCTTTTATGAAGTTTGAAGACTTCATACACCATTTACCCCTTGACTATTTCAATCTTTGACGGGTCAACAAGGATGCCTTCAAAATCCACCGTATTATCAAAAACTGGATTTCACCAAAGCCAAGATGGCACACCCACCCAATTCAAAGAAAGACCTCTCCTTCTAAGAATTTTCAAGAAGCTCACGACAATATTGAGCGTAAACAACCTTGTTTCGAAGATAGAAATGACTATCGACGATTATACGACCACCCGTGAAGTTAACGCTCTATACACCCAACCCAAAATATCCACAAACCGCAGGACATTAGGTCATTTTGTTCTACCTCCGACAGTCAGTGCACACATACACTCCTCTATCCTCCCTGTCCACCGAAAGGTTGGAGTACTTGCACCTGAGCACTCGGGCATAACAACCCTTATTGAACACCTTCACAACTAGAACGCTAAGTACTCCATCATACCCCTGGTTGATGTCAATGGCATAAGCCAGGTATACACCATTTCATACGCCTCGTGCTTCACTGTCTCTAGATGAGAACAGATAAACATGTTTCTCCTTGTTCACCCATGACATTGTTATGGCTACTAAGTAACCGAACATCTCTTTTACAATCGTCGGACTCAATCCATGTTACTGTTTCACAGCCTTGGAAGGTAAATCCCTAACCGTGACCCAATCATCAATTGTGAAGTTCTAAGACTTCAAAGACCATTTGTGAAGTTCGGAGACTTCAAACACCTTTTATGAAGTTCGAAGACTTCATACACCATTTACCCCTTCACTATTTCAATCTTTGACGGGTCAACAAGGATGCCTTCAAAATCCACCGTATTATCAAAAACTGGATTTCACCAAAGCCAAGATGGCACACCCACCCAATTCAAAGAAAGACCTCTCCTTCTAAGAATTTTCAAGAAGCTCACGACAATATTAAGCGTAAACAACCTTGTTTCGAAGATAGAAATGACTATCGACGATTATACGACCACCCGTGAAGTTAACGCTCTATACACCAAACCCAAAATATCCACAAACCGCAGGAGATTAGGTCATTTTGTTCTACCTCTGACAGTCAGTGCACACATACACTCCTCTATCCTCCCTGTCCACCGAAAGGTTGGAGTACTTGCACATGAGCACTCGGGCATAACAACCCTTATTGAACACCTTCACAACTAGAACGCTAAGTAGTCCATCATACCCCTGGTTGATGTCAATGGCATAAGCCAGGTATACACCATTTCATACGCCTCGTGCTTCACTGTCTCTAGATGAGAACAGATAAACATGTTTCTCCTTGTTCACCCATGACATTGTTATGGCTACTAAGTAACCGAACATCTCTTTTACAATCGTCGGACTCAATCCATGTTACTGTTTCACAGCCTTGGAAGGTAAATCCCTAACCGTGACCCAATCATCAATTGTGAAGTTCTAAGACTTCAAAGACCATTTGTGAAGTTCGGAGACTTCAAACACCTTTTATGAAGTTCGAAGACTTCATACACCATTTACCCCTTGACTATTTCAATCTTTGACGGGTCAACAAGGATGCCTTCAAAATCCACCGTATTATCAAAAACTGGATTTCACCATAGCCAAGATGGCACACCCACCCAATTCAAAGAAAGACCTCTCCTTCTAATAATTTTCAAGAAGCTCACGACAATATTGAGCGTAAACAACCTTGTTTCGAAGATAGAAATGACTATCGACGATTATACGACCACCCGTGAAGTTAACGCTCTATACACCCAACCCAAAATATCCACAAACCGCAGGACATTAGGTCATTTTGTTCTACCTCCGACAGTCAGTGCACACATACACTCCTCTATCCTCCCTGTCCACCGAAAGGTTGGAGTACTTGCACATGAGCACTCGGGCATAACAACCCTTATTGAACACCTTCACAACTAGAACGCTAAGTATTCCATCATACCCCTGGTTGATGTCAATGGCATAAGCCAGGTATACACCATTTCATACGCCTCGTGCTTCACTGTCTCTAGATGAGAACAGATAAACATGTTTCTCCTTGTTCACCCATGACATTGTTATGGCTACTAAGTAACCGAACATCTCTTTTACAATCGTCGGACTCAATCCATGTTACTGTTTCACAGCCTTGGAAGGTAAATCCCTAACCGTGACCCAATCATCAATTGTGAAGTTCTAAGACTTCAAAGACCATTTGTGAAGTTCGGAGACTTCAAACACCTTTTATGAAGTTCGAAGACTTCATACACCATTTACCCCTTGACTATTTCAATCTTTGACGGGTCAACAAGGATGCCTTCAAAATCCACCGTATTATCAAAAACTGGATTTCACCAAAGCCAAGATGGCACACCCACCCAATTCAAAGAAAGACCTCTCCTTCTAAGAATTTTCAAGAAGCTCACGACAATATTGAGCGTAAACAACCTTGTTTCGAAGATAGAAATGACTATCGACGATTATACGACCACCTGTGAAGTTAACGCTCTATACACCCAACCCAAAATATCCACAAACCGCAGGACATTAGGTCATTTTGTTCTACCTCCGACAGTCAGTGCACACATACACTCCTCTATCCTCCCTGTCCACCGAAAGGTTGGAGTACTTGCACATGAGCACTCGGGCATAACAACCCTTATTGAACACCTTCACAACTAGAACGCTATGTATTCCATCATACCCCTGGTTGATGTCAATGGCATAAGCCAGGTATACACCATTTCATACGCCTCGTGCTTCACTGTCTCTAGATGAGAACAGATAAACATGTTTCTCCTTGTTCACCCATGACATTGTTATGGCTACTAAGTAACCGAACATCTCTTTTACAATCGTCGGACTCAATCCATGTTACTGTTTCTTAGCCTTGGAAGGTAAATCCCTAACCGTGACCCAATCATCAATTGTGAAGTTCTAAGACTTCAAAGACCATTTGTGAAGTTCGGAGACTTCAAACACCTTTTATGAAGTTTGAAGACTTCATACACCATTTACCCCTTGACTATTTCAATCTTTGACGGGTCAACAAGGATGCCTTCAAAATCCACCGTATTATCAAAAACTGGATTTCACCAAAGCCAAGATGGCACACCCACCCAATTCAAAGAAAGACCTCTCCTTCTAAGAATTTTCAAGAAGCTCACGACAATATTGAGCGTAAACAACCTTGTTTCGAAGATAGAAATGACTATCGACGATTATACTACCACCCGTGAAGTTAACGCTCTATACACCCAACCTAAAATATCCATAAACAACAGGACATTAGGTCATTTTGTTCTACCTCCGACAGTCAGTGCACACATACACTCCTCTATCCTCCCTGTCCATCGAAAGGTTGGAGTACTTGCACATGAGCACTCGGGCATAACAACCCTTATTGAACACCTTCACAACTAGAACGCTAAGTATTCCATCATACCCCTGGTTGATGTCAATGGCATAAGCCAGGTATACACCATTTCATATGCCTCGTGCTTCACTGTCTCTAGATGAGAACAGATAAACATGTTTCTCCTTGTTCACCCATGACATTGTTATGGCTACTAAGTAACCGAACATCTCTTTTACAATCGTCGGACTCAATCCATGTTACTGTTTCACAGCCTTGGAAGGTAAATCCCTAACCGTGACCCAATCATCAATTGTGAAGTTCTAAGACTTCAAAGACCATTTGTGAAGTTCGGAGACTTCAAACACCTTTTATGAAGTTCGAAGACTTCATACACCATTTACCCCTTGACTATTTCAATCTTTGACGGGTCAACAAGGATGCCTTCAAAATCCACCGTATTATCAAAAACTGGATTTCACCAAAGCCAAGATGGCACACCCACCCAATTCAAAGAAAGACCTCTCCTTCTAAGAATTTTCAAGAAGCTCACGACAATATTGAGCGTAAACAACCTTGTTTCGAAGATAGAAATGACTATCGACAATTATACGACCACCTGTGAAGTTAACGCTCTATACACCCAACCCAAAATATCCACAAACCGCAGGACATTAGGTCATTTTGTTCTACCTCCGACAGTCAGTGCACACATACACTCCTCTATCCTCCCTGTCCACCGAAAGGTTGGAGTACTTGCACATGAGCACTCGGGCATAACAACCCTTATTGAACACCTTCACAACTAGAACGCTATGTATTCCATCATACCCCTGGTTGATGTCAATGGCATAAGCCAGGTATACACCATTTCATACGCCTCGTGCTTCACTGTCTCTAGATGAGAACAGATAAACATGTTTCTCCTTGTTCACCCATGACATTGTTATGGCTACTAAGTAACCGAACATCTCTTTTACAATCGTCGGACTCAATCCATGTTACTGTTTCTTAGCCTTGGAAGGTAAATCCCTAACCGTGACCCAATCATCAATTGTGAAGTTCTAAGACTTCAAAGACCATTTATGAAGTTCGGAGACTTCAAACACCTTTTATGAAGTTTGAAGACTTCATACACCATTTACCCCTTGACTATTTCAATCTTTGACGGGTCAACAAGGATGCCTTCAAAATCCACCGTGATATCAAAAACTGGATTTCACCAAAGCCAAGATGGCACACCCACCCAATTCAAAGAAAGACCTCTCCTTCTAAGAATTTTCAAGAAGCTCACGACAATATTGAGCGTAAACAACCTTGTTTCGAAGATAGAAATGACTATCGACGATTATACGACCACCCGTGAAGTTAACGCTCTATACACCCAACCCAAAATATCCACAAACCGCAGGACATTAGGTCATTTTGTTCTACCTCCGACAGTCAGTGCACACATACACTCCTCTATCCTCCCTGTCCACCGAAAGGTTGGAGTACTTGCACATGAGCACTCGGGCATAACAACCCTTATTGAACACCTTCACAACTAGAACGCTAAGTACTCCATCATACCCCTGGTTGATGTCAATGGCATAAGCCAGGTATACACCATTTCATACGCCTCGTGCTTCACTGTCTCTAGATGAGAACAGATAAACATGTTTCTCCTTGTTCACCCATGACATTGTTATGGCTACTAAGTAACCGAACATCTCTTTTACAATCGTCGGACTCAATCCATGTTACTGTTTCACAGCCTTGGAAGGTAAATCCCTAACCGTGACCCAATCATCAATTGTGAAGTTCTAAGACTTCAAAGACCATTTGTGAAGTTCGGAGACTTCAAACACCTTTTATGAAGTTCGAAGACATCATACACCATTTACCCCTTGACTATTTCAATATTTGACGGGTCAACAAGGATGCCTTCAAAATCCACCGTATTATCAAAAACTGGATTTCACTAAAGCCAAGATAGCACACCCACCCATTTCAAAGAAAGACATCTCCTTCTAATAATTTTCAAGAAGCTCACGACAATATTGAGCGTAAACAACCTTGTTTCGAAGATAGAAATGACTATCGACGATTATACGACCACCCGTGAAGTTAACGCTCAATACACCAAACCCAAAATATCCACAAACCGCAGGACATTAGGTCATTTTGTTCTACCTCCGACAGTCAGTGCACACAAACACTCCTCTATCCTCCCTGTCCACCGAAAGGTTGGAGTACTTGCACATGAGCACTCGGGCATAACAACCCTTATTGAACACCTTCACAACTAGAACGCTAAGTAGTCCATCATACCCCTTGTTGTGTCAATGGCATAAGCCAGGTATACACCATTTCATACGCATCGTGCTTCACTGTCTCTAGATGAGAACAGATAAACATGTTTCTCCTTGTTCACCCATGACATTGTTATGGCTACTAAGTAACTAAACATCTCTTTTACAATCGTCGGACTCAATCCATGTTACTGTTTCACAGCCTTGGAAGGTAAATCCCTAACCGTGACCCAATCATCAATTGTGAAGTTCTAAGACTTCAAAGACCATTTGTGAAGTTCGGAGACTTCAAACACCTTTTATGAAGTTCGAAGACTTCATACACCATTTACCCCTTGACTATTTCAATCTTTGACGGGTCAACAAGGATGCCTTCAAAATCCACCGTATTATCAAAAACTGGATTTCACCAAAGCCAAGATGGCACACCCACCCAATTCAAAGAAAGTCCTCTCCTTCTAAGAATTTTCAAGAAGCTCACGACAATATTGAGCGTAAACAACCTTGTTTCGAAGATAGAAATGACTATCGACGATTATACGACCACCCGTGAAGTTAACGCTCTATACACCCAACCCAAAATATCCACAAACCGCAGGACATTAGGTCATTTTGTTCTACCTCCGACAGTCAGTGCACACATACACTCCTCTATCCTCCCTGTCCACCGAAAGGTTGGAGTACTTGCACATGAGCACTCGGGCATAACAACCCTTATTGAACACCTTCACAACTAGAACGCTAAGTACTCCATCATACCCCTGGTTGATGTCAATGGCATAAGCCAGGTATACACCATTTCATACGCCTCGTGCTTCACTGTCTCTAGATGAGAACAGATAAACATGTTTCTCCTTGTTCACCCATGACATTGTTATGGCTACTAAGTAACCGAACATCTCTTTTACAATCGTCGGACTCAATCCATGTTACTGTTTCACAGCCTTGGAAGGTAAATCCCTAACCGTGACCCAATCATCAATTGTGAAGTTCTAAGACTTCAAAGACCATTTGTGAAGTTCGGAGACTTCAAACACCTTTTATGAAGTTCGAAGACTTCATACACCATTTACCCCTTGACTATTTCAATATTTGACGGGTCAACAAGGATGCCTTCAAAATCCACCGTATTATCAAAAACTGGATTTCACTAAAGCCAAGATAGCACACCCACCCATTTCAAAGAAAGACATCTCCTTCTAATAATTTTCAAGAAGCTCACGACAATATTGAGCGTAAACAACCTTGTTTCGAAGATAGAAATGACTATCGACGATTATACGACCACCCGTGAAGTTAACGCTCAATACACCAAACCCAAAATATCCACAAACCGCAGGACATTAGGTCATTTTGTTCTACCTCCGACAGTCAGTGCACACAAACACTCCTCTATCCTCCCTGTCCACCGAAAGGTTGGAGTACTTGCACATGAGCACTCGGGCATAACAACCCTTATTGAACACCTTCACAACTAGAACGCTAAGTAGTCCATCATACCCCTGGTTGTGTCAATGGCATAAGCCAGGTATACACCATTTCATACGCCTCGTGCTTCACTGTCTCTAGATGAGAACAGATAAACATGTTTCTCCTTGTTCACCCATGACATTGTTATGGCTACTAAGTAACTAAACATCTCTTTTACAATCGTCGGACTCAATCCATGTTACTGTTTCACAGCCTTGGAAGGTAAATCCCTAACCGTGACCCAATCATCAATTGTGAAGTTCTAAGACTTCAAAGACCATTTGTGAAGTTCGGAGACTTCAAACACCTTTTATGAAGTTCGAAGACTTCATACACCATTTACCCCTTGACTATTTCAATATTTGACGGGTCAACAAGGATGCCTTCAAAATCCACCGTATTATCAAAAACTGGATTTCACTAAAGCCAAGATAGCACACCCACCCATTTCAAAGAAAGACATCTCCTTCTAATAATTTTCAAGAAGCTCACGACAATATTGAGCGTAAACAACCTTGTTTCGAAGATAGAAATGACTATCGACGATTATACGACCACCCGTGAAGTTAACGCTCAATACACCAAACCCAAAATATCCACAAACCGCAGGACATTAGGTCATTTTGTTCTACCTCCGACAGTCAGTGCACACAAACACTCCTCTATCCTCCCTGTCCACCGAAAGGTTGGAGTACTTGCACATGAGCACTCGGGCATAACAACCCTTATTGAACACCTTCACAACTAGAACGCTAAGTAGTCCATCATACCCCTGGTTGTGTCAATGGCATAAGCCAGGTATACACCATTTCATACGCCTCGTGCTTCACTGTCTCTAGATGAGAACAGATAAACATGTTTCTCCTTGTTCACCCATGACATTGTTATGGCTACTAAGTAACTAAACATCTCTTTTACAATCGTCGGACTCAATCCATGTTACTGTTTCACAGCCTTGGAAGGTAAATCCCTAACCGGGACCCAATCATCAATTGTGAAGTTCTAAGACTTCAAAGACCATTTGTGAAGTTCGGAGACTTCAAACACCTTTTATGAAGTTCGAAGACTTCATACACCATTTACCCCTTGACTATTTCAATCTTTGACGGGTCAACAAGGATGCCTTCAAAATCCACCGTATTATCAAAAAGTGGATTTCACCAAAGCCAAGATGGCACACCCACCCAATTCAAAGAAAGACCTCTCCTTCTAAGAATTTTCAAGAAGCTCACGACAATATTGAGCGTAAACAACCTTGTTTCGAAGATAGAAATGACTATCGACGATTATACGACCACCCGTGAAGTTAACGCTCTATACACCCAACCCAAAATATCCACAAACCACAGGACATTAGGTCATTTTGTTCTACCTCCGACAATCAGTGCACACATACACTCCTCTATCCTCCCTGTCCACCGAAAGGTTGGAGTACTTGCACATGAGCACTCGGGCATAACAACCCTTATTGAACACCTTCACAACTAGAACGCTAAGTATTCCATCATACCCCTGGTTGATGTCAATGGCATAAGCCAGGTATACACCATTTCATACGCCTCGTGCTTCACTGTCTCTAGATGAGAACAGATAAACATGTTTCTCCTTGTTCACCCATGACATTGTTATGGCTACTAAGTAACCGAACATCTCTTTTACAATCGTCGGACTCAATCCATGTTACTGTTTCACAGCCTTGGAAGGTAAATCCCTAACCGTGACCCAATCATCAATTGTGAAGTTCTAAGACTTCAAAGACCATTTGTGAAGTTCGGAGACTTCAAACACCTTTTATGAAGTTCGAAGACTTCATACACCATTTACCCCTTGACTATTTCAATCTTTGACGGGTCAACAAGGATGCCTTCAAAATCCACCGTATTATCAAAAACTGGATTTCACCAAAGCCAAGATGGCACACCCACCCAATTCAAAGAAAGACCTCTCCTTCTAAGAATTTTCAAGAAGCTCACGACAATATTGAGCGTAAACAACCTTGTTTCGAAGATAGAAATGACTATCGACGATTATACTACCACCCGTGAAGTTAACGCTCTATACACCCAACCTAAAATATCCATAAACAACAGGACATTAGGTCATTTTGTTCTACCTCCGACAGTCAGTGCACACATACACTCCTCTATCCTCCCTGTCCATCGAAAGGTTGGAGTACTTGCACATGAGCACTCGGGCATAACAACCCTTATTGAACACCTTCACAACTAGAACGCTAAGTATTCCATCATACCCCTGGTTGATGTCAATGGCATAAGCCAGGTATACACCATTTCATATGCCTCGTGCTTCACTGTCTCTAGATGAGAACAGATAAACATGTTTCTCCTTGTTCACCCATGACATTGTTATGGCTACTAAGTAACCGAACATCTCTTTTACAATCGTCGGACTCAATCCATGTTACTGTTTCACAGCCTTGGAAGGTAAATCCCTAACCGTGACCCAATCATCAATTGTGAAGTTCTAAGACTTCAAAGACCATTTGTGAAGTTCGGAGACTTCAAACACCTTTTATGAAGTTCGAAGACTTCATACACCATTTACCCCTTGACTATTTCAATCTTTGACGGGTCAACAAGGATGCCTTCAAAATCCACCGTATTATCAAAAACTGGATTTCACCAAAGCCAAGATGGTACACCCACCCAATTCAAAGAAAGACCTCTCCTTCTAAGAATTTTCAAGAAGCTCACGACAATATTGAGCGTAAACAACCTTGTTTCGAAGATAGAAATGACTATCGACAATTATACGACCACCTGTGAAGTTAACGCTCTATACACCCAACCCAAAATATCCACAAACCGCAGGACATTAGGTCATTTTGTTCTACCTCCGACAGTCAGTGCACACATACACTCCTCTATCCTCCCTGTCCACCGAAAGGTTGGAGTACTTGCACATGAGCACTCGGGCATAACAACCCTTATTGAACACCTTCACAACTAGAACGCTATGTATTCCATCATACCCCTGGTTGATGTCAATGGCATAAGCCAGGTATACACCATTTCATACGCCTCGTGCTTCACTGTCTCTAGATGAGAACAGATAAACATGTTTCTCCTTGTTCACCCATGACATTGTTATGGCTACTAAGTAACCGAACATCTCTTTTACAATCGTCGGACTCAATCCATGTTACTGTTTCTTAGCCTTGGAAGGTAAATCCCTAACCGTGACCCAATCATCAATTGTGAAGTTCTAAGACTTCAAAGACCATTTGTGAAGTTCGGAGACTTCAAACACCTTTTATGAAGTTTGAAGACTTCATACACCATTTACCCCTTGACTATTTCAATCTTTGACGGGTCAACAAGGATGCCTTCAAAATCCACCGTATTATCAAAAACTGGATTTCACCAAAGCCAAGATGGCACACCCACCCAATTCAAAGAAAGACCTCTCCTTCTAAGAATTTTCAAGAAGCTCACGACAATATTGAGCGTAAACAACCTTGTTTCGAAGATAGAAATGACTATCGACGATTATACGACCACCCGTGAAGTTAACGCTCTATACACCCAACCCAAAATATCCACAAACCGCAGGACATTAGGTCATTTTGTTCTACCTCCGACAGTCAGTGCACACATACACTCCTCTATCCTCCCTGTCCACCGAAAGGTTGGAGTACTTGCACATGAGCACTCGGGCATAACAACCCTTATTGAACACCTTCACAACTAGAACGCTAAGTACTCCATCATACCCCTGGTTGATGTCAATGGCATAAGCCAGGTATACACCATTTCATACGCCTCGTGCTTCACTGTCTCTAGATGAGAACAGATAAACATGTTTCTCCTTGTTCACCCATGACATTGTTATGGCTACTAAGTAACCGAACATCTCTTTTACAATCGTCGGACTCAATCCATGTTACTGTTTCACAGCCTTGGAAGGTAAATCCCTAACCGTGACCCAATCATCAATTGTGAAGTTCTAAGACTTCAAAGACCATTTGTGAAGTTCGGAGACTTCAAACACCTTTTATGAAGTTCGAAGACATCATACACCATTTACCCCTTGACTATTTCAATATTTGACGGGTCAACAAGGATGCCTTCAAAATCCACCGTATTATCAAAAACTGGATTTCACTAAAGCCAAGATAGCACACCCACCCATTTCAAAGAAAGACATCTCCTTCTAATAATTTTCAAGAAGCTCACGACAATATTGAGCGTAAACAACCTTGTTTCGAAGATAGAAATGACTATCGACGATTATACGACCACCCGTGAAGTTAACGCTCAATACACCAAACCCAAAATATCCACAAACCGCAGGACATTAGGTCATTTTGTTCTACCTCCGACAGTCAGTGCACACAAACACTCCTCTATCCTCCCTGTCCACCGAAAGGTTGGAGTACTTGCACATGAGCACTCGGGCATAACAACCCTTATTGAACACCTTCACAACTAGAACGCTAAGTAGTCCATCATACCCCTTGTTGTGTCAATGGCATAAGCCAGGTATACACCATTTCATACGCATCGTGCTTCACTGTCTCTAGATGAGAACAGATAAACATGTTTCTCCTTGTTCACCCATGACATTGTTATGGCTACTAAGTAACTAAACATCTCTTTTACAATCGTCGGACTCAATCCATGTTACTGTTTCACAGCCTTGGAAGGTAAATCCCTAACCGTGACCCAATCATCAATTGTGAAGTTCTAAGACTTCAAAGACCATTTGTGAAGTTCGGAGACTTCAAACACCTTTTATGAAGTTCGAAGACTTCATACACCATTTACCCCTTGACTATTTCAATCTTTGACGGGTCAACAAGGATGCCTTCAAAATCCACCGTATTATCAAAAACTGGATTTCACCAAAGCCAAGATGGCACACCCACCCAATTCAAAGAAAGTCCTCTCCTTCTAAGAATTTTCAAGAAGCTCACGACAATATTGAGCGTAAACAACCTTGTTTCGAAGATAGAAATGACTATCGACGATTATACGACCACCCGTGAAGTTAACGCTCTATACACCCAACCCAAAATATCCACAAACCACAGGACATTAGGTCATTTTGTTCTACCTCCGACAGTCAGTGCACACATACACTCCTCTATCCTCCCTGTCCACCGAAAGGTTGGAGTACTTGCACATGAGCACTCGGGCATAACAACCCTTATTGAACACCTTCACAACTAGAACGCTAAGTATTCCATCATACCCCTGGTTGATGTCAATGGCATAAGCCAGGTATACACCATTTCATACGCCTCGTGCTTCACTGTCTCTAGATGAGAACAGATAAACATGTTTCTCCTTGTTCACCCATGACATTGTTATGGCTACTAAGTAACCGAACATCTCTTTTACAATCGTCGGACTCAATCCATGTTACTGTTTCACAGCCTTGGAAGGTAAATCCCTAACCGTGACCCAATCATCAATTGTGAAGTTCTAAGACTTCAAAGACCATTTGTGAAGTTCGGAGACTTCAAACACCTTTTATGAAGTTCGAAGACTTCATACACCATTTACCCCTTGACTATTTCAATCTTTGACGGGTCAACAAGGATGCCTTCAAAATCCACCGTATTATCAAAAACTGGATTTCACCAAAGCCAAGATGGCACACCCACCCAATTCAAAGAAAGACCTCTCCTTCTAAGAATTTTCAAGAAGCTCACGACAATATTGAGCGTAAACAACCTTGTTTCGAAGATAGAAATGACTATCGACGATTATACGACCACCCGTGAAGTTAACGCTCTATACACCCAACCTAAAATATCCATAAACCGCAGGACATTAGGTCATTTTGTTCTACCTCCGACAGTCAGTGCACACATACACTCCTCTATCCTCCCTGTCCATCGAAAGGTTGGAGTACTTGCACATGAGCACTCGGGCATAACAACCCTTATTGAACACCTTCACAACTAGAACGCTAAGTATTCCATCATACCCCTGGTTGATGTCAATGGCATAAGCCAGGTATACACCATTTCATATGCCTCGTGCTTCACTGTCTCTAGATGAGAACAGATAAACATGTTTCTCCTTGTTCACCCATGACATTGTTATGGCTACTAAGTAACCGAACATCTCTTTTACAATCGTCGGACTCAATCCATGTTACTGTTTCACAGCCTTGGAAGGTAAATCCCTAACCGTGACCCAATCATCAATTGTGAAGTTCTAAGACTTCAAAGACCATTTGTGAAGTTCGGATACTTCAAACACCTTTTATGAAGTTCGAAGACTTCATACACCATTTACCCCTTGACTATTTCAATCTTTGACGGGTCAACAAGGATGCCTTCAAAATCCACCGTATTATCAAAAACTGGATTTCACCAAAGCCAAGATGGCACACCCACCCAATTCAAAGAAAGACCTCTCCTTCTAAGAATTTTCAAGAAGCTCACGACAATATTGAGCGTAAACAACCTTGTTTCGAAGATAGAAATGACTATCGACGATTATACGACCACCCGTGAAGTTAACGCTCTATACACCCAACCCAAAATATCCATAAACCGCAGGACATTAGGTCATTTTGTTCTACCTCCGACAGTCAGTGCACACATACACTCCTCTATCCTCCCTGTCCACCGAAAGGTTGGAGTACTTGCACATGAGCACTCGGGCATAACAACCCTTATTGAACACCTTCACAACTAGAACGCTAAGTATTCCATCATACCCCTGGTTGATGTCAATGGCATAAGCCAGGTATACACCATTTCATACGCCTCGTGCTTCACTGTCTCTAGATGAGAACAGATAAACATGTTTATCCATGTTCACCCATGACATTGTTATGGCTACTAAGTAACCGAACATCTCTTTTACAATCGTCGGACTCAATCCATGTTACTGTTTCACAGCCTTGGAAGGTAAATCCCTAACCGTGACCCAATCATCAATTGTGAAGTTCTAAGACTTCAAAGACCATTTGTGAAGTTCGGAGACTTCAAACACCTTTTATGAAGTTCGAAGACTTCATACACCATTTACCCCTTGACTATTTCAATCTTTGACGGGTCAACAAGGATGCCTTCAAAATCCACCGTATTATCAAAAACTGGATTTCACCAAAGCCAAGATGGCACACCCACCCAATTCAAAGAAAGACCTCTCCTTCTAAGAATTTTCAAGAAGTTCACGACAATATTGAGCGTAAACAACCTTGTTTCGAAGATAGAAATGACTATCGACGATTATACGACCACCCGTGAAGTTAACGCTCTATACACCCAACCCAAAATATCCACAAACCGCAGGACATTAGGTCATTTTGTTCTACCTCCGACAGTCAGTGCACACATACACTCCTCTATCCTCCCTGTCCACCGAAAGGTTGGAGTACTTGCACATGAGCACTCGGGCATAACAACCCTTATTGAACACCTTCACAACTAGAACGCTATGTATTCCATCATACCCCTGGTTGATGTCAATGGCATAAGCCAGGTATACACCATTTCATACGCCTCGTGCTTCACTGTCTCTAGATGAGAACAGATAAACATGTTTCTCCTTGTTCACCCATGACATTGTTATGGCTACTAAGTAACCGAACATCTCTTTTACAATCGTCGGACTCAATCCATGTTACTGTTTCACAGCCTTGGAAGGTAAATCCCTAACCGTGACCCAATCATCAATTGTGAAGTTCTAAGACTTCAAAGACCATTTGTGAAGTTCGGAGACTTCAAACACCTTTTATGAAGTTCGAAGACTTCATACACCATTTACCCCTTGACTATTTCAATCTTTGACGGGTCAACAAGGATGCCTTCAAAATCCACCGTATTATCAAAAACTGGATTTCACCAAAGCCAAGATGGCACACCCACCCAATTCAAAGAAAGACCTCTCCTTCTAAGAATTTTCAAGAAGCTCACGACAATATTGAGCGTAAACAACCTTGTTTCGAAGATAGAAATGACTATCGACGATTATACGACCACCCGTGAAGTTAACGCTCTATACACCCAACCCAAAATATCCACAAACCGCAGGACATTAGGTCATTTTGTTCTACCTCCGACAGTCAGTGCGCACATACACTCCTCTATCCTCCCTGTCCACCGAAAGGTTGGAGTACTTGCACATGAGCACTCGGGCATAACAACCCTTATTGAACACCTTCACAACTAGAACGCTAAGTATTCCATCATACCCCTGGTTGATGTCAATGGCATAAGCCAGGTATACACCATTTCATACGCCTCGTGCTTCACTGTCTCTAGATGAGAACAGATAAACATGTTTATCCATGTTCACCCATGACATTGTTATGGCTACTAAGTAACCGAACATCTCTTTTACAATCGTCGGACTCAATCCATGTTACTGTTTCACAGCCTTGGAAGGTAAATCCCTAACCGTGACCCAATCATCAATTGTGAAGTTCTAAGACTTCAAAGACCATTTGTGAAGTTCGGAGACTTCAAACACCTTTTATGAAGTTCGAAGACTTCATACACCATTTACCGCTTGACTATTTCAATCTTTGACGGGTCAACAAGGATGCCTTCAAAATCCACCGTATTATCAAAAACTGGATTTCACCAAAGCCAAGATGGCACACCCACCCAATTCAAAGAAAGACCTCTCCTTCTAAGAATTTTCAAGAAGTTCACGACAATATTGAGCGTAAACAACCTTGTTTCGAAGATAGAAATGACTATCGACGATTATACGACCACCCGTGAAGTTAACGCTCTATACACCCAACCCAAAATATCCACAAACCGCAGGACATTAGGTCATTTTGTTCTACCTCCGACAGTCAGTGCACACATACACTCCTCTATCCTCCCTGTCCACCGAAAGGTTGGAGTACTTGCACATGAGCACTCGGGCATAACAACCCTTATTGAACACCTTCACAACTAGAACGCTATGTATTCCATCATACCCCTGGTTGATGTCAATGGCATAAGCCAGGTATACACCATTTCATACGCCTCGTGCTTCACTGTCTCTAGATGAGAACAGATAAACATGTTTCTCCTTGTTCACCCATGACATTGTTATGGCTACTAAGTAACCGAACATCTCTTTTACAATCGTCGGACTCAATCCATGTTACTGTTTCACAGCCTTGGAAGGTAAATCCGTAACCGTGACCCAATCATCAATTGTGAAGTTCTAAGACTTCAAAGACCATTTGTGAAGTTCGGAGACTTCAAACACCTTTTATGAAGTTCGAAGACTTCATACACCATTTACCCCTTGACTATTTCAATCTTTGACGGGTCAACAAGGATGCCTTCAAAATCCACCGTATTATCAAAAACTGGATTTCACCAAAGCCAAGATGGCACACCCACCCAATTCAAAGAAAGACCTCTCCTTCTAAGAATTTTCAAGAAGCTCACGACAATATTGAGCGTAAACAACCTTGTTTCGAAGATAGAAATGACTATCGACGATTATACGACCACCCGTGAAGTTAACGCTCTATACACCCAACCCAAAATATCCACAAACCGCAGGACATTAGGTCATTTTGTTCTACCTCCGACAGTCAGTGCGCACATACACTCCTCTATCCTCCCTGTCCACCGAAAGGTTGGAGTACTTGCACATGAGCACTCGGGTATAACAACCCTTATTGAACACCTTCACAACTAGAACGCTATGTATTCCATCATACCCCTGGTTGATGTCAATGGCATAAGCCAGGTATACACCATTTCATACGCCTCGTGCTTCACTGTCTCTAGATGAGAACAGATAAACATGTTTATCCATGTTCACCCATGACATTGTTATGGCTACTAAGTAACCGAACATCTCTTTTACAATCGTCGGACTCAATCCATGTTACTGTTTCACAGCCTTGGAAGGTAAATCCCTAACCGTGACCCAATCATCAATTGCAAAGTTCTAAGACTTCAAAGACCATTTGTGAAGTTCGGAGACTTCAAACACCTTTTATGAAGTTCGAAGACTTCATACACCATTTACCCCTTGACTATTTCAATCTTTGACGGGTCAACAAGGATGCCTTCAAAATCCACCGTATTATCAAAAACTGGATTTCACCAAAGCCAAGATGGCACACCCACCCAATTCAAAGAAAGACCTCTCCTTCTAAGAATTTTCAAGAAGCTCACGACAATATTGAGCGTAAACAACCTTGTTTCGAAGATAGAAATGACTATCGACGATTATACGACCACCCGTGAAGTTAACGCTCTATACACCCAACCCAAAATATCCACAAACCGCAGGACATTAGGTCATTTTGTTCTACCTCCGACATTCAGTGCGCACATACACTCCTAAATCCTCCCTGTCCACCGAAAGGTTGGAGTACTTGCACATGAGCACTCGGGCATAACAACCCTTATTGAACACCTTCACAACTAGAACGCTAAGTATTCCATCATACCCCTGGTTGATGTCAATGGCATAAGCCAGGTATACACCATTTCATACGCCTCGTGCTTCACTGTCTCTAGATGAGAACAGATAAACATGTTTCTCCTTGTTCACCCATGACATTGTTATGGCTACTAAGTAACCGAACATCTCTTTTACAATCGTCGGACTCAATCCATGTTACTGTTTCACAGCCTTGGAAGGTAAATCCCTAACCGTGACCCAATCATCAATTGTGAAGTTCTAGGACTTCAAAGACCATTTGTGAAGTTCGGAGACTTCAAACACCTTTTATGAAGTTCGAAGACTTCATACACCATTTACCCCTTGACTATTTCAATCTTTGACGGGTCAACAAGGATGCCTTCAAAATCCACCGTATTATCAAAAACTGGATTTCACCAAAGCCAAGATGGCACACCCACCCAATTCAAAGAAAGACCTCTCCTTCTAAGAATTTTCAAGAAGTTCACGACAATATTGAGCGTAAACAACCTTGTTTCGAAGATAGAAATGACTATCGACGATTATACGACCACCCGTGAAGTTAACGCTCTATACACCCAACCCAAAATATCCACAAACCGCAGGACATTAGGTCATTTTGTTCTACCTCCGACAGTCAGTGCACACATACACTCCTCTATCCTCCCTGTCCACCGAAAGGTTGGAGTACTTGCACATGAGCACTCGGGCATAACAACCCTTATTGAACACCTTCACAACTAGAACGCTATGTATTCCATCATACCCCTGGTTGATGTCAATGGCATAAGCCAGGTATACACCATTTCATACGCCTCGTGCTTCACTGTCTCTAGATGAGAACAGATAAACATGTTTCTCCTTGTTCACCCATGACATTGTTATGGCTACTAAGTAACCGAACATCTCTTTTACAATCGTCGGACTCAATCCATGTTATTGTTTCACAGCCTTGGAAGGTAAATCCCTAACCGTGACCCAATCATCAATTGTGAAGTTCTAAGACTTCAAAGACCATTTGTGAAGTTCGGAGACTTCAAACACCTTTTATGAAGTTCGAAGACTTCATACACCATTTACCCCTTGACTATTTCAATCTTTGACGGGTCAACAAGGATGCCTTGAAAATCCACCGTATTATCAAAAACTGGATTTCACCAAAGCCAAGATGGCACACCCACCCAATTCAAAGAAAGACCTCTCCTTCTAAGAATTTTCAAGAAGCTCACGACAATATTGAGCGTAAACAACCTTGTTTCGAAGATAGAAATGACTATCGACGATTATACGACCACCCGTGAAGTTAACGCTCTATACACCCAACCCAAAATATCCACAAACCACAGGACATTAGGTCATTTTGTTCTACCTCCGACAGTCAGTGCACACATACACTCCTCTATCCTCCCTGTCCACCGAAAGGTTGGAGTACTTGCACATGAGCACTCGGGCATAACAACCCTTATTGAACACCTTCACAACTAGAACGCTAAGTATTCCATCATACCCCTGGTTGATGTCAATGGCATAAGCCAGGTATACACCATTTCATACGCCTCGTGCTTCACTGTCTCTAGATGAGAACAGATAAACATGTTTCTCCTTGTTCACCCATGACATTGTTATGGCTACTAAGTAACCGAACATCTCTTTTACAATCGTCGGACTCAATCCATGTTACTGTTTCACAGCCTTGGAAGGTAAATCCCTAACCGTGACCCAATCATCAATTGTGAAGTTCTAAGACTTCAAAGACCATTTGTGAAGTTCGGAGACTTCAAACACCTTTTATGAAGTTCGAAGACTTCATACACCATTTACCCCTTGACTATTTCAATCTTTGACGGGTCAACAAGGATGCCTTCAAAATCCACCGTATTATCAAAAACTGGATTTCACCAAAGCCAAGATGGCACACCCACCCAATTCAAAGAAAGACCTCTCCTTCTAAGAATTTTCAAGAAGTTCACGACAATATTGAGCGTAAACAACCTTGTTTCGAAGATAGAAATGACTATCGACGATTATACGACCACCCGTGAAGTTAACGCTCTATACACCCAACCCAAAATATCCACAAACCGCAGGACATTAGGTCATTTTGTTCTACCTCCGACAGTCAGTGCACACATACACTCCTCTATCCTCCCTGTCCACCGAAAGGTTGGAGTACTTGCACATGAGCACTCGGGCATAACAACCCTTATTGAACACCTTCACAACTAGAACGCTATGTATTCCATCATACCCCTGGTTGATGTCAATGGCATAAGCCAGGTATACACCATTTCATACGCCTCGTGCTTCACTGTCTCTAGATGAGAACAGATAAACATGTTTCTCCTTGTTCACCCATGACATTGTTATGGCTACTAAGTAACCGAACATCTCTTTTACAATCGTCGGACTCAATCCATGTTACTGTTTCACAGCCTTGGAAGGTAAATCCGTAACCGTGACCCAATCATCAATTGTGAAGTTCTAAGACTTCAAAGACCATTTGTGAAGTTCGGAGACTTCAAACACCTTTTATGAAGTTCGAAGACTTCATACACCATTTACCCCTTGACTATTTCAATCTTTGACGGGTCAACAAGGATGCCTTCAAAATCCACCGTATTATCAAAAACTGGATTTCACCAAAGCCAAGATGGCACACCCACCCAATTCAAAGAAAGACCTCTCCTTCTAAGAATTTTCAAGAAGCTCACGACAATATTGAGCGTAAACAACCTTGTTTCGAAGATAGAAATGACTATCGACGATTATACGACCACCCGTGAAGTTAACGCTCTATACACCCAACCCAAAATATCCACAAACCGCAGGACATTAGGTCATTTTGTTCTACCTCCGACAGTCAGTGCGCACATACACTCCTCTATCCTCCCTGTCCACCGAAAGGTTGGAGTACTTGCACATGAGCACGCGGGCATAACAACCCTTATTGAACACCTTCACAACTAGAACGCTAAGTATTCCATCATACCCCTGGTTGATGTCAATGGCATAAGCCAGGTATACACCATTTCATACGCCTCGTGCTTCACTGTCTCTAGATGAGAACAGATAAACATGTTTATCCATGTTCACCCATGACATTGTTATGGCTACTAAGTAACCGAACATCTCTTTTACAATCGTCGGACTCAATCCATGTTACTGTTTCACAGCCTTGGAAGGTAAATCCCTAACCGTGACCCAATCATCAATTGTGAAGTTCTAAGACTTCAAAGACCATTTGTGAAGTTCGGAGACTTCAAACACCTTTTATGAAGTTCGAAGACTTCATACACCATTTACCCCTTGACTATTTCAATCTTTGACGGGTCAACAAGGATGCCTTCAAAATCCACCGTATTATCAAAAACTGGATTTCACCAAAGCCAAGATGGCACACCCACCCAATTCAAAGAAAGACCTCTCCTTCTAAGAATTTTCAAGAAGCTCACGACAATATTGAGCGTAAACAACCTTGTTTCGAAGATAGAAATGACTATCGACGATTATACGACCACCCGTGAAGTTAACGCTCTATACACCCAACCCAAAATATCCACAAACCGCAGGACATTAGGTCATTTTGTTCTACCTCCGACAGTCAGTGCGCACATACACTCCTCTATCCTCCCTGTCCACCGAAAGGTTGGAGTACTTGCACATGAGCACTCGGGCATAACAACCCTTATTGAACACCTTCACAACTAGAACGCTAAGTATTCCATCATACCCCTGGTTGATGTCAATGGCATAAGCCAGGTATACACCATTTCATACGCCTCGTGCTTCACTGTCTCTAGATGAGAACAGATAAACATGTTTCTCCTTGTTCACCCATGACATTGTTATGGCTACTAAGTAACCGAACATCTCTTTTACAATCGTCGGACTCAATCCATGTTATTGTTTCACAGCCTTGGAAGGTAAATCCCTAACCGTGACCCAATCATCAATTGTGAAGTTCTAGGACTTCAAAGACCATTTGTGAAGTTCGGAGACTTCAAACACCTTTTATGAAGTTCGAAGACTTCATACACCATTTACCCCTTGACTATTTCAATCTTTGACGGGTCAACAAGGATGCCTTCAAAATCCACCGTATTATCAAAAACTGGATTTCACCAAAGCCAAGATGGCACACCCACCCAATTCAAAGAAAGGCCTCTCCTTTTAAGAATTTTCAAGAAGCTCACGACAATATTGAGCGTAAACAACCTTGTTTCGAAGATAGAAATGACTATCGACGATTATACGACCACCCGTGAAGTTAACGCTCTATACACCCAACCCAAAATATCCACAAACCGCAGGACATTAGGTCATTTTGTTCTACCTCCGACAGTCAGTGCGCACATACACTCCTCTATCCTCCCTGTCCACCGAAAGGTTGGAGTACTTGCACATGAGCACTCGGGCATAACAACCCTTATTGAACACCTTCACAACTAGAACGCTAAGTATTCCATCATACCCCTGGTTGATGTCAATGGCATAAGCCAGGTATACACCATTTCATACGCCTCGTGCTTCACTGTCTCTAGATTAGAACAGATAAACATGTTTCTCCTTGTTCACCCATGACATTGTTATGGCTACTAAGTAACCGAACATCTCTTTTACAATCGTCGGACTCAATCCATGTTACTGTTTCACAGCCTTGGAAGGTAAATCCCTAACCATGACCCAATCATCAATTGTGAAGTTCTAAGACTTCAAAGACCATTTGTGAAGTTCGGAGACTTCAAACACCTTTTATGAAGTTCGAAGACTTCATACACCATTTACCCCTTGACTATTTCAATCTTTGACGGGTCAACAAGGATGCCTTCAAAATCCACCGTATTATCAAAAACTGGATTTCACCAAAGCCAAGATGGCACACCCACCCAATTCAAAGAAAGACCTCTCCTTCTAAGAATTTTCAAGAAGTTCACGACAATATTGAGCGTAAACAACCTTGTTTCGAAGATAGAAATGACTATCGACGATTATACGACCACCCGTGAAGTTAACGCTCTATACACCCAACCCAAAATATCCACAATCCGCAGGACATTAGGTCATTTTGTTCTACCTCCGACAGTCAGTGCACACATACACTCCTCTATCCTCCCTGTCCACCGAAAGGTTGGAGTACTTGCACATGAGCACTCGGGCATAACAACCCTTATTGAACACCTTCACAACTAGAACGCTATGTATTCCATCATACCCCTGGTTGATGTCAATGGCATAAGCCAGGTATACACCATTTCATACGCCTCGTGCTTCACTGTCTCTAGATGAGAACAGATAAACATGTTTCTCCTTGTTCACCCATGACATTGTTATGGCTACTAAGTAACCGAACATCTCTTTTACAATCGTCGGACTCAATCCATGTTACTGTTTCACAGCCTTGGAAGGTAAATCCCTAACCGTGACCCAATCATCAATTGTGAAGTTCTAAGACTTCAAAGACCATTTGTGAAGTTCGGAGACTTCAAACACCTTTTATGAAGTTCGAAGACTTCATACACCATTTACCCCTTGACTATTTCAATCTTTGACGGGTCAACAAGGATGCCTTCAAAATCCACCGTATTATCAAAAACTGGATTTCACCAAAGCCAAGATGGCACACCCACCCAATTCAAAGAAAGACCTCTCCTTCTAAGAATTTTCAAGAAGCTCACGACAATATTGAGCGTAAACAACCTTGTTTCGAAGATAGAAATGACTATCGACGATTATACGACCACCCGTGAAGTTAACGCTCTATACACCCAACCCAAAATATCCACAAACCGCAGGACATTAGGTCATTTTGTTCTACCTCCGACAGTCAGTGCGCACATACACTCCTCTATCCTCCCTGTCCACCGAAAGGTTGGAGTACTTGCACATGAGCACTCGGGCATAACAACCCTTATTGAACACCTTAACAACTAGAACGCTAAGTATTCCATCATACCCCTGGTTGATGTCAATGGCATAAGCCAGGTATACACCATTTCATACGCCTCGTGCTTCACTGTCTCTAGATGAGAACAGATAAACATGTTTCTCCTTGTTCACCCATGACATTGTTATGGCTACTAAGTAACCGAACATCTCTTTTACAATCGTCGGACTCAATCCATGTTACTGTTTCACAGCCTTGGAAGGTAAATCCCTAACCGTGACCCAATCATCAATTGCAAAGTTCTAAGACTTCAAAGACCATTTGTGAAGTTCGGAGACTTCAAACACCTTTTATGAAGTTCGAAGACTTCATACACCATTTACCCCTTGACTATTTCAATCTTTGACGGGTCAACAAGGATGCCTTCAAAATCCACCGTATTATCAAAAACTGGATTTCACCAAAGCCAAGATGGCACACCCACCCAATTCAAAGAAAGACCTCTCCTTCTAAGAATTTTCAAGAAGCTCACGACAATATTGAGCGTAAACAACCTTGTTTCGAAGATAGAAATGACTATCGACGATTATACGACCACCCGTGAAGTTAACGCTCTATACACCCCACCCAAAATATCCATAAACCGCAGTACATTAGGTCATTTTGTTCTACCTCCGACAGTCAGTGCACACATACACTCCTCTATCCTCCCTGTACACCGAAAGGTTGGAGTACTTGCACATGAGCACTCGGGCATAACAACCCTTATTGAACACCTTCACAACTAGAACGCTAAGTATTCCATCATACCCCTGGTTGATGTCAATGGCATAAGCCAGGTATACACCATTTCATACGCCTCGTGCTTCACTGTCTCTAGATGAGAACAGATAAACATGTTTCTCCTTGTTCACCCATGACATTGTTATGGCTACTAAGTAACCGAACATCTCTTTTACAATCGTCGGACTCAATCCATGTTACTGTTTCACAGCCTTGGAAGGTAAATCCCTAACCGTGACCCAATCATCAATTGTGAAGTTCTAAGACTTCAAAGACCATTTGTGAAGTTCGGAGACTTCAAACACCTTTTATGAAGTTCGAAGACTTCATACACCATTTACCCCTTGACTATTTCAATCTTTGACGGGTCAACAAGGATGCCTTCAAAATCCATCGTATTATCAAAAACTGGATTTCACCAAAGCCAAGATGGCACACCCACCCAATTCAAAGAAAGACCTCTCCTTCTAAGAATTTTCAAGAAGCTCACGACAATATTGAGCGTAAACAACCTTGTTTCGAAGATAGAAATGACTATCGACGATTATACGACCACCCGTGAAGTTAACGCTCTATACACCCAACCCAAAATATCCACAAACCGCAGGACATTAGGTCATTTTGTTCTACCTCCGACAGTCAGTGCACACATACACTCCTCTATCCTCCCTGTCCACCGAAAGGTTGGAGTACTTGCACATGAGCACTCGGGCATAACAACCCTTATTGAACACCTTCACAACTAGAACGCTAAGTATTCCATCATACCCCTGGTTGATGTCAATGGCATAAGCCAGGTATACACCATTTCATACGCCTCGTGCTTCACTGTCTCTAGATGAGAACAGATAAACATGTTTCTCCTTGTTCACCCATGACATTGTTAAGGCTACTAAGTAACCGAACATCTCTTTTACAATCGTCGGACTCAATCCATGTTACTGTTTCACAGCCTTGGAAGGTAAATCCCTAACCGTGACCCAATCATCAATTGTGAAGTTCTAAGACTTCAAAGACCATTTGTGAAGTTCGGAGACTTCAAACACCTTTTATGAAGTTCGAAGACTTCATACACCATTTACCCCTTGACTATTTCAATCTTTGACGGGTCAACAAGGATGCCTTCAAAATCCATCGTATTATCAAAAACTGGATTTCACCAAAGCCAAGATGGCACACCCACCCAATTCAAAGAAAGACCTCTCCTTCTAAGAATTTTCAAGAAGCTCACGACAATATTGAGCGTAAACAACCTTGTTTCGAAGATAGAAATGACTATCGACGATTATACGACCACCCGTGAAGTTAACGCTCTATACACCCAACCCAAAATATCCACAAACCGCAGGACATTAGGTCATTTTGTTCTACCTCCGAAAGTCAGTGCACACATACACCCCTCTATCCTCCCTGTCCACCGAAAGGTTGGAGTACTTGCACATGAGCACTCGGGCATAACAACCCTTATTGAACACCTTAACAACTAGAACACTAAGTATTCCATCATACCCCTGGTTGATGTCAATGGCATAAGCCAGGTATACACCATTTCATACGCCTCGTGCTTCACTGTCTCTAGATGAGAACAGATAAACATGTTTCTCCTTGTTCACCCATGACATTGTTATGGCTACTAAGTAACCGAACATCTCTTTTACAATCGTCGGACTCAATCCACGTTACTGTTTCACAGCCTTGGAAGGTAAATCCCTAACCGTGACCCAATCATCAATTGTGATGTTCTAAGACTTCAAAGACCATTTGTGAAGTTCGCAGACTTCAAACACCTTTTATGAAGTTCGAAGACTTCATACACCATTTACCCCCTTGACTATTTCAATCTTTGACGGGTCAACAAGGATGCCTTCAAAATCCACCGTATTATCAAAAACTGTATTTCACCAAAGCCAAGATGGCACACCCACCCAATTAAGAGAAAGACCTCTCCTTCTAAGAATTTTGAAGAAGCTCACGACAATATTGAGCGTAAACAACCTTGTTTCGAAGATAGAAATGACTATCGACGATTATACGACCACCCGTGAAGTTAACGCTCTATACACCCAACCCAAAATATCCACAAACCGCAGGACATTAGGTCATTTTGTTCTACCTCCGAAAGTCAGTGCACACATACACTCCTCTATCCTCCCTGTCCACCGAAAGGTTGGAGTACTTGCACATGAGCACTCGGGCATAACAACCCTTATTGAACACCTTAACAACTAGAACACTAAGTATTCCATCATACCCCTGGTTGATGTCAATGGCATAAGCCAGGTATACACCATTTCATACGCCTCGTGCTTCACTGTCTCTAGATGAGAACAGATAAACATGTTTCTCCTTGTTCACCCATGACATTGTTATGGCTACTAAGTAACCGAACATCTCTTTTACAATCGTCGGACTCAATCCATGTTACTGTTTCACAGCCTTGGAAGGTAAATCCCTAACCGTGACCTAATCATCAATTGTGATGTTCTAAGACTTCAAAGACCATTTGTGAAGTTCGCAGACTTCAAACACCTTTTATGAAGTTCGAAGACTTCATACACCATTTACCCCCTTGACTATTTCAATCTTTGACGGGTCAACAAGGATGCCTTCAAAATCCACCGTATTATCAAAAACTGTATTTCACCAAAGCCAAGATGGCACACCCACCCAATTCAAAGAAAGACCTCTCCTTCTAAGAATTTTCAAGAAGCTCACGACAATATTGAGCGTAAACAACCTTGTTTCGAAGATAGAAATGACTATCGACGATTATACGACCACCCGTGAAGTTAACGCTCTATACACCCAACCCAAAATATCCACAAACCGCAGGACATTAGGTCATTTTGTTCTACCTTCGACAGTCAGTGCACACATACACTCCTCTATCCTCCCTGTCCACCGAAAGGTTGGAGTACTTGCACATGAGCACTCGGGCATAACAACCCTTATTGAACACCTTCACACCTAGAACGCTAAGTATTCCATCATACCCCTGGTTGATGTCAATGGCATAAGCCAGGTATACACCATTTCATACGCCTCGTGCTTCACTGTCTCTAGATGAGAACAGATAAACATGTTTCTCCTTGTTCACCCATGACATTGTTATGGCAACTAAGTAACCGAACATCTCTTTTACAATCGTCGGACTCAATCCATGTTACTGTTTCACAGCCTTGGAAGGTAAATCCCTAACAATGACCCAATCATCAATTATGAAGTTCTAAGACTTCAAAGACCATTTGTGAAGTTCGCAGACTTCAAACACCTTTTATGAAGTTCGAAGACTTCATACACCATTTACCCGTTGACTATTTCAATCTTTGACGGGTCAACAAGGATGCCTTCAAAATCCACCGTATTATCAAAAACTGGATTTCACCAAAGCCAAGATGGCACACCCACCCAATTCAAAGAAAGACCTCTCCTTCTAAGAATTTTCAAGAAGCTCACGACATTATTGAGCGTAAACAACCTTGTTTCGAAGATAGAAATGACTATCGATGATTATACGACCACCCGTGAAGTTAACGCTCTATACACCCAACCCAAAATATCCACAAACCGCAGGACATTAGGTCATTTTGTTCTACCTCCGACAGTCAGTGCACACATACAATCCTCTATCCTCCCTGTCCACCGAAAGGTTGGAGTACTTGCACATGAGCACTCGGGCATAACAACCCTTATTGAACACCTTCACAACTAGAACGCTAAGTATTCCATCATACCCCTGGTTGATGTCAATGGCATAAGCCAGGTATACACCATTTCATACGCCTCGTGCTTCACTGTCTCTAGATGAGAACAGATAAACATGTTTCTCCTTGTTCACCCATGACATTGTTATGGCTACTAAGTAACCGAACATCTCTTTTACAATCGTTGGACTCAATCCATGTTACTGTTTCACAGCCTTGGAAGGTAAATCCCTAACCGTGACCCAATCATCAATTGTGAAGTTCTAAGACTTCAAAGACCATTTGTGAAGTTCGGAGACTTCAAACACCTTTTATGAAGTTCGAAGACTTCATACACCATTTACCCCTTGACAATTTCAATCTTTGACGGGTCAACAAGGATGCCTTCAAAATCCACCGTATTATCAAAAACTGGATTTCACCAAAGCCAAGATGGCACACCCACCCAATTCAAAGAAAGACCTCTCCTTCTAAGAATTTTCAGAAAGCTCATGACAATATTGAGCATAAACAACCTTGTTTCGAAGATAGAAATGACTATCGACGATTATACGACCACCCGTGAAGTTAACGCTATATACACCCAACCCAAAATATCCACAAACCGCAGGACATTAGGTCATTTTGTTCTACCTCCGACAGTCAATGCACACATACACTCCTCTATCCTCCCTGTCCACCGAAAGGTTGGAGTACTTGCACATGAGCACTCGGGCATAACAACTCTTATTGAACACCTTCATAACTAGAACGCTAAGTATTCCATCATACCCCTGGTTGATGTCAATGGCATAAGCCAGGTATACACCATTTCATACGCCTCGTGCTTCACTGTCTCTAGATGAGAACAGATAAACATGTTTCTCCTTGTTCACTCATGACATTGTTATGGCTACTAAGTAACCGAACATCTCTTTTACAATCGTCGGACTCAATCCATGTTACTGTTTCACATCCTTGGAAGGTAAATCCCTAACCGTGACCCAATCATCAATTATGAAGTTCTAAGACTTCAAAGACCATTCGTGAAGTTCGGAGACTTCAAACACCTTTTATGAAGTTCGAAGACTTCATACACCATTTACCCCTTGACTATTTCAATCTTTGACGGGTCAACAAGGATGCCTTCAAAATCCACAATATTATCAAAAACTGGATTTCACCAAAGCCAAGATGGCACACCCACCCAATTCAAAGAAAGACCTCTCCTTCTAAGAATTTTCAAGAAGCTCACGACAATATTGAGCGTAAACAACCTTGTTTCGAAGATAGAAATAACTATCGACGATTATACGACCACCCGTGAAGTTAACGCTTTATACACCCAACCTAAAATATCCACAAACCGCAGGACATTAGGTCATTTTGTTCTACCTCCGACAGTCAGTGCACACATACACTCCTCTATCCTCCCTGTCCACCAAAAGGTTGGAGTACTTGCATATGAGCACTCGGGCATAACAACCCTTATTGAACACCTTCACAACTAGAATGCTAAGTATTCCATCATACCCCTGGTTGATGTCAATGGCATAAGCCAGGTATACACCATTTTATACGCCTCGTGCTTCACTGTCTCTAGATGAGAACAGATAAACATGTTTCTCCTTGTTCACCCATGACATTGTTATGGCTACTAAGTAACCGAACACCTCTTTTACAATCATCGAACTCAATCCATGTTACTGTTTTGTCCACAACCTCTAATTACCACTTCACGAAATCATCAACTTTCAATACTCCCAATGTTGATCACCCGACATAACAACCAATGGACCTCATTCTCATCCTTTATGGTTATAAATATCCAACTTTTAGGCCTCAAAAATTTATGTTTTCTCCCCCTTACCGCCCTTGTGCCTTAACTCGAGACATTCATTCCAAATGTATCCCGATTTATAGCGACACTGAGTCGAAGTTATTAGGACTAAAAATTTATGTTTTCTACCCCTTCCAAATGTATTTGTAGTGCATAAGATCTTATAAGTTATTAGGACTAAAACACTGTGTCGCAGTGTGTCCCATCATTCCCATTTGTGTTACTCCCCACACATATGACAATATCAAACATTACCTTCCACGAAAGGGTTTCTAGCTCGGCTATAATATTTGGCTTTCTTGAAGCCACCACTAATTCCTCCTCACACCCAAGTAGTTTCCCGAATTTATCTCCTTGTATATAATAATAATCAACTCCACCAGAGTTGTACACCACGTAGGAGAATCCACTCTAATAAGTCAACCGATAGCATCGACAAAGCCAATCTATCTTCATTCCTTCCGCTACTCCAAGATTTGGGCAACACTACACTCAGTTATACAACATGCCTACTATCCCTTGATTAATCCACCAGTCTAACGTACATGAAGAAAAATCCTAATTGTAAGATCCACAACTGCTTGTGGACAAAGCTATCTTAAGAACGTCTCTTGAATTCACCTCGTTGCATTATCTTCACACTTTTAAGGCTTTCCCCCTGCAGAGCACTCCCAACCTATTATCTACCATTTTCCATAATCGACTCTCCGCAAGTAGTACTCCATTCGTCCATCACAATGGATTTCTTCAAGCTAATACCATAATAGTGATGTGTGTTTGATTACTCAATGAATAAACTCCCACTAATTCACCCTTTTAGCTCGCCCACCACGAACTGTGACAACCCCGAATTAGAGTTAAAAATCCTCAATAGTTAGTTCATCGTAAATGGGTTTAGCCCATTAACGGCCCAGTAGTAGGCCCAATATGTGAGCTTGATATGTAACCCTACATGACGGATCATGGGATGATTCGAGATAACGTATTGTTAATACAAAGGGTTTACACAGCCTTACGACATACATATCAAATAAATTAACGCGCTCATGGTTAGTAACTGGTACATGACGCAATATCTATCAGAAGAAATTAACTTAAGAACATTTACGCGTGAGTTATACGGCATGGAACGCGCGTTTGCAATGAATATTGATGCAAACTTAACCAGGTTATCTATTACCGGGAGTAATTAAACAATACCAATGATTTATACTTTATCATTTTAAATTACTAACGTTATTATTATTATTATTATTATTTAAGGAATAATGATTTTAATCGAGGTATGAAACGTTTAAACGAATGAACGCGTAGGACACGCGGTACAGCGCATACCGACTCGGATTGTAGTCATAACAGAGACTTCAAAAAAAAGATAAAAATAATATTAAATAAATATTTATAGTAGTATTTCATAATTATAAAAATTATGAAATAATAATTCAGGATTTATAAACGTAACAGAGATTCAAGACGATACGTGGCTTACCCAAATCAGTATTATTCCTCATGGAAAGCCTCTCTTAAAACCCTAATTATAAATTCATCTCATTCTCATCTTCACCTAATTTTTTTCTCAAACCCTAAAACCACATAACAAAAACTCTCTCAAGAGCTTTATAGAGAGAGAGAGACAATCGGTTAAAGAGAGAGAGAGGCGGCAGCCGCCATCTCCGACCAACCCACGGCGAAAGAGGAAGGCGGGGGCAGGCGGTGGTTCTCGATGGTCCTCAAACAACAAAGCAGCAGGCGAGTTTCTGGTGATCCCCTCTGACGGCTTTGTTGGTCGGCCTAACAGCTGTGACTGATGGCGGCAGGAGACACGAAGAAGGCAACACAGCAGTGACGAACTAGAATCTGAACCGGACCGCCTTTCTGACGAAGGTAGCTAGTGGGCGTGGCCCGTTACATCCATATCTCTGGCTGTCCGACAATCACTCCCCACCACCCCTAGTATCCAGTGAAACAAAAGACAGCGTCTAGGTTCGCCTTCAATGGCGTCGGCGACAATAGCCCCTCTGACAGCCCTCAGACGGTAATGATGGCGATGATTCAGACCCCCCCCCTTTTCCGTTCCAGATCGGTGGTGTCCTCTTAGCCACACAAACGACGAAACCCGTGTTGGTTAAACGACTCCGGCGACAAAACTAGGGTTTTGGCGACCCCGGTTTTCTGGCGAGCCACTGGCGAAACCCCCTAGACCGGATCCGGGTTGTTTTTCATCTGACGGTCCTGATCTACAAGGTTTGAGCTTAGTTTTGTTAATCTAAGTTGATTCCAATAACGTTGGTTATATTTCCATCAAGATCCGTTATCATACGTTATAGATATATTGATTTTGGTGGTCGGGATTCATTCCCGAGTGTTAAATACATGCTTTTTGGACAGGATACGACATCCCGAGTCTCGGTCAAACCTGGTCAAACTTGGTCAACAGTGGTCAATACGGGTCAACGGATTCGAACGGGTTACGTATGCGAACCGAGTTAGTGTAAAGGTATAAAACGCGCACTATAATAGTTATATTTAATTTCGTGAAAGTTAAACGCGCGTGTACGATTAAGTCGTGTTGAGCCTAAACAAGTCATTAACAACAAAAATAAATATTAACTTAACAATAAATATTAACGATTCGATTTAATGCGTTAATAGCGAGATGCTTTCTCCAAATTATATATACTAATTAAACGATAAATACGAACATGAACGTGTAATCAGTAAAATGGATCTTTAATGCGGATAACAATTCTTATATATATATAAACGAATAGTAATTATAGTTTTGGTCATATAAACATTTACAAGTTTTCGTTATATACAGATTACTGATGATTGCTCTTTGTGATAAAATGGACAACGAATACATTTTGTATACACTCGTATCTGGGATACTACATTTTGACACATTGAAACTTATACAAATCGTACATTAGCATTATCAACTAAACGAGAATCTTGAATACGGTTAATAAACAATATGTCCAATTATTAGATACTAGTATTTGAACGACGAAAACGTTTATGTTATGTCTTTAATGTAAAACGATTTATACAAAATAAATATGATCGGATGATTTGGACTTTAAGCGTTCTATATAAGATATATACATATCTACCTAGTATGTTGACGAATGGTATTTAAACATAGACCGAATAAACGAGGAATTTAAAATTAACAAAGGGTGACACAAATATATCTTTCATAAATATAAACGTATGATATGAATATATATATATATATATATATATATATACAAATAAAAATATATACAAGTATGTAAATACTCACGTTTTTATAAAAGCAAACGATTGTTATGTAACACGGCATTTAGAACCTAATATATATACATGTATATTTATATATACAAATATAAAAAGGGTATATATATATATATGTGTTTATGTCACTAAGACCATTGATTAGACACGAACAATTGGAAACTTAAAGTATACGTTTCAAAATAAATTGGAAGACTCAGACTTTTAATAAACTTGAACAAATGTGTTGTCACGTATATACAAAGATATATATATATATGTATGTATGTATGTATGTATGTATGTATGTATGTATGTAAATGGATAACTGTGTATCTTCTATAATCCATTGGATGTTATACAATACGATGTTTAGCTGCAAACACATACACACAAAAATATATAAGTATATATATTAACATCGACCCGCTACTATTATATTACATGAACCCTAACGTTTACTGGCGAGATACACGAACTATACATATATAGTTTTAATTTTTAATTATATACATGCATACTTATATATTAACACGTGTATATAATGAAACGCTGTGATAACCAGAGTAGGACATAGACCCGCTACTATTATATTACGTGGACTTTGGTTTCCGTTGTTACATGAAGAATGCCATTGTTCCTAACACATTACCAGGTGAGTTTCACGACCCCTCTTTACTTTAAATGTTTTAGAAACATAGGGGGAGAAACGTACTTACTTAACACGTTTGAAAACATGAAACATCTTTGTTTGGAAAACATGAAACATATTTACTTGATACGTTTGGAGAACGTGACGCATACTTACGAACATTTTCATATGGTAACAAGAGAACAAGACCCGACCTTTATGTTTACATGAGTGAACACACATAGAGTGCTAAAAGTCCCCTGAACATCACCAACTTTATAACCATTAGCTTTATTGCCTGGGATTCTGTGAATAGTACTATTGGGGGTGACGCCCCCGGTCATGGTTAGTCGCGCTAACCGATGACTTGGAGAGTCGAATGGCCGCATATTGTCTTAACACATACTCGTGAGGAGCGAGGGAGGGGCATTCACCGTGTCATTGTTTGGTTATGCCTCATGTATGAACATATTATTTGTAAAGCTAGCTAGTTTACAAATAGGTCAACAATACTTGTTATGTTTATCATATACACTCGGAACTATTTGCGTACAATTGGATACGTTTTCAATGGGAAAACCACTTGTTTTATGACTATGAAGTCATCACCGCTTTTCATTGGGAAAACTACTCGTTTTATGACTATGAAGTCATCACCACGTTTTCATTGGGAAAACTACTCGTTTTATGACTATGAAGTCATCACGTTTTCATTGGAAAAACTACTCGTTTATGACTATGAAGTCATCATATTTTTTAAAGAAAAACGGTTTCATAATATGGCCTGTAGAATCAAAGACTGATGGCTACAAAATTCTCTAAGTACAAATGCTGCTGATCTCAGAGTTTGCTGCTGACCAACAATCTGCTGCGGAAAAGCTTATCTGCTGCGGATAGCCTTATCTGCTGAAGACCAAAGTTGCTGCGGATAAGCTTCTCAGCAGCATCTACACTTGATGCTGCTGACAGGCAAATCATCAGCAGCTCTAGATGGTTACATCTTGCTGCTGATCAACATCTTTGCTACTGACAGCCTTGTGCCTTGAAGACAAATCGTTGCAGCTGACTATCCATACCAAGTGTCACTGACAACTTTCTGCAAAAGCAACTGACACACTCAAAGCAGAAGGAACCTCAATGGCTCAACCAATGACGGACAACAATGCTCTTCTCCAAGCATGCAAGTAATGATGCATAAAGAAGACGCTTCAATAAAGTTAACTAGATATAGACAAAACGTGTAATAGTTAGCAAGACACAACAAATCAACGGTCTGTGTTAGATCTGATCCTTAGAATCAAGGGGCTGTCTTGATTCTAAGTGAGTATAAATAATCTGTAAACACTTCATTGTATGTGTGCTTTTTGTGCTTCTTCACTGAGTTTTCAATTGTAATCGTTTATCTGCAAAATCTTAATACAACAGTGTTCTTAAAAGTATTCTTTCTGCCTGTTCGATTACATTTGTGTAGTTGTTATTGTTCCCGCCAATTTCAACTAAGAACAGAACCATCTTATACTTTCACGATCCTACAAGTGGTATCAGAGCTTTGGCTCAGATTAAACAAACTCACACTTGTTTAATCACTTCTGGTTCTATTCTAAACTCTCTCTCTTTCATCAAGTCACCAAGAACAAAAATGGCACAAAGCAACGGGTTTGATGACATCGGCAGCATCAACCGACCACCAAGATTGGTGTCTAGAAAAGACTACGACATGTGGAAAAATCGCATGGAAAGTTTTTTCTGCTATCAGGAGTACGGAATGTGGAAATCCATCAGGGATGGACCCTACATTCCCATGGTGGCATCTGCTGACTCTGGAGGACCATCAGTTCCAAAGGATCCCTCCAAGTACTCAGAAGAGGATATAAAAAAGATGGAGGTGGACTTCAAGGCACTAGGAGCTATCCAAATGTGCCTTCCAAATGAAGTTTTTCATAACTTCAGAAGTTACAAAACTACCAAAGAGCTCTGGGAAGCTCTTGAGAAAATGTTTGCTGGCTCGGAGGAAGTCAAAGAGAACAGAAGAGACATCCTGAAGCAACAGTATGAAAACTTCATCTGGAAGGAAGGTGAGTCTCTAACTGTTTTATACAACAAATTTACCTATCTTGTAGAGGAGCTGCAGTGCTCAAAGGTGAAGCTAGAGAATGAAGATATTCTCAAGAAGTTCATCAGGTCTCTACCAAGCTGCTGGACACTTTACACAGTGTCAATCAGAAGAACGGAGAATCTGAAGACTCTCCAGATGACTGAGCTCTTTGGAATGCTAAAAACCTATGAGCTAGAGATGATTCAGGCAAAAGAAAGAAGCTCAAGCTACCAAACAGCCTCAACATCCACCACCACCTCCTCTGCCCTCCATTCTGAGCACTCGAGTCCTAGTTCAAGTAACTACTATCCTCCCATCATCACCCATCCTCAAACTCCAATCTCTCAAACAAACAGCTCACCATGTCTCCTAGAAGCTACTCCTTAAACATCAACCTCTGCTGCTTTTGTTTCTGAAAGCTCAAACAATATGTCCTTTATCAAGGAGGATTTGGAATGCTTTCATCCAGATGATTTAGAAGAAATGGACATACAGCACTCATATTCCATGCTCTCTATAAGAGCAAAGAGGTTCTACTCTAGAACCGGAAGACCCATTCCAAGTAACAACTCCAACACTAGAGTTGGCTTGGATAAAAGCAAACTCAGATGTTACAACTATAACCTACTGGGTCACTTTGCTAGAGAATGCAAGGCACCAAGAGCAAATCCAGTCACTTCTCAGTCAAGACAAGCTCACCAAGCCCAACCCAGACAACAACATCAAGCTACTCCTCCAGTTCAAACTGCAGCCTGTGCAACTGTTGGAACTTCTGAGTTCGACTGGAGCTTTCAATATGAAGAACTGCCCGTCAGCAATCAAGCTCTAATGGCAGACACTACAGAGATACCACCTCAGGTATTTGAACATCTTTGCTCTCAAGCCTGTATTGATAAAGTTTTGGGTTATAGAAAGCACAACCAAAACCTTATAGATCAAAATGAAGAGTTTCATCAGATGAAATCTGAGTTCAAAAAGGTTGAAAATACTTATAAAGAAAAGATTAACTGCCTTAAAAAAGAGATTTCATCGCTAAAACACGAACAAACTAATCTTGAAACTAAGATTGATGATCAACTGGTCAAACTAAAAGCTACCAGAGCTGAACTGGCAGAACAGAAAGTTAATGTTGCAAAATATGAATTTTCCTCCAAAAAGTTACAAAGACTTTTAGATATTCAAGTCCATGAGAAGGTAAAAACTGGACTTAGGTATAACAATGATCAGTACAATGTTGTTCCTCCTCCTGATGACTATATTGCTATATACGAACCAAGCTTCAATGTTGAAAATCTTGACACTGCAAACCGAAACCTTGATCCTTCAACGGATGAACCTTTCATCGAAGACTGCACTACCTCATCAGAATCTGAGTCAACTCACTCAGACCATGATGAAACCAGTGCAGTCCCATCTGAAGTTGTTCTGAATAGAGATGCAATTCCTGCTGTACTTCCAGCTGTTCTAGCCCCTATACCATTCAAACAGATCAAGATCAGCTATCCTGCAGATGGAAGAAAGCTAGAAAAGGGACAGACATCAGAACCCACAAAGCCCAAGCCTCAGTTCATGCCAATCACAAAGAGAAAGGTATTTGATATATATGTTCAAAGGACCCTAGAAGAAGCCACCTTTGAACATAACAAAGCTCATCCATGGAACTTCAAGGATCTGTTCCAAAGAAAGGACTATGTCTACCTTTCAAAAGACAAACTGGAAAAATCATGCTTTGTGTGTGGTAGATATAACCACACTACCAGCACCTGCTTTCATTACCTGGAATATCAAAGACATTCAAAGCAGCATGCCTTTGAAAAGACTAACAAAAATAAGAAGGTAAGAAGCTACGAAGACAAAGCAACAAAGTTCAGAAAGTCTCTATCTCCCTCAAGAGTGAAGCTGCCTAAATCTCAACAAACTTGCATCATTTGTGGTGAATCAGACCACTTTGCTGCAAACTGTAAGTTTAACCCTTTCAACCAGATCCTTCATCAAGCCCCTCAAAGACAAAGGGTAATGAAGGATCAGCATACATCGGTTGTTAGTCCAGTTAAGCTCAAGAAAACAAAGCAAAAGCTTTCAGCAGCAACCAAATCTTCTGCTGACAAGCTAAAATACTCCACAGCAAAATCTGCTGCTGATAAGGCAAAGACATCAGCAGCAAGAGGGTCCACTGCTGATAAGGCAAAATCCAAGTCAAAACCCACAGTAGCAAAGAATGCTGACACTTCAACAAAGCTATCAGCAGCAGGATCTGCTGTCAACAAGCCAGAAATATCAGTAGCAAAATCTGCTGTTGATAGTGTGAGGAAAACTAGAAAATCACCAACAAGGCAATGGAAAGCCAAACCATCTTCAAGCACTGTCATTGGTTCCATTGACTGCAAACATACTGAAAAGGATAAACTAACAACCATCTTTTTCAAGTCTGCAGACTCTTGGGTTCGTTCTACTAATTAGAAATATACCATGTGCAGGGACAGCCAGGTTACAAGAATAACACTTGGGTGGTAGACAGTGGGTGTTCCAGGCACATGACAGGCAACAGATCCATCCTCTCAAACTTCAGACATTTCAATGGAGGATATGTTGCCTTTGGAAGTGACTCAAAGGGAGGATCCATTACTAGACAAGGAACTGTGTCCAACGAAAGAATGAGCATTGATAAGGTCAACTATGTTAAAGAATTGGACTTCAATCTCATGAGTGTTTCCCAGGTCTGCGACCAAAAGCGTTGGATGCTCTTCACAGATAAAGAATGTTTTGTACTG
This sequence comes from Smallanthus sonchifolius, assembly GCA_023525975.1. Classification (NCBI taxonomy): domain Eukaryota; kingdom Viridiplantae; phylum Streptophyta; class Magnoliopsida; order Asterales; family Asteraceae; genus Smallanthus; species Smallanthus sonchifolius. The sequence continues at coordinate 60,182,778 of CM042036.1, read as the reverse complement.
ACTCCAGGCTTATCCACACCTCCTCCAGAAAGCATTTTATTAACAGCTCAGAGAAAAGAAAATCTCTATGTACAGGACATGAATGAAGTCACTCCATCTGGGAGTGTTTCCTGCTTTTTATCAAAGGCCTCAGTTGATGAATCAGCTCTCTGGCATAGGAGATTAAGCCACGTTAATATCAAAACTATCAACAAATTGGTGAAGAATAATCTTGTCAGATGGATTCCTAACAAAGAATTTCAGCTGGAAGACCACTGCATTGCATACTTAAAGGGGAAACAACACAAAAGCTCTCACAAGCCCAAGACCTTGAATACAAATGACACTCCACTTCAACTGCTGCATATGGATCTCTTTGGTCCTACAAATGTCATGTCAATGGGCAAGAAGTCGTACTGTCTAGTGATAACTGATTACTACACCAGATTCTCATTGGTATACTTCTTGAGAACTAAAGATGAAACTGCTAAAATTCTCACATCCTACATTCTCAGGGTAGAAAATCAAAGTAATCAAAAGGTGAAGATCATAAGGTGTAATCAAGGCACAGAGTTCAAGAACCACACCTTGAACTCTTTCTGTGAAAGTAAGGGGATAGAAAGATAATACAGTGCTCCAAGAACTCCTCAACAAAATGGAGTTGCTGAAAGAAGAAACAGAACTCTTATTGAGTCAGCAAGATCTATGTTGGCTGACTCAAAACTGCCACTCACATTCTGGGCAGAAGCAGTTAGCACAACCTGTTATGTGCAAAACCGAGTTCTAACTGTCAAACCCCTCAACAAAACACCCTATGAACTTTGGTTTCAAAGAATTCCCTACATTGAGTTCCTAAAACCTTTTGGGTGTCCATGCACCATTCTCATCACACATGGGATTCTTCCTAAGTTTGGTGCCAAATCTGATGAAGGATATTTCGTAGGCTATTCCTCTCAATCAAAGGCCTATCGAGTATTCAATTCAAGAACAAGAATTGTTGAAGAATCAGCAAATGTGGAATGCAGAGAACACATTGTCTATGAGCAGGGAAGAGGACCAAACTGGCTCTTTGACAGAGACTCATTCTCCCAAATATTTGAGCCTCTCACCTTCTCAAATATGGAGTCTACGTCTACACAAACACCTGCCTCCACTTCATCCACCGACTACAGACTGGATTTTCCAAAATCTTCTGTCAGTCTGAGAAGACCATCAATTGATCCTCCATCAGTTGTGGAAGCAATTGAAGCAAGAACAAGACGGTCTAATATCACCAGCAACAGCCTGTCTGAAACTGAAAATCTAAATGAAGACTCTTCGGTAAATGCTGTAGATGTTGCTGATGCTCTTGCTGAAAATATTGATGTGGATAATGCAGTTGAAGACTCTTCCACCATGAATGAAGAGGCCCCTGATCAAAATCAAAGCAATCTAGAGCAAGGGATACAGCTGGAGGTGGTACCAATACAGAGGATCCATAAAGAACATCCTCAAGAGAATATTATTGGGCAAATACACCAAGGAGTTATCACAAGAAGCAAATCTCATTAGGCCAATATATGCCTGTTTTCTTGTTTCTTATCTCAGGTGGAACCCAAGAAGATAGATGAAGCACTCAAACACAGCAGTTGGATTGAAGCAATGCAGGAAGAATTGCTGCAATTCAAGAGGCAGGATGTCTGGAAACTTGTTGATCTTCCACCAGGTAAATATGCTATTGGCACACGATGGGTTTTCAGGAACAAGCAAGACGAGAGAGGCATTGTAGTCAAGAACAAAGCCAGACTTGTAGCTCAAGGCTACACTCAGGAAGAAGGGATTGACTATGATGAAGTCTTTGCTCCTGTTGCCAGACTGGAGGCCATCAGAATCTTCCTGGCATATGCTGCATCCAAGAATTTCACTGTCTATCAAATGGATGTCAAAAGTGCCTTTCTGTATGGGAAGATTGGTGAGGAAGTATACGTCAAACAGCCTCCAGGCTTTATAGATCCTGTACATCCTACTCAAGTGTTCAAACTGGACAAAGCTCTGTATGGCCTACATCAGGCACCAAGAGCCTGGTATGAAACCATGTCCGGATATCTACTAAGCAACAACTTCAGAAGAGGTGCCATAGACCAGACCCTGTTTATCAAAGATGAAGGGGGAAAAATCTTACTAGTTCAAATTTATGTTGATGATATCATCTTTGGATTAACAAGGACACAGCTGCGTAAAGACTTTGAGACTCTGATGTACTCAAAGTTTTAAATGAGTTCAATGGGTGAACTAAATTTCTTCTTGGGTCTACAAGTCAAACAGGTCCCAACTGGAATCTTCATCAGCCAATCCAAATATGTAAAGAACATTCTGGAAAGTTCAAAATGGCTGACTGCTCTGCTGCAAGAACCCCCATGCAAGTGCATCATCAACTGACTCCAGACAAAGATAGCCAAGACACTGATCAACATCAGTATCGTGCAATGATAGGGTCTCTCATGTATATCACTGCCTCAAGGCCAGATATCATGTTTGCAGTATGCCTCTGTGCAAGATTTCAAGCAGCTCTAAAAGTTTCACATCTTCAGGCTGTCAAGAGAATCTTTAGATACCTAAAGGTGCCCCAAGACTTGGACTATGGTACTCTAAAAATGACATGTTTAATCTATATGCATACACTGACAGTGACTATGGGGGATGCAACTTGGACAAAAAGTCCACTTCAGGGGGATGTCAGTTTCTAAGAGGGAGATTGATTTCATGGCAGTGCAAGAAGCAAACATGTGTTTCAACTTCTACAGCTGAAGCAGAATACATTGCAGCTTCAAGTTGCTGTGCACAAGTCATCTGGATACAAAATCAAATGTTGGATTATGGGATGACTTTCATGGCAACTCCAATTCACATTGACAACATGAGTGCTATCTCAATCACAAACAATCCGGTTCAGCACTCAAAGACAAAGCACATTGACATCATGTATCATTTCATAAGAGATCAAGCTGAGAAAAAGAGGATTATTTTAACCAAAGTTCATACGAATGAGCAATATGCTGATTTGTTTACAAAATATTTTGATAAAGCTAGATTTAAATATTTAGTTGAATCAATTGGTATGATGAACTTTGATTAAAATTCTTCTCCACTCTATTTTTGTGTTTTGTCTTATAATGTAAATAAAAATTATAAGTAAGCAGCATTTTTTTCCTTCAGCTGCTGACAGGTTTAATCCTCAGCAGCAAAAGATTTGCAGCTGTTCCTGCGGATTTCTTTAAGACTGTCAGCAGCAACATCCTTGTTGCGGATTATTAAATCCATCAGCAGCAGATAAGTTTACTACTGACAGACTTAACCTTCCGCATCCACAGCAATCAAGTTTGCTGCTGATTAGTAAATTTAAGTCCAAATTAACCTTTACCCGCTGTTAAAATTCCCGTCAGTCTTTACCATGACTGCCTCGGTGCATTACAGCTGTAACAATAAAAGGTGAATTGGGTTGTACTGTACAAATCATTTTGCTTTTTCTCTCCTCTGCCATTATAAAACAAATCAAATTTCCACCTCTGCACCTTCCACTTCTCCCTAAACCAACATCACTTTCCTTCAAGTCCCCATCACTTTCTTTCAAGCCCCCATCACTTTCAAAGCCCTTCATCCGTCACTGTCATACCCAACCAAGTGAAAGATATCCGAAGGATTCAATGATATGATCGACTTCTTATGTCGATCAAAGATCCAATTTGCCCTCACAACCAACCATGTCACACATATCCCTCATATGGAGGATTTCTGGAGTACCGCCGTCTACTCTACCGAACAAGGGATTCCCCAAATCAAAGCCAAGGAAGACGGCAAGGATATCCCCATCTCGGAAGCCACACTCTTCTCCAATGCATATCTCAGAAAAGAAACAGATGTCATCAGGTAAGCTCCGCACTTGTCTCCGTCTTCCATGGTCTTCTTCTTGCGCTTCTTCGTGCCACCACCGAGAAGATGGACGAGGAGAAGATTTGACTCCTTCTGGATGTTGTAATCGGCTAGGGTTCTGCCGTCCTCGAGCTGTTTCCCGGCGAAGATTAGACGCTGCTGATCTGGTGGAATACCTTCCTTGTCTTGGATCTTTTCCTTCATGTTGTCGATTGTGTCGAAGGATTCGACCTCAAACGTGATCGTCTTACCCGTTAGGGTTTTCACGAAGATCTGCATTTTCACCAATCTGAAGTGATAACAAGATAACTGTTTCTAAAAAGTTATCAGGGGTCAATGTTCAATTGTTATCTACAATGCTGAACATACAGAGTACCCCGGGTGACAGTTCAGCAATCCCAACTGATACTGATCCCACACCCTCCACCTCACATCCTGAACAACAGTCTGCTTCAACCATTCGAACCCTTGTGCATACTACTAAGGATGCACAGGCACAAACATTACTTACACCTGTTTTGGATGATATCGTTCAACCGGAACACAGGGCCCTGGTTGCAACGACATATACTAGGAAAAGGGGCAAGAGAACTCCTTCTTCTCTTGCCTCCAAGGCCCAAACCCAACCTAACAGCCCTCACTCAGAATCACAACATTCTGGTGAGAATATCATAAGGGGAAGCCACATTATTAGGGAGACTCCTTTGGATGTCTCTCTATTAGGATCAGGATCACTTCCCGGATCTATAGAACAGCCCCCCTGAGCCTTTCCTTTCTCTTCTGAACTTAAGTGTTGAGGAACCTGATCAAGATGATGTACCTTCTCCAACTACCACCATCTCGAAGGTACTGATTGATCTTGCTTCCAACACACCCATCCCAAGTTCTTCTACCCTAAAGGTCCACTCTAGGAGTTATGACAAAATGGATGTGGAAGAGGCTGTCACTACTGCTGGTCCATCAAATAACCAGGAGGACAGTGACAACATTGCTAAGTCCTCAACCACGTCAACTCACAGTGAGGATGTTTCCTTGGAAACTCCCCTCACTGAGAGGAATCCCAGGTGCCAAGAAACCATGGGTGATGGGGATGAAGAGGCTAGGCCTAAGGCCCCATCTGGATCCAAGGATTCCACAACTGTGGATGAGGACAGACTGAAACTTCATATCTTGGAATTGACGGCCAGGGTGAATATGATAGAGGCACATCAATGCCCAACTTTTCTTACTCCCTCCTTTGTATAAGTGGGCACCCAAACTGATGCACATTTGTCCACTGATGCAACCAAAAAGGGGGAGATGGTCCCAATGGAGAAAGACTCAAACAGCTTTGACGACTGCAGGCTGTATTTCAAAGTACAAGATGGCTGTTTTCGAAGCTTTTTCCATTGGTTGAAATGATAGTCAGAAATGTGCAAAAGCTTCAGCAACAAAGGCAATAAGAGAATTTTGGAAGCATCAGTCTAGGGGGAGTTTGTAGAATCAAAGACTGATGGCTACAAAATTCTGTAAGTACAAATGCTGCTGATCTTAGAGTTTGCTGCTGACCAACAATCTGCTGCGGACAAGCTTATCTGCTGCGGATACTTGTTCTCCTGCTGAAGAACAAATCTGCTGCGGATAGCCTTATCTGCTGAAGACCAAAGTTGCTGCGGATAAGTTTCTCAGCAGCATCAACACTTGATGCTGCTGACAGGCAAATCATCAGCAGCTCTGGATGGTTACATCTTGCTGCTGATCAACATCTTTGCTGCTGACAGCCTTGTGCCTTGAAGACAAATCGTTGCAGCTGACTATCCATACCAAGTGTCACTGACAACTTTCTGCAAAAGCAACTAACACACTCAAAGCAGAAGGAACCTCAATGGCTCAACCAATGACGGACAACAATGCTCTTCTCCAAGCATGCAAGTAATGATGCATAAAGAAGACGCTTCAATAAAGTTAACTAGATATATACAAAACGTGTAATAGTTAGCAAGACACAACAGATCAACGGTCTGTGTTAGATCTGATCCTTAGAATCAAGGAGCTGTCTTGATTCTAAGTGAGTATAAATAATCTGTAAACACTTCGTTGTATGTGTGCTTTTTGTGCTACTTCACTGAGTTTTCAATTGTAATCGTTTATCTGCAAAAGCTTAATACAACAGTGTTCTTAAAAGTATTCTTTCTGCCTGTTCGATTACATTTGTGTAGTTGTTATTGTTCCCGCCAATTTCAACTAAGAACAGAACCATCTTGTACTTTCACGATCCTACATGGCCATGTACACCTTTTCAATGTTTTCACTTTATGACTTTGAAGTCATCACATGTTCTTGAGGAAAACGGTTTTATATTATGGCCACGTACGCGATATCAATGTTTTCAAGGAAAACCGCTTTACATTAAAACAATCAAACCTGTGAACTCACCAACCTTTGTGTTGACATTTTTAAGTATGTTTTTCAGGTAGCAAGTAGCTATGGCACGGTTGGAATAGGCTAGCTTTTGGGATTAAACCTAGAAGCCGATGATCATAATTTTCAAAGCTGAAGTCTATTTTTGATCTAGGAGTACTTAGATCATTGTATTATTTCATGTTAGTAACTGTAAAGATGTTCGATACTTAGAAATGTGTACTTTAGCTTCCGCTGTTGTGTAATGTTACCAATCGTTGCGACCTTTATTTATTTATTAAGTAAATAAATTTGGGGGGTGTGATAGATTGGTATCAGAGCCAATGGTTTTAGCGAATTAGGTTTCCTTAGTGTCACCTAGGCTCTAACCAGAGTTATTTAGGGACCAAGATTTCTAAGACTTGCATCATATTAATAACATCTAAGACCTGCGTGTAGAAATTCCAACTGCTGCCGAACAACTTGAGTAGACCATTACTGTATGTAGTTCCAATAGGGTATCATTAGTTACACTAATACTTAATACAATTACATGGCACACGTAACGAACGCTTAACACGTACAACAACGTAGAAATAATAAACATCTACAACATTACTCAATGGAGTATCATTGTTCGGATTACGAATCAAGGGTGACGGACACTCAGCACACTGTAGCCTGGAAGATCGAGTTACGAGCTAAGCTTCGGCGATGGTGGTAGCAATAACTAGTTACCGATCTTGGTATCACAACAGGTTGAACCTGTACCTGAATATGTACCTGTACCTGCACCACACCTACATCTACTCCAGGTATGGAGTCAGATTTCTTCATTGACATATGTAAGGCCCCGAACCCGGGAGGCGTCACGTATTGGATTTACTCATCAACACATAGCACTTTAAACATAAGACAATCATTAACACAGCGGAAACGATTTAAAATCTCAACATACGCAGCGGAAACATAAACATGTCTAATACAATTTGTCTTTAACAACATCAAATTAAAATATAACATAAACATAATCGGGATGCCAGACACTGATCTTCGGGTAACTCTTCTCGCCAAACCAAGAATCCACATCCATCAACAACACCTGCACTTAACTAATATGCATACTAAAAATCAGCAACGCTGAGTGAGTTCTAACGTTTACTTTAAATCAATTTTTACAAAAGATTTACTAATACATACATACTGCCCTTAAAGCAAAACTTTACATACTTCACTTTTCAAAAATAGTTTAAAACATTCATAAGGTATCCGTCAATTCCTTGTCACTGTTGGTACTGCCCTCGTGATCAATACCGCTTAACCGTCAATTCTTATCACTGCTGGTATTGTCCTCGTGATCAGTACCACTTAACCGTCAATTCCTTGTCACTACTGGTATTGTCCTCATGATCAATACCGCTTAGCATGTTGTTGTCCTCGTGATCAACAACTAGTATTGTCCTCGTGATCAATACCGCTTAGCATAGTTGGGTCCTCGTGACCCATTGATGTTGTCGTCGTGATCAACACCACATGACACGATGTTGTCCTCGTGATCAACATCGGGTATTGTCCTCGTGATCAATACCGCTTAACTGGTACATGGGGGATTACGTAGTCCCCCGAGCAACCGCCGTAACTCATCCTAATTGTACAACTGTTAACGAGCCATCAAGACTCTTTCTAATGGGTAGAACCCATACCTGACATCTTGTACAAGTAACAATTGTCCCAAGGACCTTTACAAACTGGTACACATTCCCGAAGGAAAGCTGTTCACTTACTGTTCATAAAACTTTCTGTAAATCTTGTTCATAACTTTTATATATAATATGCCTTTGTTTATGTATATAAAATATAGTAAACGCTTGCCATAAAATATAACTTGCTTACTGAAAACATACTAGCACATATATCATGCCTTTGTTTATGTATATAGAAATATAGTAAACGCTTGCCATAATATATAACTTGCTTACTGAAAACATACTAGCACATATATCATGCCTTTGTTTATGTATATAGAAATATAGTAAACGCTTGCCATAATATATAAATATACTTTCCTCAAAACGTACTTTTGCCTCTTTTAAACTTTTCACTAAAACATAGTTTTTCCTTTCAGTTTATAATATATAAAATATAATAAACGCTTTACACTAAGTATGCACACCACCCCTAAAGCAGGCAAAAAGGGGATTAGAACTCACCTGGTATCTTAGCTGCAATGGTCTACTGGATCTAACACAATCTGAACAATCATAACAATAGACTCGTATCAGACTTAACTCGACGCTAAATGGTTTCACTATTTCTAGCTAGGCGAACATACCGACTTCACTAATCCAGCTATATATATATATACCCATAGACCTTATGCTTGCGCACTTGGCAAGTGCGCAGAGCCTTGTTCTTGCGTACTTGATAAGTACGCAGACTTTGCTTCTTGTGTACTTGATAAGTACGCATGCTTTGCTTTATGCGTACTTGATAAGTACGCAGGCTTTGCTTCATGCGTACTTGATAAGTAAGCAGGATCCTCTTCATGCGTACTTGGTAGGTACGTATGATCTGCTTCATGCGTACTTGATAAGTACGCACGAACTGCTTCTTCGCAAAAACCCTAACTTTCGCATCCGGGTCTGATCACGTCAAGATCCCGAACTTGTTTACATTCAAAACGTTTGCTTTTCATTAAGGAACTTAAATCTATGTTTTTCCTTCAGTTTAATCCGTAAAAGCGTTACCTTTTCCTCTAAAATCCGAAAAACCTAAAAACGAACAAAAACTCAGATCTAGGAGAATCGGTTACCTGTAAACTCTTCTTCTTCACAGCTAATCGTTCCAAATACGTATGCCTACGGTCCTATGAGCTCAGATTCAAAAACCGGGACTTTCTTTCTCTAGACTCTCTCTCACTTTCTCTCTCTATAAATCCGAAAATGAGGTTAGGAGTGAGGGTTTTGGGCTGATTTTAAGGCTTATAAGGGCCCGACCCTTGCCCCTTTCGGCCCATACACCCCGGCCCAAGCCCGCTTCCCTTCTTTTCTTATTTAAGTTTTTAATTCTCGTGAATTCTTTCGCGCTCTAAAACTCGGGCTGTTACAAGTCTACCCTCCTTACAATAGGTTTCATCCCCGAAACCTGCCATAAGCTAAACTGATAGCTAATCATAGAATGGGTGGCATAAACCGTAGCTATGCAAGGCAGCTTGGTCATGAAGGCCATTGTGATTAACTACCGCTGAGGGTCTAATCAAGGAAATATCTAGTTCTAAGGCTTCTAAGCTGATGGGGCTACCTAATCATTTAAGGAAATAATAACATAAACTTGGCATATCACGAATAAGAGTTTGCAACGTACCTTACTGAGTCATCTGGTAAGCCCTTGTTGTGGCCTTGTTGATGTAAGGTTCCTTCTCTGCACCCTTACCCTTTCTGGATCCTCCTGCTTGTGACTCTTTGTGCTTTCTACAGTCTCTGCTCAAATGCCCCGGATCCCCACAGTTGTGGCACCTAGACTTCACCGGGCACTCACGTGATTGGTGTCCAAACTTGCCGCACTTAAAGCATCCCGCCTGCCTAGCTCTGCACTCTCCTCCATGCCTTTTCCCACATTTTCCACACAGACCCTCTGCTTCTAACCTTAACCTCCTATCACTAGGACCCTGAAGGTCCTCCCCAGTCCGTTTAGCCGCTTGTTTCTTAGGTGCTTCAGAAATGACTTCGGAGGCAATGTCATCATAGACAACTCCGCTCAGAACAACCACCGACTCAAAGGTACTCGGTGTGTTGGCCTTTACAAAGGTACGTATCTTTGGAGGCAACCCTTGAACATAATAATGAATCCTCCTCTCCTCTATGGTTACAAGATGAGGCACCAGGCGTGCCAGTTTGTTATACTTGGAAGTATATTGTCTGTGAGTCATGAGTCCGGCTTGCAACGTCAGGAACTCTCTCTCCACCTTGTGGACTTCGTTCTTGGGGCAGAACTTCTCAATTACTAACGCTTTCAGATCACTCCACTTCATTAGCTCGACTGTTTGGTCACCCTTAACCTGTTTCACAGTCTCCCACCAGTGTGCTGCCTCTCCCTTAAGTGACTTAGCTGCGAACATGACCGCTTGATCCGGTCGACAGTAACTGAGGCGGATGGTGGATTCCATGCCATTGATCCAATCTAAAGTATCAGCTGCTTCTTTCTCCCCAGTTAGCTCAGGGGGATCACAACCACGAAATGCCTTGTAATCGCATCCGCGAGTAGGCGGTGCAACATTCTCCACCAGAACAGGTCCTCCCATGGCTGGAAGCACCACTGGCCCTTCAGTGGCTGGGATTACGTTGGGGTTTTCCTTGGCCTTCCTTAACGCTTCGTCTAGTATGGCTGGTAAGGTTTCCTTCAGCAGACGGGTAAACTCACGGCCAAGAGCTGCTTGTACGACTGGTTCAAACTCAAATGGTTGGTCATCTCCTTCTGCATGCTCAACATTGTGCCGACTGACAACCGTATCAGTGTGGGTAGTGTGAACACTCCCCTCAATCACTTGGTTTGTGCTAGCTCCACCGTGGTGGCCTGTACGCCCACCATGTCTTCCTCCTCCACCCCCTCTAGTTCCTCCACGTCTAGCCATTTCTAACTGAAAGATAGAGAACAAAAGGATTTAATTTCATCATGCTAGGAATATGTAGAACACAATAAGTGAGGTAAGATGTTAATATACACTGGCCATATGCAATTAATCATTACATCACATCTTGTTTTCTATTTATTCGATTTCATGATTCCATTAAAGCCTCTATTCTTATCTTGACACTCTAAAACAAGGAAAGAAACTTTACTTACTATACGCATATGGTGCTTTGGCTTGAGTTACCTGTTACTGGCATCCGCTACTTGGTCTCATTCTCAGTTTAAGTCTGGACATCGGGGATGTCCAAATCTCTCAAACTATGGCTCTGATACCAACTTGTAAGGCCCCGAACCCGGGAGGCCTCACGTATTGGATTTACTAATCAACACATAGCACTTTAAACATAAGACAATCATTAACACAGCGGAAACGATTTAAAATCTCAATATACGCAGCGGAAACATAAACATGTCTAATACAATTTGTCTTTAACAGCATCAAATTAAAATATAACATAAACATAATCGGGATGCCAGACACTGATCTTCAGGTAACTCTTCTCGCCAATCCAAGCATCCACATCCATCAACTACACCTGCACTTAACTGATATGCATACTAAAAATCAGCAACGCTGACTGAGTTCTAACGTTTACTTTAAATCAATTTTTACAAAAGATTTACTAATACATACATACTGCCCTTAAAGCAAAACTTTACATACTTCACTTTTCAAAAATAGTTTAAAACATTCATAAGGTGTCCGTCAATTCCTTTTCACTGTTGGTACTGCCCTCGTGATCAATACCGCTTAACCGTCAATTCTTATCACTGCTGGTATTGTCCTCGTGATCAGTACCACTTAAACGTCAATTCCTTGTCACTACTGGTATTGTCCTCGTGATCAATACCGCTTAGCATGTTGTTGTCCTCGTGATCAACAACTAGTATTGTCCTCGTGATCAATACCGCTTAGCATAGTTGGGTCCTCGTGACCCATTGATGTTGTCCTCGTGATCAACACCACATGACACGATGTTGTCCTCGTGATCAACACCGGGTATTGTCCTCGTGATCAATACCGCTTAACTGGTACATGGGGGATTGCGTAGTCCCCCGAGCAACCGCCGTCACTCATCCTAATTGTACAACTGTTAACGATCCATCAAGACTCTTACTAATGGGTATAACACATACCTGACATCTTGTACAAGTAACATCTGTCCCAAGAACCTTTACAAACTGGTACACATTCCCGAAGGAAAGCTGTTCACTTACTGTTCATAAAACTTTCTGTAAATCTTGTTCATAACTTTTATATATAATATGCCTTTGTTTATATATATGAAATATAGTAAACGCTTGCCATAAAATATAACTTGCTTACTGAAAACATACTAGCACATATATCATGCCTTTGTTTATGTATATAGAAATATAGTAAACGCTTGCCATAATATATAACTTGCTTACTGAAAACATACTAGCACATATATCATGCATTTGTTTATGTATATAGAAATATAGTAATCGCTTGCCATAATATATAAATATACTTTCCTCAAAACGTACTTTTGCCTCTTTTAAACTTTTCACTAAAACATAGTTTTTCCTTTCAGTTTATAATATATAAAATATAATAAACGCTTTACACTAAGTATGCACACCACCCCTAAAGCAGGCAAAATGGGGATTAGAACTCACCTGGTATCTTAGCTGCAATGGTCTACTAGATCTAACACAATCTGAACAATCATAATAATAGACTCGTATCAGACTTAACTCGACGCTAAATGGTTTCACTATTTCTGGCTAGGCGAACATACCAACTTCACTAATCCAGCTATATATATATACCCATAGACCTGATGCTTGTGCACTTGGCAAGTGCGCAGAGCCTTGTTCTTGCGTACTTGATAAGTACGCAGACTTTGCTTCTTGCGTACTTGATAAGTATGCATGCTTTGCTTCGTGCGTACTTGATAAGTACGCAGGCTTTGCTTCATGCGTACTTGATAAGTACGCAGGATCCTCTTCATGCGTACTTGGTAGGTACGCATGATCTGCTTCATGCGTACTTGATAAGTACGCATGAACTGCTTCCTAGCAAAAACCCTAACTTTCGCATCCGGGTCTGATCACGTCAAGATCCCGAACTTGTTTACATTCAAAACGTTTGCTTTTCATTAAGGAACTTAAATCTATGTTTTTCCTTCAGTTTAATCCGTAAAAACGTTACCTTTTCCTCTAAAACCCGAAAAACCCAAAAACGAACAAAAACTCAGATCTAGGAGAATCGGTTACCTGTAAACGCTTCTTCTTCACAGCTAATCGTTCCAAATACGTATGCCTACGGTCCTATGAGCTCAGATTCGAAAACCGGGACTTTCTATCTCTAGACTCTCTCTCACTTTCTCTCTCTAGAAATCCGAAAATGAGGTTGGGAGTGAGGGTTTTGGGCTGATTTTGAGGCTTATAAGGGCCCGACCCTTGCCCCTTTCAGCCCATACACCCCGGCCCAAGCCCGCTTCCCTTCTTTTCTTATTTTAGTTTTTAATTCTCGTGAATTCTTTTGCGCTCAAAAACTCGGGCTGTTACAACATATGTAGTCTTCATTCGATGTGATATATATACTCTCTTCCACGAATTGCTGGATTGGATGACAAAAATCTTTGCCATAAGATATGACAGGCGAAAGTGCCCTATCAGAAGGAAACCCGAGATGGATAATCAGGACTGAGTGGGAGAGAACTTTACTGGTCAGGAGACACATCGACTCATTGGGATCATGAGGATCCACATGTACATACAAACTTGGAGCACGAGTTGCTCGACACTTATTTGAAGATCTTTGCCCTGACATGGTGCCTGACATCCACCACACACATACTGTTATTAGAAGACACCAGTTGTGTCTCTCTACCCTTAACCCCATCCAGCAACAGCTTTAGTCGGCAGATTCCTAAGTATTGGTACACATGACTAAGAGTAATCCGATAGAACATACACACTCTTATGCGAGAGTGCAACACGATGACACGATCTAATGAATATTTCAGATCCCTTTTAACTGAGAGCTTGGGATAAGAGAAACACTATAGGGACCATGCAAAGTAAATTATTATTACGGGTTGCATGAGAACTCTAGTGAGTCTTAATGTCCGAGCTAATGTTCATGATTAATCCGTATACCTAATCTCAAATCTCAGTCGCTCGATTAATGATCGAAATCACCATAACCACAAGGGTTGAGCCAAAAGGGCATCTGATGATGCGATGGACTATCATAAGTAACATGGAAATTTATTTCCCTCCTCTTACACATGACACCAACGGCGTATTGTGGATACCCGACCTGAGACAAGTAGGTAATCTGAATTTTCAGAATATTTGTCAAACGGGGTTGTTCTCACAACCTTTGACATTCATACTTCATCAAATCCGAATATCTTCCACTGATAAATAAGTCATGTTTATGCTCAAGCAAATTCTAAGGAAGCCTAAGTATGAACTTCGGCTGTTATCAGACAGGCATTGTGATGAATGGTCAATTACCTGATTGTGAACTACCACACGGACATTTCATTAAACCATCTAACCTATCTTTACTGGACTTCCGATAAATTCCCTTTAGATTCGATCATGATGTGATTTTCATGAGAGAAAATCGAGAATGAATAAAGCATATGTATCCTTACACTTTCGGAAATCCATGCACATAAATGTGTCTTCTTCATTCATTACAATGATAATAATCATACAGTTCTACTCTAATGAAAATGATCACATAATGAATAGCTTAGACATCTAATCCTTGATTATTTAACTTGGTTTGTGAAAACTCAATATTTTGATTCACATCAATCAATCAACCTCTTAATGACATACTCACTACATGGATGTGACTTCACTGATTGTAATTCCTCTTTTTTCATGGAAGACTAGTGATAACCTTATCGCTTAGTAGTATAGTCAACGCCTTTGACTTAGCGACATGTTCAAAGAGTTTTCCTAAAGTTATTCATTTGATATAATGTATGCTCGATAGTAACTTCACCCTGTTACATGATACTACGATGTCTCAAATTCTTACACATCCAATATCGTGAGTCGAAGAGGATTCGCTTTACATTCAAATACCGACTACTAGGGGAAGTGAGTTAAAATTCTCCCTATGAACCAGAAATGAACCGTGGATACGAAACTCTCATCTAAATGAATTAAATCAATCCTTGAAGTTAACTTAAACTAAGTTTCGAGGATGAAACTTCTTTAACGATCGGAGAATGTGACAACCCTAAATTAGAGTCAATAATCCTCGATAGTTAGTTCACCGTAAATGGGTTTAGCCCATTAACGGCCCAGTAGTAGGCCCGATATGCGAGCTTGATAGGTAACCCTACATGAAGCATCACGGGATGAGTCGAGATAACGTATTGTTAATACATAGGGTTTACACATCCACGACATACATACCAAATAAATTAACGCGCTCATGGTTAGTAACTGGTACACGACGCAATATCTATTTATTAATATTAAATATTAATAGAAATTATTAATATCTATCCGAAGCAATTAATTTAAGAACATTTACGCGTAAGTTATACGACATTGAACGCGCGATTGCAACGAATACTGACGCAAACTTAACCAGGTTATCTATTACCGGGAGTAATTAAACAATACCAATGATTTATACTTTAGCATTTTAAATTAATAACGTTATTATTATTATTATTTAAGGAATAGTGATTTTAATCGAGGCATGAAACGTTTAAACGAATGAACGCGTAGGACACGCGGTACACGCGCATAACGACTCGGATTATAGTCATAACAGAGACTTCATAAAAAGATAATAATAATAAATAAATATTTATAGTAGTATTTCATAATTATAAAATTAGGAATTAATAATTTGGGATTTATAAACGTAACAGAGATTTGAGATGATACGCGGTTTACCCAAATCAGTATTATTCCTCATGGAAAGCCTCACTTAAAACCCTAACTATAAATTCATCTCATTCTCATCTTCGCCTCATTTTTTCTTAAACCCTAACACCACCCAACAAAAACTCTCTCAAGAGCTTTAGAGAGAGAGAATCGGTTAGAGAGAGAGGCGGCAGCCGCCATCTCCGACCAACCCACGGCGGAAGACGAAGGCGGGGGCAGACGGTGGTTCCCGGTGGTTCTCAAACCATGAAGCAGCAGGTGAGTTTCTGGTGAGCCCCTTCGACGGCTCTGTTGGTCGGCCTAACAGTTGTGAGTGATGGCGGCAGGAGACACGAAGAAGGCAACACAGCAGTGGCGGACTAGAATCTGAACCGGACCGCCTTTCCGGCGAAGGTAGCTAGTGGTCGTGGGCCATTATAGCCGTATCTATGACTGTCCGAAAATCACTCACCACCACCCCCAGTATCCACTGAAATAAAAGACAGGGGGTAGGGTTCGCCATCAACAGTGTGGCGACAATGGCCCCTCCGGTAGCCCTCAAACGGTAATGATGGAGACGGTTCAGACCCCCCCCCCCCTTTTCCTTTCCAGATCGGTGGTGTCCTCTTATCCACCCAAACGACGAAACCCTTGTTGGTTAAACGACTCCGGCGAGAAAACTAGGGTTCCGACGAGCCACCGGCGCAACCCACTGTGCCGGATCCGGGTTGTTTGTCGTCCTACGGTCCCGGTCTACAAGGTTTGAGCTTAGTATTGTAAATCTAAGTTGATTTCAATAACGTTGGTTATATTTCCGTCTAGATCCGTTATTATACGGTATAGATATAGTGATTTTGGTGGCCGGTTTTCATTCCCGGGTGTTAAATACATGCTTTTTGGACAGGATACGACATCCCGAGTCTAGGACAAACCTGGTCAACGGTGGTCAATACGGGTCAACGGATTCGAACTGATTACGTATGCTAACCGAGTGAGCGTAAAGGTATAAAACGCGCACTATAATAGTTATATTTAATTTCATGAAAGTTAAACGCACGTGTATGGTTAAGTCATGTTGAGCCTAAACAAGTCGTTACCAACAAAAATAAATATTAATTTAACAATAAATAATAACGATTTGAGTTAACGCGTTAATAGCGAGAGGTTTCCTCCAAATTATATATACTAATTAAACGATAAATACGAACGTGAACGTGTAATCGGTAAAATGGATCTTTAATACGGATAACAATTCTTGTATATATATAAATGAATAGTAATTATAATTTTCGTCATATAAACATTTACACGTATTCGTTATATATAGATTACTAATGATTGTTATTTGTGATAAAATGGACAACGAGTACATTTTGTATACACTCGTATCTGGGATACTACATTTTGACACTTTGAAACTTATACAAATCGTACTTTAGCGTTATCAACTAAACGAGAATCTTGAATACGGTTAATAAACAATATGTGCTATTATTAGATACTAGTATTTGAACGAAGAAAACATTTATGTTATGTCTTTACTGTAAAATGATTTATACAAAATAAATATGATCAGATGATTTGGACTTTAAGCGTTCTATATAAGACATATACATATCTACCTAGTATGTTGATAAATGGTATTTAAATATAGACCGAATAAACAAAGAATATACAATTAACAAAGGGTGACACAAATATATCTTTCATAAATATAAACATATGATATAAATATATATATATATATAGGGAATGGATCATTTGAGAACTCTTAAATATTTTGAGAACTCATGTGTAGGTCCAGATTTCTCTTATAAATCACTAATTTGATCAATTACACACACACACAGGCGGAAACTGTGTGTATGGTGGTGAAACAGATGATAGAAACAGTGTTGGTGAAGATTACAGGCTAACCACACTATGAATCAACACGCAAATGGTATGAAAATGTAAGAACACATTGAATAAAAAACTGCAAATTGTATTTATTCAAGAACAATGTGAAAGAGAAGGTTCAGGGTTACAGCCGCTACTCACACCCTAAACATTTTCAAACTAGGATATTTATAGTAGTGACAGGTATCGAAACTATGCTCAATCGAAACTGACCATTTACAAGTGATACACAGAACTGTCGAAACTACCATCTATCGAAACTACTAGTTTCGATTGAACAAACTCAATCGAAACTAAGTAGTTTCGATGGCCCAGACTTGGCTAATAAAGCAGTAAATTACAAAAAACTGAAATTACATTTAATGAAATAACAGAAAGTAAACTAGTCTAAAATTGTTTAAATACACAATAAATGACAACAGCTTATACAAAAGATATGACTCTACAATCTCCCCCTAAGCTGTTGCATGATTGTCTTCAGCTCTTCATCAAGCAGCTGGTCCTTCAGTTGTCCTCGGGATAAATGGTTTAACGTGGAGAGTTACAACTCTTTGGTAGGCCTTGGCATCAGCTTCATCTTCATCACTGTATGCCTGAATGTGATTCTGGAATAGTACCTCCAGATCTTCAGGCTGAAATTTAGGCTCAAAGATAGTGATGTCTTCCTTGCCCTCACACTCTATCACTGCACTGCCAATGATTGGGTCATAGTACCACTTTCTGAAAGTTTGTAGCTGGACATGTACAGATTTTGGAATGGTGATGGTCTTGTGAGTTTGGGCAGGCTTGTACCTCAAGAACACATATGGCTTATTGGTTTTAGGGTGAAACCTAGTCTTTGAGATTTTCTTTTGAGTTTTCCTAGGCTTCATACCCTTGAAATCATTATTGACTTGAGAATGCAGAAATTTCTCGAAGTCATAAGCCATCATGACCTTCCCAGGGTTTTGAAGGGGAAGTTTGGCTAAATCCCTGAGGTCATAGAAAGGAAGGGTATGGAAGTCAGTCATATTTTTAAAGTGCTGAACTCCCCCTCTATATCTTCTGATAATGAAGAGCTTCCTTTCAGCATCATACTTCCAGCCAATTGGAGACCTCTTTAGTTCCTGATGCTCAGCTATCCATTCATATGTTTTAGGAGTTTCTTCCTGAATGATTTTCTTAAACCAAGATTTTCTTGAAATTGGAGGTTCAGGTGCAACAGAGGGTAGATCTTGTGCTGGACTGGATTCAGAGACAGTTGTGTTGGTTCAGGAGTGGTTGTCTTGATAAGATTAACCTGAACATCTTCTTCGCCCTTTTCTTCATCAGACAAGGTTTGAATTTCCTCTCCTTCTTCTATAAAGTATCTGGTTCTCTCAGTCTCTTTTTCTTCGGTAGGCAGAATTTCTGGGTAAAGATCATTATACCCAAAGTTTTCAATTTCATCTAAGAGAGCATTCAGCTCGTCATCAGATGGGATGTCTTCTTCATCCAGAATTACTGTTTCTATTTCAGTAGAGGTACTTTTCCCTTTCTTCCTCGCATCTCTTCTCTCACTTGCTGAGGGAAGGTCTAGCTCTGGTTCTTCAACCTTGACTTCAACTGCCTCCTTTGTCTTTTCAGCATAGCCAGTAAAGATAGTTAGTGCAGAATCTGGATTAGTCACCGGGGTAGGAGATGAGGGTTCAACTACATATGTGGTCTCCCCCTGAGCTGTTGAAGTGGTTGGTTGTTGTTGCACAGGTTTTATCATTGAGGCTTTGAGCTGCTCCACTGCTTCAGCTAAAGCCTTGAATTCTTCATTTTGCTTTGAGATTAGTTTCTGTTGTGTTTCAAGTTGGGTTTGTTGAGTGTCAATCTGGGTATGTAGACCCCCAACTTCCAGCTTCAGGTCTTTAACTTCTTCCTGAACATCATGCAAATTAGATTTTAAGCCTTTAATTTCTTTATCTTTCTTTTGAATCATATCCTGCATTTTCTTCAGTTCAAGTCTTAAAGTTTTAACTCTTGGTACAGGAGAGGTTGAATCATTAGTTGGAGATGTGGGAGTAGTATGGATGGGTGATTGCTGTGGAGATGGTAGTGGAGTTTGTTCTGGAGTTGGTTGTGGAGTGGGCTGTGGAGTAGGTTGTGGAGTAGCTAATAGAGAATCTGACGAGGATGACAAATCTTCAAATCCAGTCTTGATTTTCTTTGCCTTAGGATCTTCTTCCTCAAAATCAGAACCTGACTCAACTTGCCGTTTGGAGGAAGATGCAAGATGCTCTGTTCTATTATCTGAATCAGACTTGTAGTAGTCAGATCCATAGATTCCTGCATCCAGAGTTCCACTTGATTCTGCAACTTCCTCCTCAGCTTCATGCATATCAGCTTCAACATTAACTGCTGGCTCTTGAATTATTTGTATTTGTTCAACAAAAGAAGCCTCTATCACATGCTCAATGATAGGTTGTTCTTCTTCTTGAACATTAGGGACGCTTATCTCAATCTCAGCTTCATCAATAGGTTGATTACCTTGATCTTGTTCAACTTCCATCTCTTCTTCATCAGATGATAAGATCTCTTCTTCTAGATCAGGGTCAATATCAGGAATAAATTCTTCTTCTTCACCAATAATATGACCAAACAGGGGAACGTCAGTTATAGCCCTGTTGGTTCTCTTGTTGGTACTTCTCATATAGCTGAGAGTCTTGGCAATCATATGGTCGAACACAAAGGTGTTTCCAACTTGTTGAACCTCAGGATGAAGATGATTGATGATAATCTGTAGGAATCTTGGATATGCCAGAAATTTCTCCTTCACGGCTCCTGTCAGGTTGTCCTTTAACTGTCTGAAGATGAAGCCAGAAAAATTGTAATCTCTTCCCTTGACTAATCCCAAAATTGTTGAGCCCAGAGTGCTGTTTGCTGAATCAAAACCTCCTTTTCTGATTGATAGGCAGTGAATAAACACGTGCACTATGTATCTCCAGTGGCTTGGTAAGGAGTTCTTGATTATCTGACCACTTTTGAATTCATCTGGATGACCAAATCTTCTGAAGCATTCTTTAACATAGAAGATTGGAAATTCAATGGGTGCATTTGGATTGTCATTAAACTGCAGCACCTCTCTAACTGTATCTTCAGAAAATAAGACTTCTTGGCCAAGCACAGTTGCTCTGATGTGTTCCACATTTTCAACTGTGATGATCTCTGCAGTCTCCCAAAATTCTCTTATAGATGTCTCAAACACCGGCAAGTTGTTGCTGATGGCAAAGCTGATGTTGGAATTTGCCAGGAAGTTTAAGACACGAGTGAACTCTGCAGCTTTTGGATCATTGGCATTAAGGAATGCACAGACATTGTGTCTTTTTACGAATAAGAGATCCATACCTGTAAAATTCATCAGTTTTGCACAATAAGTAAAGTTTCTGAATATACTTAATAGAAACAAGGTATATCAACACTTAGAAAAATTTTGAAGTCCTTACTGTCGAAACAACTAGTTTCGATTTGAGATGAACTTGGTTAATTTAACAAACAGCTTTATCAAAACAAGTAGTTTCGATAGAGGCTATAAGCTTTGATCAACACTTAGAAAATTTTTAAATCAACACTGTCGAAACAACTAGTTTCGATGGAGATGAACTTATCGAAACTATCAGAGATACTAGGGCAAGTTTGGGTGTCGAAATTAGTAGTTTCGATTGAAAATCTTTTGAGAAATTTTTGAAAGTGTTGAACCCCTTTATCGAAACTACTTGGTTTTGAAACCCAAACCCCTCTGATTCATTATACTCAGACTAATATAAAAAATTTAATGAAGGGTTTAGAGTGGCCTGTAAGTGACGGAACTTCATCTTACCGATTGTGAGACTGTTATCTGCAAGAATACACATTAATCGTGAGTTCAAAGATGATAGAGATGTATGCAAACACGGATAAGCACAAAAACGACTGTTATTATGAAGATTTAGTCGAACAAATTTTAAACTTTGAAAACCTAGGTCTGTCGATTTGCAAAAATCATCCAAAATGAAGTAATGAGACGTTACCTGATGATGGAGACGATAGTGACAACGAGGGAAATCAGGTGATTAATGCTGATATCTTGCAACTCAAACCGATGGTTTGAGAGATTTTGTGAATGACGGAGAAGGCGAATAGGATTTGAAAAAGACGAGTGAAAATCAGTATGAAGGTAGGGATTGATTATGAAGGCTTTTAATTTTCGTAAGACAAAAGACAAAAATGCCCCTGTCGAAACAACTAGTTTCGATATGAACAACTAGTTTCGATAGTTCAAAGTAGTTTCGATATGCTCAAAGTAGTTTCGATATATCAAAGTAGTTTCGATATGCACAAAGTAGTTTCGATAAGTCAAAGTAGTTTCGATATGCACAAAGTAGTTTCGATATGTACAACTAGTTTTGATATTTAATAAATGAAATTATACACAGGATATTTACACTTATCTTTTTGAAAAAGATCCAACATGAGATCAGATCTGGTCAATCTCTTGAAACACTTCCTTTTGCAATTAACTACTGTGAGTCCCTGAAGATAGCTGATATTTGTGCAAAGTAAACCCGAACATTTGTTTGTACTAAGATTTCATGTGATTAGAAGGTACCATTTAAGCAATATACAAGGTGTACCCCACATATTAAAATAAAATGATTTTGAAAACCTATCAATCCTCAAGAAGTACCCATCTTCATCATATCATCTCTTTCTGATTAACCAAGGTACCGTCTTAGTAATGTCAAAGTACCACCAAAATAAAATAAGATATCCAAGTGGATTTAGAAGATTAAAATAAAATATATCCAAGTAGATATTAAAAGGTACGAGCATTCTAGATCTTTGCGTAAGCAAAACAGAAGAAGTCGTAAAATTATCCAAGCGGATAGAAAAAATGTTGAACACCCGAGATCTTTGCGTAAGCAAAATAGACGGGGTCAAATCATCCAAGTGGATGGGAAAAGGATGAGCACCCAAGATCTTTGCGTAAGCAAAACATACGGGGTCATCGGTGGTAAATATCGTTATTTTGACGGTCACTTGGCGTATGAATAGGAATCCAATACGTAAGCCTGTATCTGATTGAATCGGTTTTCTTAGATATAAAAATGGGTTAGATGTTTCAATAATGGGTTCAAACACACAAGTATGAGATATATATATATTAGGTTTTCACACTACTTACAAGTTTTAACCATATGTCGGGCCTACCAGCTATACCTCAGTAAACACCATCGCTTTTGGTCTATTCCATGTCCAAGAGATGAGATCAGACACTATCATTTCTCAAAGGTCAGATTCAATTTTTCCTGCAACTTGTAAGATTATATACACAGCAATTCTTTTCAATATTATATTTCTCCCCCAAATGATTTGCGTAGAAACTGTACATAAAAATAAAATCTTTTTGGAATTTTCTTTGTTAATTAATCAAAATTTAGAAAATAAACTACTATTCACACAATTTACTGAAAGTTAATCATTCCAAGCATCTCCACCAGTTGGGCAAATCTGGTAGAGTCAAAAGCCTTTCTGAAGATGTCTGCGGTTTATTTGTCGGTTTTGACTTCAACGATTTGAATATGTTTCTTTTCAACACAGTCACGAATAAAATGATGTTTAATTTCAATGTGTTTTGATTTGGAATGCTGAACGGGGTTTTTGGTGATATGGGGAACGGCAGTGTTGTCACACAGAATGGGTGTCTCATGGAATGTGATCCCATAGTCAAGCATCTGATGGTGTATCCATCTAACTTGGGAACAACAGAGGGCTGCGGCAATGTATTCAGCTTCGGCGGTGGATTGTTTCTTACATTGCCATGAGACAAGGCGGTTGCCAAGGAATTGACAACCTCCAGAAGTGGATTTTCGGTCTAAGTTGCAACCCCCGTAGTCTGAATCTGAATAAGCCACAAGATCAAACAAGTCAGTTTTAGGATACCACAGACCCAATTTTGGCTTATACCTTAAATATCTTAAAATACGTTTGACAGCAGATAAATGAGAGAGTTTAGGATTAGCCTGAAAACGTGCACACAAGCACACTGCAAACATGATGTCGGGTCTGCTGGCCGTGAGATACATGAGAGATCCTATCATAGAGCGATATAGATGCTGATCAACGCTTTCACCATCCACATCAGGAGTCAAACAATGTCGAACTTCCACAGGAGTTTTTACTGGATGGGAATCAGCCATTTTGAACTTGGTCAAGATTTCTTTTACGTATTTTTCTTGATGGATAAGGATTCCTGACTCAGACTGATCAACTTGTAGTCCCAAAAAGAACTTCATTTCCCCCATGGAGCTCATTTCAAACTTAGATCGCATCACTTCTTCAAATTCTTTGTAGAGACGGGGATTTGTAGATCCAAAAATGATATCATCCACATAAATTTGCACCATGATTGTATCCTTTTCATCCTTCCGTTTGAACAAAGTTTGGTCAATTGCTCCTCAGTGTGAAACCATTCTCAAGCAGATGCTTTGATAAAGTTTCATACCACGCACGAGGTGCTTGGTGAAGACCGTACAATGCTTTGTCGAACTTGTAAACACGGTCTGGAAAATTAGGATCAATGAAACCCGGCGGCTGCTTGACATATACTTCCTCTTGAACTTTGTCATACAAAAATGCGCTTTTGACATCCATTTGATGGACGGTGAAGTCCATGTAGGCTGCATAGGCGAGAAACATTCTGATGGCTTCCAAGCGAGCCACTGGTGCAAAGACTTCCTCATAGTCAATCCCTTCTTCTTGATAGAAACCTTGAACCACCAGACGAGCTTTATTTCGAATCACAGTGCCGCCTTCATCCTTTTTGTTGCGAAAAACCCAACGAGTGTCGATTGGAACTTTGTTCTTGGGAAGATCTACCAAATTCCACACATGCAGCTTTGAGAATTGCTGTAGCTCTTCCTGCATTGCTTCCACCCAGCTGTTTTCTACTAGAGCTGCTTTGATGTTCTTTGGTTTAGCTTGAGAAATGAAGCAAGAAAACATGTTGTTTTCAAATGCTTCACAGGCACTTCGGATACTAACACCCACATTGAGTGGTCCAATGATGTTATTGGTGGGATGAATCTTGTGAATTCTCATTTGAGGAATTTCATCTTCTTCCACGACTTCTTCTAAATTGGTAAGATTTTCAGCAGGAGGATCGGCAATATCATTAATAGGAGCTTCAGTAGGTGATTGTGGTGCAACATCTACTATTGGAATGGAGTTTTCTTCAACAGTTTCACTTGTTGCACCAGAACCGGAAGACTCCATATCAGATTCAGCATTAGCAACCACAGGAATTTCAACCTGAGCAGATGAGGAAGAGCCTTGATCATTTATGTTCCCTAGATTGTTCACAGAGAAGTAAGGATTAGCATGAGTTGATTCAATAGAGAAATCAGGAAGATTAAATGACTTAAAAACTGAATCGACGTCAAAGAGCCAATTGGGACCGTCTCCTGCGTCCGTATGATTGTTTTCATGCCAATTGATATCAGTGGACTCCAGCACTATCCTTTTCTTCTTATGGTAGACACTAAAAGCACATTGATTGGATGAGTAACCAACAAAATAACATTCATCAGCTTTGGCTTCAAACTTGTTGAGCTGATCTGAAGTGTTCAGCATTGTGCACACACACCCAAATTTTCTGAAGAAATCGATAACTGGCTTGCGCTTGTACATGATCTAATAAGGTGTCTTGTTGCAACTTTTAGTGATAAGAACCCGATTTTGCACAAAACATGCAGTGTTGACCGCCTCAGCCCAGAAAGTCACGGGAAGCTTAGAGTCAACAATCATAGTTCATGCAGCTTCAATTAAAGTGCGGTTTCTTTTTTCAGCTACACCGTTTTGATGAGGAGTACGAGGTGCACTAAATTGTTGAGAAATTCCTTTGCTTTCACAGAAGGAATCAAGTTGCATTTTTGAATTCTGTTCCATGATCGCTGCGGATAGTCTTCACACTTAGATTGAAGAGGTTCTCAATTTGAAGCAGATAGGTTTTTAAAATCTCTGGCGTCTCATCTTTCTTGGCTAGGAAAAACACCCAAGTGAATCGAGAAAAATCATTTGTTACCACCAGACAGTATGACTTTCGTCCAAGACTCATGACACTCACTGGACTAAAAAGATCCATGTGAAGCAATTGGAGAGGAGAGTCAATGGAATTGGTGGTTTTAGGCTTATGTGAAGATTTGTGTTGTTTTCCCTTGGAACATGAGATACAGTGTTCCATAGGAGTGAAATCTTTGAGAGGTAATCCAGTGACTAGGTTGCCTCGAACCAGTTGGTTCATCGTTTTGAAATTGACATGTCCCAACCTCTTATACCACAGGAAAGATTCATCTTCGGAAGAGTTTGAGAGAAAACACGATGATGGGTTGTTCATATCCAAGCTATATGTGTTGTATCTTCTGGGAGCACGCATGAGAATAAGTTCTTCCAGAATCACCACTTCCGGCTTCAAGATAAGACACTCTTTTGAATTGAATAAGGCACAAAAGTCCTTGTCACAAATCTGTGAAACACACATCAGATTGTATTTCAACTGAGGAACAAAGTTGACAAATTCCAGACTATTTACTCCATTTGATACTGTTCCTTGTCCTTCAATCTTTCCTCCTCTTGGGTTTCTAGCAAAAGAACATACTCTCCATCAATTTGATGAAAATCTTGCAGCAAGTTAAAGTGCCCAGTCATATGTCCTGAACATCCACTATCTACATGCCAGATGTTATCGCCGGTTCTTCTTGATTGACCCTATACACAACGAACCATTTATACGATTTAACCAAAATTATTTCAATCAAGAGATTTTAGTGTCAGGATATGACCTCTCATTGGAATCAGAATCACAACCATCCTTTGATGAAGCATGGTCATCATATAGAACATTATTTTTAGTTTTCCAAGTTCGTTTTAAATAGTTTTTAGCATTTTTAATTCTTTTACGCCTAGATTTCCTACTATGGGAAGACTTAGGCAACACATATGAATTTAATGAACTTTTGGAAGGCGATTCTTCATTAGAATTTGTGGTTGTCAATTTACAACTTTTTGAAACATGATTTGAGGCACCACAACTAAAACAAACGTTTTCACAAGATATCTTAGCCTGATAATAGTCATCACAAGATGAAGATGATTGTGATGTTCAGGAATCTGAACATGAGACGGTTCTCTCATCAATAACTTTGTCTTGAAGACAATGTGCTTCCTTTAATCTGAAAAAGTCCATGTTGCTCATGGTTTCACGTGGTACATCATTCACAATAATTCCTGCACTTTTAAACTTGGTAACACATGGCATAACATTCAAAGATTTAGGAACAAAAGGCAAGGCATTTTTAAATTTAGAAACATCACATCCCAAACCCGTATGCTTAGCAGGCATAGAATCAAAATACAAGTTTTCAACGTGTTCACAAATATTTAGTTTAGACATGGACATATTATTACATTCATCCGACTCAAGTTCTTTTAAAATAGTTCTGTCATTGGTGCTCTCATCACAATCATCTTTGGAATTTACACAATTAGATTCTGCGCAAGAAGCAAAACTGTCAGAATCAGAGGATGTAATATAATCATCAGGAGATAATGTGCAAACAAAAGGTGTGGAAACATGTGGAGTTGGCATATCAGCAAATAGCCCTGATTTAGAATAAGGAGGTGGATGAGAGTTATACTAAATACCTTCTGTGCCTTTTCTATTAAATTGTTTATCGATTATCCCAAACAGAATTTTCTGATCCATATCCATGTGATCAACTTGTAATTTGGCTTTTTCTGCCTTTTAGACTCTTTCACTTAAGATTGTATTATTAATGGTTTGAGTATTGAGTTGCACAATTAATGAGCGATTTTCACCAGAAATGTCACGAATTTTCTTTAAGTACAGTTTCTCATTTTTGGCCACAGAGTCATACATCACCTTAATGTGATTTCGTTCATCAATCAAGGCTTGATTGATAAATCTGTATTTTTTAATTTCATTCAAGCAAGATCTAGAATTACACAGTTTAGAAATAACCTCAGCAGGCACAGCAGTGAGATCCTCAGCAGGTTCAATCATGACACACTTGCCCATGTCCTCCACATCAGCCATCAAGGCTTTATCAGCAGCTTCCTCAGCTTGTTCTCCCCAATAATAGTGTCCATCAGCTTGACACACAAGAGCTGTGGAACTTGAAGATGTCTTTATCTTTGGAGGATTGGCAGCTTGTTTTCCAGAGGAAATCTTCTTTTCTTGCTGATCCTTGGAGGACGGCTCCTTGCAGTTTCTTGCAAAGTGACCCAGCTGATCACAATTGTAGCATCTCACCTTCTTGATATCAAACCCAAGTGTCTTTCCCTGCTTGAATCTGTCTATGCCAGTCCTTTTGATGAATCTTTTGGCTCTTAAGGTCAACATGGCCATGCACCAATCAATGTCCATTTTCTCCAAATCATCAGGATTAATCTGCTCCAAGTCATCAGGTTGAAAGCTAACCGGTGTTAGATTTCCAGAAATCAGTGCATCATAGCCATACATGAAAGCAGTCATGATTGGGACATAATCATCAGGAATCATGGTGACAGTCTTTTGAGGAGCAGAGGAGCTAGTAGAATTAATTGCAGCAGCTGAAGGAGGGACATCAGTCTGAAAGTATGGGCTACCGGATGAGCTTGATCCAGCAATGAGAGCTGTGTTTCCAGACTGATTTGACGGGGTGACTGCTCCCTTCTTAATCTCAATTTCATAAGATTCAAGAATGCTATAGACTTCCTGTTGGGACAGAGCACTCAGATTCTCAGTCTTTTTTATCATGATTCGATACATATTCCATTCCTCAGGAAAAGAATCTAGGAGTTTCTTGTTTAGATCAAGAGTAGGGTACTCAACTCCCATTACCTTCAACCTTGATACAATGCTTGAGAAACGGTTAATCAAATCAGATATTGATTCTCCCCTTACACTGCTGAACATCGCATATTGTTTCTTGATCAGATCTCTTTTGCTTTCCCTGACATCCTCACTTCCCTCATATCTTGTGCACAATGCAGCCCATAAGTCTTTGGCAGTTGTGTACTCGGCAAAGATGATGAAAATATCCATAGGAAGAGCCATGACAATAGTCCCGTAGGCCTTGTTGTATCGGGCAATCAAGGCAAGATCTTTTTCATCATACTCAGATACTAACTTAGGACGTTGAACATCAGCAGTGGTAGTTACGGGCTTGTGGGGGCCATCGGTGATAGAACTCAACAGTGTATAATCGTGAAATTGAAAGAAAAGTTTCATCTTTTAAGTCCAGTCGTCAAATTCTCTTGTGGACACAAGAGCAGGTGGTCTATTTCCCCCAGAATGGTCTGTTGAACTTGAAGTGGCCATAATATTTGGAATCGAAACTAAACAGTAACTAGTTTCGATAGGACAACTTTAATCGAAACAACTTCTATCGAAACAACTAGTTTTGATAGGACAACTTCTATCGAAACAACTAGTTTCGATAGGACAACTTTTATCGAAACAACTAGTTTCGATAGAATTGAAAAAGATTAACCCGAAACAACTAGTTTCGATTAACACTAGTTTTGATACTGAGAATTTCACAAACAAGTTTCGATAACCACAATTTCTATAGAGATAAGACAAAAGTCTAGTTTCGATAGTACCTTCTCCCGACAAAACGTAGACAAGAAGTTTCGATGATCAACAAAAATCAGAAACTGTCCCCCGTAGTTTCGATGCCTTCTTCTCCAAGCTCAGAAATACTCCATTGAAGATAAGCTCCAGAAATCAATAGTGCAGAAATGACAAAATAATCCAGCAAAAACCTTCATCTAACACTCCTAATCACTAATCCAACCTCCGATTCTTGAAATCACGAACAAAAATCCTTGAAAAACGATGAAACAGTACGTCTGAGATGTTATGTGCAGATTCCAACAAAAACCTCAAAAATACCTCACAACTCACCTAGAATCGATCACAAAAACCTGATAACACTCAAAAACACTAGAGCATAAAGTTCTGATACCAATTGTAGGTCCAGATTTCTCTTATAAATCACTAATTTGATCGATTACACACACACACAGGCGGAACTGTGTGTATGGTGGTGAAACAGATGATAGAAACAGTGTTGGTGAAGATAACAGGCTAACCACACTATGAATCAACACGCAAATGGTATGAAAATGTAAGAACACAGTGAATAAACAACTGCAAATTGTATTGATTCAAGAACAATGTGAAAGAGAAGGTTCAGGGTTACAGTCGCTACTCACACCCTAAACATTCTCAAACTAGGCTATTTATAGTAGTGACAGGTATCGAAACTATGCTCAATCGAAACTACTAGTTTCGATTGACCATTTACAAGTGATACACAGAACTGTCGAAACTACCATCTATCGAAACTACTAGTTTCGATTGAACAAACTCAATAGAAACTAAGTAGTTTCGATGGCCCAGACTTGTCTAATAAAGCAGTAAATTACAGAAAACTAAAATTACATTTAATGAAATAACAGAAAGTAAACTAGTCTAAAATTGTTTAAATACACAATAAATGACAACAGCTTATACAAAAGATATGACTCTACATCATGAGAACTCGTCAAAAAACTAATCAAAACCATTTTTTTTTTATTTTTACTATCTTTATTATTATAATACAACATAAAAAATAAATTTATGTATGTAAATTTACATGTATTTATTTATTAAAACAATCAACACATTTGTAAGTTTACCACTTACACATGTGTAAGTGTTAACCATTTACATATGTGTTTAAATTTTTTTAATAATAATTTAGAAAAAAGAGATGAAATAATTTGAGAGATAAATCATTTTTTATTATGTATTTTAATATTAAAGGTAGTGAAAACAAACAAAAATGGTTTTAACTGATATTTTGACGAATTATCGCGAGTTCTCAAGTATTTATGAGTTCTTATTTGATCCTAACCCTATATATATATATATAAAAATAAAAATATATACAAGTATGTAAATACTCACGTTTTTATAAAAGCAAACAAATTTTTTGTAACACGGTATATAGAACCTAATATATATACATGTATATTTAGGGTTATATTTATATACACAAAAATAAAAAGGGTATATATATGTCTATGTCACTAAGACCATTGATTATAAGATATGAACAATTGGAAACTTAAAGTATACATTTCAAAAGGAATAGGAAAAGACATACTTTTAATAAACTTGAAGAAATGTGTTGTCACGTATATACAAAGATATATATGTGTGTGTGTGTGTGTAAATGGATAACTGTGTATCTTCTATAATCCACTAGATGTTAAACAATACGATATTTAGTTGCAAACACATACACACAGAAAATATATAAGTATATATATTAACATCGACATATGAATCTAAGTATGTCCTACATGAACCCTAACGTTTACCGGTGAGATACACGAACTGTATAGATATATTTTAAAGTTTTAATTATATACATGCATACTTATATATTAACACGTGTATATAATTAAATGTTGTGATAATTCACTATAACATAGAGTTGCACACATTCTATTAAGGGTCACACGAACAAGAAATTTGATTATTAATTATAAGTAAATATCGTTACGTAAAACCGTGAGCTTGATAAACTAATACGTTTGAACGTGACCATTGGAACATAAGTAAGTTGAGATTCCCGACTCGACCTAAATAACAATTATTACCAATCGTTAAATCGACAACATGGGTCAACCGCACGCATGAAAGTTCAACACGAGTTTAGACTCGCCTAATAATATTAGGGTTAGTCAGTAATTCTCATTAAGTACCTATAGGGATTATATAACTCGAGTAGGACATAGACCCGCTAGTATTATATTACGTGGACTTTGGTTTCCTTCGTTACATGAAGAATGTCATCGTTCCTAACACATTACCAGGTGAGTTTCACGGCCCCTCTTTACTTTAAATGTTTTAGAAACATCTGGGGAGAAACATACTTACTTAACACGTTTGAAAACATGAAACATATTTGTTTGGAAAACACGAAACATATTTACTTGACACGTTTGGAGAACACGATGCATACTTACAAACATTTTCATATGGTAACAAGAGAACAAGACCCGACCTTTATGTTTACATGAGTGAACACACATAGAGTGCTAAAAGTTCCCTGAACATCACCAACTTTATAACCATTAGCTTTATTGCCTGGGATTCTATGAATAGTACTATTGGGGGTAACGCCCCCGGTCATTGTTAGTCGCGCTAACCGACGACTTGGAGAGTCGAATGGTCGCATATTGTCTTAACACATACTCGTGAGGAGCGAGGGAGGGGCATTCACCGTGTCATGGTTTGGTTATGCCTCATGTATGAACATATTATTTGTAAAGCTAGCTAGTTTACAAATAGGTTAACATTACTTGTTATGTTTATCATATACACTCGGAACTATTTGCGTACAATTAGATACGTTTTCAATGGGAAAACCACTCGTTTTATGACTATGAAGTCATCACCGCGTTTTCATTGGGAAAACTACTCATTTTATTACTATGAAGTCATCACCACGTTTTCATTGGGAAAACTATTCGTTTAATGAATATGAAGTCATCACGTTTTCATTGGAAAAACTACTCGTTTATGACTATGAAGTCATCATATGTTTTAAAGAAAAACGGTTTCATAATATGGCCGTGTACACCTTTTCAATGTTTTCACTTTATGACTTTGAAGTCATCACATGTTTTCGAGGAAACGGTTTTATATTATGGCCAAGTACACGATATCAATGTTTTCAACGAAAACCGCTTTACATTACAACAATCAAACATGTGAACTCACCAACCTTTGGGTTGACATTTTTAAGTATGTTTTTCAGGTAACACGTAGCTATGGCACGGTTGGAATAGGCTAGCTTTTAGGATTAAATCTAGAAGCCGACGAGCATAATTTTCAAACCTCAAGTCTATTTTTGATCTAGGAGTATTTAGATCATTGTATTATTTCATGTTAGTAATTGTAAAGATGTTCGATACTTAGAAATTTGTACCTTAGCTTTCGTTGTTGTGTAATGTTACCAATCGTTGCGACCTTTATTTATTTAGTAAGTTAATAAATTTGGGTGTGTGATACGAACCCCTTGTGAAGACAAGGCTTCCTTTTTCCTCGTATTCATCCAACTTATTCTTCTCTCCCTTAAGGATTCATGCGGTTCCTTCAAAGGATCGCCTCAAGAAATCCTATCTTCCTTGTAGGAAAAATGACCAAACAATATGGAAAGTGTTAGCCATCCTCCACTAAACGTTGCTTTCCATTTCTCCCGACTAATCCCAAGCTCATCCCCATCCTCGAGGTGATACACCCGCAGACTCCATCGTACATGAGTCCTTACGATAACTCCCATCTAATTTTCCATCTACTAACCCCTATTCCCGTTAGTCATTCCCCGACTATGTTTGTTTAGATTGCAGATGTTCTACCTACGTATAGGCCTCGAATCATACTCTATAAGGCTCTATCTACCATTTATGTGTATATATAATCACCCCCGTATAATCACCCAATATACATACAATACATACATACACATTTAATCACCTTCACCTAATCCTTGCTAATGTTCATTGTTGTATGGTTATCATAAGGGCACTTACACATGTTATCTTACGAATCATACTGGCCAAGCATGATTGGTAACATAATGTGTATAATTGCATTCATCATCTCCATTTAACAAATCCCAAGACAAGTTTCGGCACACATAATTCACCTTGGACACCAATTATAATGACCAACGACAATAAGCATTACTAACCTTTCGCCCTTATACTCCGAGCCTCGGTCAAGCCTTCATTGGATTCTCATTTCACCCCCACCTTATCAAGAGCATCAAGTTTGAGTTTGGTGTCCCGCACACACAAATCCCTCAAACCATCGGTCTGATACCAAGTCGTAACACCCGGAATTTCAACCCAATTTAAACCTTTAAATACACATGCGGAAGCGGTCCCATTTTATAAGTTCAAGAGAAGTTCAAGGTTTTAGCCAAAACATTAAGTTTTAAACATCATTACATTCATTACATTTACAAGGCGCAAGTTCTAAATGACGACAACTTCATAAGAACAAAACATGAGAATCCAAATCCGGAAGTGCATGACCTGAGCTTATACCGGAGCTTTACCTACACCCAAAACACCAAATCAAACATGATTAGTAATAATAAGTAACCATAGGGACAACCCACCAATCCCTACATCAAAGATTGGCCAAAACCCTGAAAAACCCAAGAATCCAGCATCTACCAGAAGTGTTTGGGCGTATGATACACTGCCAGCGTATGGTACTCTCAACCAGCGTATGACCCAGCATACGGTATGCCCACCCGGCGTATCGTATCCTCACAGCATGCCATACACACAAAAAAATTATTTTTTTACTCGTTAACCCATTTGGTTCACTCCCGACTTGTTCCCTTAGTCGTATAAACCATAATTGGACTACATTATCATACAAATAGCCCATCCCTAACATAATAACCCCACAAACACCATGTATTAGTAAATGAAACCCAACTAATATATACTTAGTTTTTATTTCTGTCAATCAAGTGAAGTTATAGGCCTCAAGACACCAATGTGAGACATATAACTTCAACACCAACTATGAGATCCTAAGATCCCGTTCACCACATATGAAATTCTAGACCTCAATACACCATTGTGAGGCTCGTGACTTCAACCACCAAAAATGAAGTTCTAGGCCTCAATACACTGTTGTGAGGCTCATGACTTCAATCACCAAATCTGAAGTTCTAGGCCTCAATACACCACTGTGAGGCTCATGACTTCAAACACTAATTGTGAGATTCCAAGATCTCCATCACCGACATGTGAACTTCTAGGCCTCAATCACCATTGTGAGGCTCATGACATCAAACACCAATTTTTAATACCATTAATCCACAAACCACATTCTAGTTTGACTCTTTACCACCTAAGTCAAAATACACCAATACATCACATTACACAATTTTAGTTTGACTCTTTACCACATAAGTCAAATACATCAATAAACCACATACCACCTTATAGTTTGACTCTTTATCACCTAAGTCAAATACACCAATACGCCACATACCATATCAACATCTAACATTCATGTTGAACACCAAACCATAAATACCAAGCATTAAGCATCACTTACTATGCTTTAATACTAAACACCAAGTATAAGTCACCCAAGCCAACACCGAACATCAATTAAGCATACAATGATATTACTAACATATGTATGCAATAACAACACACCACACACACACTTATCATACTAAGTAAGTGTTAAGACACTTACCTTAAATTAGAGATCATCCCACTTGCTCCTCCAAGTTAGCTCCTTACCACTTTGATCACCATTTTAACACTTTCGCAATTAGAAACCAATTGATCACCGATTGATATTCCAATACGCCCTTATGATCTAATGACCATCACCTTAACTTAGTTTGGTTAACACAACCTCAACCAAACCTCCAACACCCATTAACCACATTACAACCCAAATGACCCGTTTGACCCATTAAAGTCAAACTCCCAATCTATCAATTTCGCCATTCATCAATTGAGGTCTAACACCCACCGTAGACCTTATAGATTACACCCATTCTAAACTTGATTAATCACACCTTAATCAAGTTTCAAACCACCCATTTTGACCCATTTGGGTTCCACCCAAACTCCCAACTTCTTAAATCACCAAATTGGTTGAGGGTTATTACTTGGTTATGTGTTTAATCACACCACAAACACTTACCAACCACCAACTACCATCTAAACAACTTCTGGTTCAAAAACCCCCTATTTCACCTCAAGAACCCTAACTCTTAAATGATCAAATTGGATGTTATAATCATGTAAAACATGATTATCTAACATTAATAATACTATATTAAACTTTATAAAAGACATTAAACCCAAATCACCACACCAATTGACCCAATTTGGGTCTTTTTACTCAAGAACACCAAAAATGGTGATTCATAAGATATGAGAAAGATGCTTATTTGATGTTTGGAAGAAGATGAACACCTAAATCATCTAGATACTTCATTCAAATCACCATTTCCAGCTTTTGGCATCTCCCCATTTCTCCCTGGTGCAAAATCGTAAGAATACACACAGAAGTGTGTGTATTCTGCGCTACTTCCCCATAAGACAAATCATGTTTGTCTGAAATACAATTTGGCCCTTATACTTTCTGTTTTGCCCCTTTTTGCAAGAAAGTCAAGTTTGCTCAATCGCAACTAACATCTCCACTTTTATTTTGGTTTATTTCCACCCTTATAATATGTTTTTCACATATTATTTATTAAGATCAAAAAGTGGTTCGTTACAATTTTAATCACGGCCTCCATAGAAGCTATCCACTGCATTGCTGCAATGGCATCCTTCTTGCGGTTAAAAGGTTTTGGAGGACACTCATTGAAGGTCTTATAAGTACATCCTTCTCTGTTGTTATTTCTCATTCCCACACTATGGTTAACAGTTTCGTGGGTTTGGGTCACACCATTGTTGTTTCCTATGGGAGTGATGTGAATTATATCCTCCACTCCTGGATTTGCACCGCTTATTCCTTCATTTCGGTACCAGGTCCTTGACTGCCCGAACCCATTCTTCGTTGGAGAGCCTCGTCAAGGATTCTAGGTAAATTTGTCTGAAGCACTCTGGTAACTTTGGATGCGACTGCTCCTTGAAATTATGCTTATTTCATAATAACCTCTTCTACATGACGCTCAGGTTCGTATTTATATTTGTGTCCACATTCGACTCAGTATTTGTATATGTCGTTTCATGGGTACATGACCTAGTATTGGGAATCCTTCCTTTACAACTTCTTTGTCCTCTGCCTATTCCTACCATTTGTACCTACACAAAGATGTATAGCATCAGAATTGGTATAACCGGTCATAGTCCAGAAATTCAGAAATTAATAACATTTGGCCAAAAATGTTTTTAATTATCTGATTTCTAGGTATTACCTTCTATATGTCAGAATGAATGCATACATCTAACTTATCCTGTGGCATTCCAGATTATTCTCGAAGTCCTGGTTTAAGTCTAGATACTATTCTGTAGTATCTAAATCTCTTAAACTGAGGCTCTGATACCAACTCGTTACACCCCAGTCCCAAGTACTAGTTACTCATGACGCATGGTACATAACACACAATGAAAACTAAAGCCTTAAACTTTTTAATAATATAAACATTGTTTTATAAATTTTTAAACCAAATGTTACATCATTGTTCCTAACCAGGAACATAACACTTATAAATTTTTAAACCAAATGTTACATCATTGTTCCTAACCAGGAACATAACACTTCAGGACTTGTTGTCTCCCGACGAGCGTTTCCTGTCATACATATAAGTCTCCTCTTCTAGTCCTGGAATGCCATTCTATGGGTTACCTGAGATGTGCTAAAAAAACATCTAAAAAACATTGGGTCAACATAAAGTTGATGAGTACATAAACAAATCATTTTCAAAAATGAACCACCAAGGTATCTTGAAACCAAATCATGTAATGCCCCTCTTATAGAACACCTATGAGGAATAATCATACATATATAACCGGTGAGCATTCCTCGGGTCCCGTCCAACGTGCCTTTCCAGGGGTAACAAGGAACATAATAAGCGCGTATAATGTGTCATATACATATATAACATGTTCCAAGATACCAAAAATGTTTTCATAAATTAACCATGCCAAAAATGGAGTATAACAGGGCCATGGTTGTTTTAAATGATGTACACATCACAGTTTAGGAACTCACCTCAACAACACTTCGGCTTAATGTATTTGAGATGTCACAAACACCATGGACAAAGCCCTAGATTCTTAATGATAGTATATAATCCTAGCATAATTATAATTAACCAAACCTTTAAACAGTTGGTCAGAACCTTACCTCGAACTATCTATGGCAATTTGAAGGTGATTCATGAGAAATCAGACTTGCGGACGCGGACCGGGTTCGGAATGCTGGAGGATCAGAGTATTTGTGTGTGTAGAATAAGGTGTGTTTGTAGGTGTGGATGTTATGATTTAGTCGAGCTCATGAGTCCAATTTATAGGCAGGAAATAGGATCTTAGCGGACCACTATCTATGGTGGTGGCGGTCTACCACCGCCTCTAGCCTCAATTATTTTCCTTCATGCACACGTAGCGGATCGTTATGCCTTGGAGTAGCAGTCCGCTATCCCCTTTCTTCCTATGCGGACCGGTAAGGCATGGGTGGTGGTCCGCTATAGGGTTTACACGTGTCAGATTTCACCCGCTAGTCACCTGACACGTGGCGCGTCATAATTACTTACTTTGTGGACACGTAGTAAATCGTTAGGGACCTGGTTAGCAGTCCTCTACCGGTATAAATCCAGAATTTTTCACTTTTCATCCTTGTATTTTGGAGTAACCTTCTTTTAACCCTTCAAGTATGAATCATTGACATATTTGGTCCTTATTTCCTTGGGAATTTTTTAGGTGTTACACCTGGTGCGTGGGGTGAAAGCAGGGGAGCCCCGCAAGGAGGAAACAAGGGGAGGAGGAATGGGAATAATAAAAGACATCGAGTATATAGATATGGTTAGAAGAAGAACTAAAGATATGGAGAGCGGAAGAAAAGGGGGAGAAAGAGAAGTACGACGAAAGGGTGATGATCAGCAGTGGATGAAAAATCCCATCACCTTCCCAGCTTTAGACTTTGATGAGGCACAAGAAGCTCCACTCAATATTTCTGCAAATATCACAAGACATGTGGTGGCCCGTATACACGTCGACGGAGGAAGTGGATCTGAGATTATGTATGAACACTATTTCACACGGCTGAGGAAGGACATAAGAGATCTATTGGAGGAAGATCATGTCCATTTGGTGGGATTTGCAAGAGAAGTGGTAAAGCCCCTGGATAAGGTAACCATGCCATTCAACATAGGGAAAGGACCGTACATCTGACCTTATCCGTTGTAAGGGCTTGGTCAAAATACAATGATATCCTAGGGAGACCGGTAATCAAGGCTTCGAGAGCATTAACATCCACATCCCACAACCTCATGAAATTCTCCACTCCCGAAGGCATAGCCACAGAAGTTTGTCGTCTGAAATCATTGCCACTGTGTGAAGAGAAATAGTAAAACCAAAAGAAGGTGAGGGGAAAATGGAAGAATGGGTGTTAAACGACAAGTTCATTGAACAAACCATCAAGATCGGTTGGCGGTTACCAGACAAGTGGATAACGGATCTCAAAGAATTGCTGATAAGGAACGTAGATATTTTTGCTTGGGAACTAAGAGACATGCAGGGAATACCTAAAGATTAAGTCGAACATAAATTGAACATTTACAAGTGGTTAGAACCTGTCCGACAAAAGAAAAGAAGCATGGGCCCGGAAAGAAGTAGAGCCTTCTATGAAGAACCACGAAAACTGTTAAAGGCCGGGATCGTCCGCGAAGTTAGGTGTCCCAGTTGGATATCTAATCCTCTCATGGTA
Source organism: Smallanthus sonchifolius (assembly GCA_023525975.1). Taxonomy (NCBI): domain Eukaryota; kingdom Viridiplantae; phylum Streptophyta; class Magnoliopsida; order Asterales; family Asteraceae; genus Smallanthus; species Smallanthus sonchifolius. The sequence continues at coordinate 60,143,513 of CM042036.1, read as the reverse complement.
AATAAGTTCGACGGGAGTTGCCGAATGTGCATTGACTTCAAAGACTTGAACAAGGCATGCCCGAAAGATTGTTACCCCCTTCTAGAAATAGACTCCAAGATAGATTCCCTGGCTATGTACCCCCTAAACTGTTTCTTGGATGATTATAAGGGTTACCACCAGATTCAAATGTCCCTCGCTGTTGAAGAAAAAACGGCCTTTTATACGGATGAAGGTATATTTTTCTACACCAAGATGCCCTTTGGCCTAAAGAACGTTGGGGCAACGTACCAGCGACTCATGGACCAGCTATTTGTGAACCAAATTGGAAAAAACCTGAAAGTATACGTGGATGACATAGTAATCAAAAGCAAAGTAGAAGTGTCAATGCTAAAGGAGATTGAGGAGACCTTCAGAACGCTGAGAGGGGGAACACGGAATCCGAGGAAGTGCTCATTCGGAGTAGAGGAAGGCATGTTGTTAGGGGTGATGGTGACTAAGGATGGTATACGAGCCAATCTAGACAAGGTCCAAGCTGTAACAAAAATGGAATCACCAAAAACAGTAAAGGATGTGCAGAGATTGAATGGAAGATTGGTGGCCCTCAACAGATTCTTACTATGGTTGGCGGATAGGTGCATGCCATTCGTAAACACGTTGAAGAAATTCCTAAAGAAAAACCCCTTCTTATGGACTAATGAGGTGAAAGAAGCGTTCCAGGCCATGAAAGCCCACTTGTGTACACTCCCCACGCTTGCAACGCCAAAGCCGGGTGAGGTATTATAATGATGTACCTATCTGCAACTTCCGCGGCTATAAGCTCGGTACTCATGGTAGACAGAGAAGGAGTCCAAATACCCATATATTTCTTAAGTCGTACACTGAAAGGGCCAGAGGAAAGATACCTAGCAATGGAAAAACTTGTCCTAGCGCTAGTCTATGCATTAAGACGGTTAAGAAGATACTTCCAAGCACACTCGGTCCAAGTCCTAACAGAAAACCCATACAACAAATATTAAGAAGTCCAGAAGTTCCCGGAAGGATGGCACGATGGGCAATAGAGTTAGGGGACCATGATATATTTAAACCACAAACAAATATCAAAGGGCGGGTCCTGGCTGACTTTCTGACTGAGATTCAGGAAGAGGAATGGTCGAAGAGAACCGTTAGGCTTGGATTCAATTTCTTACGGCCCCCGATTTTTTGAAGGTTAGGGTTCGTAGAAGGATGCTGCAGACACTATGAGGAATAGGTTCTTGCAGGATAGTCGCCATTATCGTTCCTGCCTATGTAAGTTTGGTCATTCAATTTGGTAGCATTTCTGTAAATCTCTTTCTGGATTATTCATAATCGTGAATTTAAACAAGGTTATTGCTATCTTGTATTTATTTAATTTTTTTTTACTTTTCCTATTTCTTCAAAATTAAATGTATTAGAGTTGTGACTTCGTAGTGTTGACATATGAAGGTCAAGTGATGAAGAACATTTTTTTTGTTGATTTTTATAGTGTTGATTTCTGTCAAATTTGCATTTTGTGGTGTATTTCCTTCATGGTAAAAGTAACTCTAGTTTTCTTCATTCTTGCAGTTTCTACCCTATTCTTTTGTTCTGTAACATTGGCAGGGTGATTAGTACAAGGATGACTTGTAAGGGGTATTTGGAATGCTTGTTGAAGCTCCTGGACTTCTTATTGACTCTTTCTGGTCTAGCCATGGTGGGCTATGGGAGATACTTGTTTGTTATGTAAAAAAATGCAACATTAGAGATTGTAGCACCATTATAGCACCTAATGAACCTACCCAAACGTATACGCATGTCGTCTTGATTCTCTAGTTTTACTTCATAACTGTAATTTAGATCATAACATTTTAAGCTAACCATAATTGTTATGAATAGGTGTTAGAGTATATGTTATGAATGTGGGGTTGTTTCTAAACCATTCATCACAGGTGCTGCACTTGATTACTATGTTCCATTAGAAAGTGGTATAGTTGTTCCAACATATGAGGGCAACATGGTTAGAGTTGTTGAGGGTCGTCTAAGGTTTGTCGTTAATCTGTCATCAACTCATTAACCGGTCAAACTAGTGGTATTGGTAAGTTACTATTATGACCGTAAGAAAAATAATAATTTTTAAGGACACTAAATTTAGAATTCGTTTTGGGCCACCGAAAAGGTTGAGCCGCCCCTGGTTTAGTTTTCTAAACCCATTTTTAGAATTTATGTGTTGAAGTTGAAATCAAATGTAGACATGATATTAGGAGTGCTTGGAGTTTCACTAAGAGAGAACATAAGCATCATTCACGACAGGAACTGATGAGAACAATTTTAGGGATGTACGAAATCATGAAAAAATGTTGTTTTTTGATGAATCTTAATGACTACGGTGTTGTTCATGCTACAATGCATATGATTATCGATCCAGTTCCAAGAGTTATCACACTATTAAGAAGAAGTGTGATGATGATTGATGGTTTAATGTTGTTCCTAACCTCCCTCTGTGCTTTGGCCAAAGGCTGGTCAAAATGTTTCTTGGTTGAGATTATCCTAATCGAATATACATATTGGTTGGTTCAGTCCCCTTGAAAACACACACTACACACACACAATTTCAGGACCACGTGATGGGTGCCACATCAGCAATAATCTAACAGAATTCGGTTGCTATAGGTCTATTTAAAGTAATTATGGACTGATCATGAGATAGGCAATTTGTTAGATCTCAGTGATTCTTCTTCTCATCTCTTTCTGTGTAATTCTGTTCTCATCCTCAATTCTCCACTTCAATCAGTAATAAAATACCCTTATTCTCGTTTGTATTAGCTGTTCATTCCAAATTGGTGCTTTCATTATACCTCTGCATCGATGGCAGAAGGTACTCGTGTAACATCCATGATTTTTTCCGACCATATTTTTTTTATTTACCTATTTATTTCATACGATAATAACACAACATCTAAATCCCGTACTTTTTCGAACTCATTATGTCACACTTATTGTTATTTTAAACATATCAATTCAAGGTTTTAACTTTACAATTAACATATTATTTTTCTATTATATATATATATATATATATATATAACACTTGTTAGTATATTCACATTGTGTTATAGAGATAAATCAAATGTGTAACTATATCCTTCAATTTTACGATATGCATTTAATATGTAAGCATATATATATCAACCATTTGCACAGTTGACAATTTTTAATGAAATATATTCTTTTAAATATTAAAAATCTAACAAATAATAATAGATTTTTATAAACTATATAAAACAATTTTTATACACAAATAACATGGATTTAGTTCAAGTAATTTGGCCTTCGAACCCCCCACAAGCCAAAGAACCCTCAATTCTCTCTTTTTGAACCCCCTCTAATCTCTTTGAGCCCATCTAGTTGAACCCCCTTACCCTTGAACCTTGGAACAAGAAATCAAGTCTATTTTGACTTGGAAAAGTCAAAATCGATCCCACCCATCACCAATCTCTACGATTTCAGCGTTTCATTTCTCCCAAGTCAACTACAAACCCAATCGCGATCATTTGAAGTCTGAAACCGTCGATTTTGATCAGGAATTTAAAGCTTTAAAAACCCATTAAAGCCTATCGGCTTTAGGCATTCAAACCCACGAATCAAATCTCAAAACCCTGCAATATCCGCTGAATTAATGATTGTAACGTATGCTTATCACTCCATAATCAGTCCTTATTCCATTTCACGAATTAAAACTGAAACTCAGAACCGAATTCGCTTTTTTTTTCGTCCTCCCAATCGCGATCAGCATTAGGGAGCAAGGACCATCCCGTTTTTGTGAATTCAAGATAAATTACAGGTAACACGATCACCTCCTTGGTCGATTTACACCCTGTAATCCAAAACCCCTTTGATCCAAAATCGTATTGTGGTTTGATTAGAGTTAGGGCTTGCATGTTCTTGAATTGGGGAAGAAGGGGGGGTGAGGGGATTGTTTGTTAAATGATAAATGTGGGGATGCTTTTACAAGGCACATGCCCACACCAAGTTAAGTCACTTCTCCCATAGGGAATTGGTCACGGGTCTAACCCGGTTAAACCATTTTTTTATTGATTTCTTTTTCCTTTATGTTATAACCTCTAGAAAACAAATAAATATATTTGCTTACACACGCACGCACACGCACACGCACACACACATATATATATATATATGCCCACATACATACATTCTTTTAAATAAAAAAAAGGTAAATTACATATGTTCTATTATAACAAAACATATAACCTTGATAGCTATGTTTTATAAATGTTATGATCATGTAAACGCATACATATATACATATATGCATATATATTTATACATATATATTTATATATAAATATATATATATATATATATTCACACGTACCCTTGTAAAGACAAGACTGTAAAATACTTACGTTCTCATCATAACCAAACAAATATTTATTGACATCAATATTTTACAGGATTATAACTATTATAATACCCTTGACATAAATGCTATTTGACGAGTAATACAATTTTATTTTGACAAATCCCTTATTTCGAGGACTATAACTATTATATTTTTATCATAACTAAACAATATAAATTGTTTATTTAAATGAATCTAAATGTGACGTTTTATTTATAAGATAACAATGTTTATAAAACAAATTCTTAATTTTTATTCAAACGTTATTAACTCAATATTAAACATTTTAAATCTATAGAAATACCTAAATAATTATTTTAGATGAATAATTATACAAGTTCAATTATTTTCATTTAAAAGCTTATATTTATTTAAGATTTCGCTTATAAATCATTTGAGTAAATAAAATTATTTAAACCTTTTTTTTGTTCTATAACTTATTATCTAATAAATTCAAACGTATCATTATTATAAATACTATACAATTAATTAGAAACCCTAATTAATCCTACTGAATTTTACTTTGTCATTATTAATTAAATGATTATGATAAACTAGTATTTTCTTACAAACTTGTACAAACCCTATATCCGACCCCCCCCCCAAACTCCAAAAATCCCTAGAAAAGTCAAATATATTTAGAATTATTTATCCTCACGAAGCCTATCCATCATTAGCAATTCATACAACTTGTAGCTTCATTGCAGGTGAGTTTCATAGCCCCCTTTCTCTTTACTTTTGTTTACAAAATACTCGGGGTGGAACATGTTTACATTACTATACATACAAATTCAATACCATTGTTCTCATGCTTTTACTATGTGTCTTATGTCTTAAACTACTTGGCGACCATACATGTGTGCATGCTTAGTACAATCATTAACTTGCAAGGCATGCCTAAGGTAGTACCTTTTATGATCATTTATACGGGAATTTGATTCATTACTTAACACGAACCTTGGCGGGTTTTGTGTATACATATTACTACATTTTCAAAATGACAATTAGTTGGATTGTACCTACAGTTTTCCATTTACACGGTTTGATTGTACGCTTTGGAACCTTGTATGTTTTCACATTCATGCCTTAGTTTATGCTTTGAACAAATTGAATTTCAAATCCTTTTTACAACTTTTATTTGGTGTCAAAACCTATGTTACTCACCAACTACTTGTAGTTGACATTTACTCACATGTTTCATTTGCACCAGTTAGAGGATACAACTTGATCACATAGGACATGGACCTAGTTTTAATTTAATTTATGTTATGAACGTTTTATTTTCTATTTACTCATGTAGCGGATGCTTTTAATTTGAATAATAGATATTATCATATTCAATAGTTGATCATGTGCTTATGAAAAACCGCGTTAGCCCCGGCGTATAATCCGCCGCCGGCCGGGGTGTGACAGATTGGTATCAGAGCCAGGTTATAGGGAATTAGGTTATTAGACATACATGACCTAGACTATAACCTAGGAGTCCCAAACATGAGTTTAACTCGTGTCTTTTACTAGGAACTCCACTCTATACTCATTATACATACATCCATTTACCTATCTACATCTGCCTATTTCTATCTACGTAGTGCAAATACATGAACTATAGCATTCAAGAGACTACATGAAACTATTTGAAACTACATGGACTACTTGAAACATATTTTTAGTTTATAATCTATAACCTTAGGATACCCTTGTGTAATTATGCTACATATTATCTAGTGTATTATGTTGTATGATACAACACAAATTCTCTTATGTGCTATGTTACTTCATAACCTACATGTTTACAAAAACTACTACTCCTGTGATACCTTGTTAGCTACACTATTTGAATTGTTTACACAATACCTATTTGATATCACTAGATGTTATCCTAAGTTTTGCCATACACACCTTCATCTTTACACATCATCACAAGTTACTTATGGAAAGATTCAAACTCCTAGACCCAATGCCAATTAAAATTTTAAAATCCCGTCAAAGTTTTGGGTTCTGAAAATAAGTAGAGAACATATGGAGTCTGGAAGGGTGGATGCATGTACCTTGGGTCTTCTATCTAGGAAAGCATTTCATATAAATCCAAATCAACCGAAGGATCCGTGTGCTTCCCTGGGAATTCCCTAAGTGAGTGTCCACCTATAGGGTAAAGAAAGTTTTCTTGAAAGTATATGAACTCAAATCACTTTGATTTGTCACAGTATCTATTGGGTTATGCCCCAAATGAATACAACCTAAACATCATTAGCTTAACTATCATAATTTGGTACACAAGTCTAAACCTCCTATTTGACTCTTACACTTAATCATATTTAAGTCAACTACACCCCTTCATCATGATGCCTTGAAAATTTTATCACCCTTATTATCATTTGCAAATGATTTAAACCCTTAGACCCCACCATCCAAGGAAAGGAAGCTGCATGAATAGGTGAAGCACACCCTTGAGCCACAAGACACAATTCCTAACGATTCTCACCATAACCATGAGTTCAAATAATAATGTTAATAGTACAAGATGGTTGGAAGAGTGGGTGTAAGCCCATGAAAGATTCTGACTAAGGAAAGACTGAGTACTTCAGTATGTCCCTTGTGACCCACCTCTCTTTCCTGGGAATTCTTTTCGTGGGTACACTACTTATAGGTCAAGTGTTACTCCTAACATACTATTATGAGGACTCAGTGTTATGATTAGTCAATTTTAAACTCATAAACACCTTTGTACTTAACACTTACCATTGCAATATCACTTACGACCTTTTCGTGCTAAACATGGCCTCTTACCCTCCTCACTCCCCTGAGAATCACCCCGAAGCGGAGTCAACACAAGAGGAATACTTTGGGTCCCCATTACCAGACAACCAGTCACCGGCACGACTAGCTGTCGGATCCATGTTTGACCGTAGAGCAGATTGGCTTAGGAGCGGGCATGAGACTCCAAGCAGCTGAACCACCCCCTCCGAGAGACCCTTATCTAGCACCTAACCTATACCACCCAAACCCAGGTGTAGGACAAGCCAAAGAACCTACCAAAGGCTTAGGAGTTTCGGCTTATACCGCTCACCTATATGTAAGGACCGCAGAGTTTCTGAGGCAAGGAATAGAGACCAGATAATACTTGATGCACATACGAAAATAACTAGAGCTAAAGTCCGGTTCGCAATACGAAAAACCACAACGATGTTCGTCTTGGTGCTCATCTACTTCCTGGTGGGAAACTATCTGAGATGTTAGCCGGATATTCTATTTCGCATTTCCTTAAAATTTAAATTGAAACCCATATCCTATACCCAAATATAAATGTTATTATTGTTGGCTCACCATAATTGTTGACATCTAAACCTTCTCTGTAAACTATTATTTTGTTATTTCTCGATTTGAATAATGTAGTTATATTATTCAAACAAAACTTTTATCAAAACCCTTGGTTTATAGATTTTATCTACATTATAAATTACTTAGAAACCCCTTCACATGCAATTTGTTAAAAACATCTATCTCATTATCTTAGTTAATAATTAATTTTGACTCGATTAATTATTTCATTATGACCTCTTAATTCGTTACTTTTAAATCCTTGGCCTGATTACTAAATAATTCGGCCATTATTTCTTTTGAAACATTCTCTTTATGAAAACTAAATAAATAAAAAGGTTTTATTTACCCAATTACCTAGTTATTTAACTTATTACTTTCACTTATTATTTTACAAACGAGAATAAATTTTAGTTACTTGTCGTTTACAAACAAAAAGCTCAAATCAATTATTCGTATGCGTATTATTCTAAATATCTGTAAAACTTTCTCACTATTTTGCACCTTCGGGAATGTATGATATTACTAGTCATTTCAAGGAGAAGAATCATTTCGCATAGGCGTTAACCACCCATACAAACCACAACCAAAATAAGAATTTAAAACCCAACTACCTACCTTGTACATAAAACACCAAGCATCACGCACGTCCGCAAAACTTGATCATCTACAAAATTCGATAGTCTACGTTATTCGTTAGGATCAATAATTTACATATGAACGTTCATACATTGATCACATTATAGGCGAAACTTGATTACTTGCAATATACATGATGCTACATTGATCACATTATAGACGAAACTCGATTACTTGCAATATACATGATACCACATTGATCACATTATAGACGAAACTTGATTACTTGCAATATACATATACTAGATTGATCACACTATAGATGAAACTTGATTGTTTGCAATATACATGATACTTGGTTGTTTGCAATACGCATGATACTAGATTATTTACGTTATACGTGAAAACTGAGTGTTTACATTACACACGAAACTAGACTGTTTACATTGTTTGCTATTGATTGTCCACTATATACATGAGGCGTGATCATTCACTTTATCCATGAAAGTTGATAGCTATAAACTTGGAACTACTCGGGGTTTGACGTGTTCTTGTTCAAACACGAGAGAGCTATAGACTTTATGGGTAATCTGGAGGGATATGCCATCTACTTAGGGCACCCATGTATGGGGTTATGCCACATTGTTAGCCTTTATTTCCAAACTGGCTTTACCATCTAGAGACAAAGTCACTTATTAACAACTTATGTGTGAAAACAATAGTTATGAAATAAATGTTTTTGGTGTTCCCCCTCTGTACCCACACACAATTGAATGATCTATACGGACCATACGACGATTTGAGTAATTACGGGGGCACACGTAATTAGAAAAGTCAGCGCATGGAAAACATAGTAAATTATGTCGTGTGTGATGACATAAAACCTATGGTGATATACAATAATGAAACTAATGGGATATGATAAGGGCATAGCGGGTATACCACTGGTACATCCTATATATAAGTACTCCTATCATATTGTCAGAAGTAGCATTGTCCGTATCACGTAGGATTTTCTATTACTTTGACTCTGACCGATAGTCGTGAAATCCTTATCCAGTAACATTACTCGAACATATTACACTATAACCTAAACAAATTTTAATCACCAAATTCTCATCACTCTCATTGCAAGTGATCCAACCCATCACTTGAGTCCGAAACTATTCTAGGACAATTTTCTCCTTAATCCTCTTCAAACTAAATTCACTACCACCAACACAATGACCAGACCTAAACCTTGACATCAATTATACCCCTCGAACCGGTAGTCAAAGCTCGTTGAAAATCCAAACCCACATCTTTCCTGATTCAGTAGCCTACAACAGTGGAATTTCGGGTCAAAATTCCCTTAACTTGGGGATATTGTAACATCCATGATTTTTCAGACCATATTTTTTTTTATTTACCTATTTATTTCATACGATAATTGTAACATCTCAAAAATAAAAAGACAGTTACAGAATAAACGAATGAGGCATGACGGGTCGGGCCGGATGGGCCGGCAAACTTGGATGGCGAAGTTGGGGAGGAGTCCCCTCCCTATAAATAGCCATGAAGACCCATTTCTCTCATTTACACATTCTAGAGAGAGAAAATGTAGAGAAAGAAAGTTTTTGGATCGACCCGCGAAGCAAGTTTCTCGTTCCTCTACTACTCGTGAGCAAAACCTCCGAATCAGAAGCTCGATTCAGGTAACAACTCGATCTAGATCTGAGTTTTTCGTTTATGTGAGTTTTAGGGTATTTTCATAAAAAGGATGGGTTTTTATGAACCAACTGAGAAATGGACTTCAGATATGTGATCACGAACGAAAACTAAAGTTTTGAACGTAAAAAGTTAGCATCTTGAACGTGATCAGATCTGGCCGCCATTTGCATGCAACTTAGGGTTCTTGGGGAAGAAGACTGCCCGATAGGCGAACTTATCATGTTTCGCCAGGCAAGGACTGGGGCGAACTTATCAAGTTCGCTTGACAAGTTCGCCTGGGGCATATAGGTAAGTGAACTTATGGCAGCGAACTTAGTGGCTTCGCTGGGTTGAAACCAATGAACTTATGAGGCGAACTTGCTAAGTTCGCTAGGCATGGATCAGGCGAACTTAGCCTATGTTCGCCTGTATGTTCGCTAGGTTGGTAAGAGGCGAACTTAGCCTTAAGTTCACCTAAAACAGAACGAGTAAACCGTTAGAGTAGGGATCAGGTCTGATGTGTATTTAACTGATCAATTCATATCGGAAGTGACGTTGTTGGACCTTTGTTTAGGACAACCAAGATTAGCTTATCAGGTGAGTTCTAGAGCCCTCTTTTAAATGGTTTAATAATGTTTTGGGCTGGTGCGCATACTTACGAAATGATGTTTAACGAAATGATGTTTTATAAAATGATGTTTTATAAAATGATGTTTATGAAAGGGAAGTTGAAATGTGTTTATGAAATGTTTTGCCAAATAAGTTTTATGAATGGTTACGAATGGTTAACGAAAGATTTACGAAGGAAATGTTATTTAATAAAACGTACGAATGCTTTAACTGAAATGATGTAAAGGAAGTAACAGTTTTTATGAAAGTCAAGAAATGAACGAATCTGCCACGAGTTCTTTCGGGAACTAAGGTATGCATGTAAGTTATGCGCCTTACCTTTTAGGGGCCTTTGTGGCTGGCCAACTGTTGTACAACTGGGTGGATAAAGTGGTTACCACGATCATCATGGGATTACCGGGATCCCTATTGAAGGTACTATTCCCTGCGAGGGAACAATGATTAAGGTGAAGGTACGTACTGTCCTTCGAGACACCGTGCTTAAGGTGAAGGTGCGTGTATCCATGCGGTACCGTTCCTAAGGTTATGGTGTCGAACGACTTTGGGGTATCGGGCCCTAGGTTTCTTCGCCTACAGGTAATGTACGGTGTTGAAGGGCCTAGTGCTGGCGTGTCTCGGGGTTTCTCGGCCAGTATGCGATGAATGGAATTGACGATTACGAAAAAGCGCATATTCGGTTCATGTTGACTTATGCTTTGATGATATGATTACGAGGTTTTAATGATGTTAAATTACTACAGGTTTTTACGTATGCTTTTATTAAATGAATGAATGTTATGTTTTTGGCAAATGTAAATGTTAATGTTTTTATGAAATGCTAGAACTCACCAGCGTAGCTAACTTTTAGTATGCACATTCGGGTTAAGGACAGGTATGGACGATGGACGATGATGCTTGGCAAGCGATGAAGAGTTACCCGGTCGATCTATGAAGTCTGGCATCCCGTTATGTTTTGTTTATGTTATGTTTTAGACAATGTTTACGCTTCCGCATGTTGAACGATGTTATGTTATGTTTGAAATGAAATTTTACTCTGCGTTATTTGATATTCATGTTTAAGAACTGTTTGTGAATGAGTAAATCCAACAAGTGAGGCCTCCCGAATTTGGGGCCTTACAAGTTGGTATCAGAGCAATAGTTTGAGAAATTTGGACACTCGCAGTGTCTGAACTTAAACTATGAATGGGACCGAAAGCGGTTGCCAGTACGGGTAACTCGAGCCACAGCATCAGGTATGAAAAACTAGAGTATGTTTATGTAGTATGCCTTAGAAAGTAATAGATTAGGGCATGTGTTCTGATGAAATCACAATGGTGGTCAAATAGAAGTCAGGGGTAATGTAATGGTTAATTGCAGATGGACAGTGTATATTAACATCTTACAATACTTGCTGAATTCTATTTGTTAATTAGCGTGTTGACATTGGATTCCTTGTCTTATAGAAGGACATGGAGAGAAGAGGAAATGAAGGTCTGGTGGGAAAGGTACCGGTGGTCGTGGTAGGACTCCTGCTCGTCAGGAGTACAGTGAAGAGGGAAGTGTCCACACGGAACCGGAAGCCAGCGTGCATGGAACTGAACGGACTCCCGTGGAAGAACAACACTTCACTTTCGAACCGGAAGTGAAGGCGGCCTGGCACGCGAGTTTACCGAGCTGATGAAGGCTACCTTGCCAGACCTGCTGGCAGAAACATTGAAAAAGGCTAATGAGGTGGGCAGGTCCAACACGGCAACTGATGCCTCGATCATTGAGGCAGTTAACGCATCTCCTGCTCGCAGTTGCGACTATAAGTCCTTCAAGGCATGTGACCCGCCAGTTCTAACTGGAAAGAAAGACGCAGTAGCTAATTTTGATTATGTGATACGTATGGAAGCCACCATCCGTCTGAACGAGTGTCGAGCGAATCAAGTTGTGGAATTTGCTACTAACTCCTTGAGGGAGGAAGCATCCCATTGGTGGGAAGGTGTACGTCAAGCTAAGGGGGACGAGATGGTTGACGCAATGCTGTGGAACGATTTGAAAACATTGGTGATCAAGAACTTCTGCCCGAGGAATGAAATTGAGAAGGTGGAAAGAGAGTTTCTGGGATTTAAAGCCGAAAGTAAAATACATCGGCAATACACTACCAGATTCAATGAACTGGCACGTCTGGTGCCGCATCTGATCATGACTGGGGAGAGAAAAACTTCTTGCTACATCCAAGGATTGCCGGATAAGGTTCGCACTTTCATCAAAGAAAACACCCCTAGCACCTATGATTCGGTGGTGGAACTCAGTGGTGTAGTGTATGATGACCTGGCACTAAATGATGTTGCCATTGAGGAACCCGAGAAGAAACCGAACTTCCAAAACAAACGAACAGGTGGAAAGATGTTTGGGGCTCGGGATAAAAGGGATCAGGTGGAGGATATAGCGATGTGTAATAAGTGTGGGAAGGAACATATGGGTGAGTGCAGACTGGGATCCAATCTATGCTTCAAGTGTGGCAAAACTGGATACTACTCACGTGAATGCCCCCAACTCTACAAGTGTTATAACTGTGGGGGAACCGGGCATCTGAGTAGGGACTGCACAAAGCCAAGAATGGGGGAAACTGGGAAGGGGAAGAGCACCAAAAAGAAAGATGAAAGGCCCCCGGCAAGGACCCGAGCGTACGCACTGACGCAGGAGCAAGCCAGGGCAGACCCCGATTTGGCATCAGGTACGTTTATCCTTGACAACACTTTTATATCTGTGTTATTTGATTCGGGTGCTAGTAAGAGTTTTATAATTGCGACTTTTTGTAAACGAGTAAAGTACACTGTAAGTAAGCTAGAAAGGGCCTTTAGCGTAGAAACCGCTGAGGGTAGAACTGCGAGAGTGACTGATGTAGTTAACAATTTCATGATAAAAATAGAAGGCCATAGATTCCCCGTCAGGCTATTCGTTATGGTTTTGGGTGGGTTTGATGTAGTTTTGGGTATGGATTGGCTAACTCCCAAAGAAGCGCAAATTATATGCAAACGAAAGATAATCCTACTCAAGGCTCCGGATGGTAGTGAAGTCGAGATTTTTGGAGATCATGATGCCCCGATGCCCAACGTCATCTCGATGATTAAGGCAACAGATTACTTGAGGTGCGGATGTGAAGCTTATCTGGTATACGTGATTGAAAAGTGTAAAGAAGTAAAGGAACTAGATGATGTACCCGTGGTACGCGAGTACCCGGAGGTGTTTCCAGAGGATTTTCCTGGGATACCACCCGACAGAGAGATTGAGTTCCGAATCGACTTAGTACCAGATGCCCAACCCGTGGCCAAGGCTTCGTATCGAATCGCACCAGTGGAGATGAAAGAACTAATGGCACAACTAGACGAACTACTTGAGAATGGATTTATCCAACCGAGCATCTCGCCTTGGGGTGCTCCGGTGTTGTTTGTGAAGAAGAAGGATGATTTGATGAGAATGTGTATTGATTATCATGAGTTGAACAAACGAACGATGAAGAATAAGTACCCTTTACCAAGGATCGATGACCTGTTCGATCAATTAGAGGGCGCAAGTTGGTTCTCAAAAATCGACCTTCGATCCGGGTACCATCAGTTGAAGGTGAGGGAAGAAGACATACCGAAAACCACATTTCGCACACGTTATGGACATTTCGAGTTCCGCGTAATGTCTTTCGGATTGACGAACGCCCCCGCATCGTTCATGGATTTGATGAATAGGGTCTGTCGACCGATGCTGGATCGATCGGTAATCGTGTTCATCGATGATATCCTCATCTACTCCAAGAATGAGGGTGATCACGCATGTCACTTGAAGGAGGTGTTGGAAGCCTTGAAGAAGGAGAAAATTTATGCTAAGTTCTCTAAATGCGCGTTCTGGCTTAGGGAAGTCCAATTGTTAGGTCACATCATTAAGCCGAACGGCATTATGGTGGACCCCGCAAATATAATGACGATAAGAGATTGGGAAATTCCTAAGACTCCAACTGAAATCCGCAGTTTATTAGGGTTGGCAGGCTACTATCGGAGATTCATTCAGGATTTATCAAAAATAGCTTCGCCGTTGACAAAATTGACACGAAAGGAGGTAAAGTACGAATGGGGTTCGACCTAGGAAGAAGCATTTAAGTAAATAAAAGAGAAGCTAACCCAAGCTCCAGTCTTGGCCCTCCCCGAGGGCAATGAAGACTTAGAGGTATACTCTGATGCTTAGGGTCAGGGATTGGGGTGCGTGTTGATGCAACGCGGGAGAGTGATCGCATATGCGTCACGGTAGTTGAAGATTCACGAAGCCAATTATCCGAATCATGATCTGGAACTTGCTGCTGTCGTGTTTGCATTGAAAATATGGAGACACTACCTATACGGGGTGAAGTTTACCATATACTCCGACCACAAAAGTTTGAAGTACTTCTTCGAACAAAAATTACTTAATATGAGGCAGAGACGATGGTTGGAACTTTTGAAAGACTATGACTGTGAAATCATATACCATCCTGGAAAGGCAAACGTGGTGGCTGACACTCTAAGCCGAAAGGATGTGCCTTCTCCTATTAGAGTGAAAGCTTGCCAGTTGGTGGTAACATCAGATGTGATGAGGGAAATTGAAAGAGCTCAAGATGAAGCACTTAAGGAAGAAAACATAAAGAAGGAAAGGATGGTTGGCCAACAGGACAAGTTGGAATATAACACCCTTGGTGTTAGGACACGTTTTGGGCGGGTATGGATACCTATGGGTGGCGATCTTAGGACCAAAATATTGGATGAGGCTCATAAGTCTCGTTACTCTATCCATCCCGGTACCAACAAAATGTACCAAGATCCGAGGAAGGAATACTGGTGGCCTGGAATGAAACACGAAGTGACAAAGTACGTAAGCAAGTGCTTGACTTGCTCGCAAGTAAAGGCTGAACACCAGAAACCATATGGAAAGATTCAACCGCTCGATATACTAGAATGGAAGTGGGAACACATTACCATGGACTTCATAACCAAGCTACCTCGCACAGCTAAAGGTCATGACACCATTCGGGTAATCGTGGACCGTTTAACGAAGAGTGCTCATTTCCTACCTATTCGCGAGACTTTCTTGTCGGAAAGGTTAGCGGAAGTATTTGTTAATGAAGTAGTAGCACGCATGGGATGCCTTTGATGATTGTATCTGACCAGGACACACGATTCACATCGAGATTCTGGAAAAGATTTCACGAGGCGATGGGCACGAGGCTTAATATGAGCACGGCAAACCACTCGCAAACGGATGGCCAGTCCGAAAGGACCATTCAAACATTAGAGGATATGCTTCGTGCATGTATTATCGACTTCGGTGGCAGTTGGGACAGTCATCTGTTGTTAGCCGAATTCTCCTACAATAACAGTCATCACACGACGATAGGCATGCTACCTTACGAAATGTTATATGGGAGAAGGTGCAGGACCCCGGTTTGTTGGGGTGAGATTGGACAGAAGGAATTAGGAAGCCTTGAAGTCGTACGAGAAACGTCGGAAAGGTTTGATCAAATCAAAGCACCAATGAGAGCGGCACAAGATTGTCAGAAATCCTATGCGGATAAACGACGAAGGCCTGTTGAGTTTGATGTTGGGGACAGAGTAATGTTGAAAGTGTCGCCTTGGAAGGGAATCATACGATTCAGAAAAGAGAGGAAAGTTAAGTCCGAGGTTTGTCGGACCATTCCGGGTAATGGCACGGGTTGGTGAAGTCGCTTATCGGTTGGAGTTGCCTAATGAGTTAAGTGGGATTCATCCTACCTTCCATCTATCACACTTGCGAAAGTGTTTGGCGGATGAATCGGCTCACGTACCACTTACTGACATCGAGGTTGACAACAGTCTTAACTACATCGAAGAACCAGTGGCCATCCTAGACAGGGAGGAGAAACGTTTACGTAACAAAGTTATCCAATTAGTTAAAGTACAATGGAAGCACTGAAAGGGATCGGAGGCTACATGGGAAACGGAGACGGAAATGAGGGATTCGAACCCTCAACTGTTTGACTTATGATAGGTTTCGGGGACGAACCCTATTGTAAGAGGTGTAGACTTGTAACATCCCAAAAATAAAAAGACATTTATAATAACGGATTTGAATGTGAGAACGAACGGAATAAACGAACGAGGCATGACGGGCCGGGCCGGATGGGTCGGCAAACTTGGATGGCGGAGTTGGGGAGGAGTCCCCTCCCTATAAATAGCCATAAAGACCCATTTCTCTCATTTACACATTCTAGAGAGAGAAACCGTAGAGAGAGAAAGTTGTTGGATCGACCCGCGAAGCAAGTTTCTCGTTCCTCTACTACTCGTGAGCAAAACATCCGAATCAGAAGCTCAATTCAGGTAACAACTCGATCTAGATCTAAGTTTTTCGTTTATGTGGGTTTTCGGATATTTTCGTAAAAAGGATGGGTTTTTATGAACTAATTGAGAAATGGACTTCAGATCTGTGATCACGAACGAAAACTACAACTTTTGAACGTAAAAAGTTAGCATCTTGAATGTGATCAGATCTGGCCACCATTTGCATGCTACTTAGGGTTCTTGGTGAAGAAGACTGCCCGACATGCGAACTTAAGGATTGGGGCGAACTTATCAAGTTCGCTTGACAAGTTCGCCTGACAAGTTCGCCAGGGGCATAAAGGTAAGCGAACTTAGTGGCTTCGCTGTGTTGAAACCATCGAACTTATGGGGTGAACTTGCTAAGTTCGCTGGGCATGGATCAGGCGAACTTAGCCTATTTTCTCCTGTATGTTCGCTAGGTTGGTAAGAGGCGAACTTAGCCTTAAGTTCGCCTAAAACAGAACGAGTAAACCGTTAGAGTCGGGATTAGGTCTGATGTGTATTTAACTAATCAATTCAGATCGGAAGTGACGTTGTTGGACCTTTGTTTAGGACAACCAAGATTAGCTTATCAGGTGAGTTATAGAGCCCTCTTTTAAATGTTTTATTAATGTTTTGGGCTGGTGCGCATACTTACGAAATGATGTTTAACGAAATGATGTTTAATGAAATGATGTTTACGAAAGGGAAGTTGAAATGTGTTTATGAAAAGTTTTTCCAAAGAAGTTTTATGAATGGTTACGAATGGTTAACGAAAGATTTACGAAGGAAATGTTATTTAGTAAAACGTACGAATGCTTTAATTGAAATTATGTAAAGGCGGTAACGGTTTTTATAAAAGTCACGAAATGAACGAATCTGCCACGA
The DNA here is from genome assembly GCA_023525975.1 of Smallanthus sonchifolius. Taxonomy (NCBI): domain Eukaryota; kingdom Viridiplantae; phylum Streptophyta; class Magnoliopsida; order Asterales; family Asteraceae; genus Smallanthus; species Smallanthus sonchifolius. The sequence continues at coordinate 60,125,690 of CM042036.1, read as the reverse complement.
GTTCTTTCGGGAACTAAGGTATGCATGTATGTTATGGGCCTTACCTTTTAGGAGCCTTTGTGGCTGGCCTACTGTTGTACAACTGGGTGGATAAAGGGGTGACCACGGTCACCATGGGATTACCGGGATCCCTATTGAAGGTCCTATTCCCTGTGAGGGAACAGTGCTTAAGGTGAAGGTACGTACTGTCCTTCGAGACACCGTGCTTAAGGTGAAGGTGCGTGTATCCATGCGGTACCGTTCCTAAGGTTCTGGTCTCCAACGGCTTTGGGGTATCGGGCCCTAGGTTTCTCCGCCTATTGGTAATGTACGGTGTCGAAGGGCCTAGTGGTGGCGTGCCTCGGGGTTTCTCCGCCAGTATGTGATGAATGTAATTGATGATTAAGAAAAGGCGCAGATTCAGTTCATGTTGACTTATGCTTTGATGCTATGATTACGAGGTTTTGATGATGTTAAATTATTGCAGGTTTTTACATATGCTTTTATTAAATGAATGAATGTTATGTTTTTGGAAAATGTAAATGTTAAAGTTTTTATGAAATGCTAGAACTCACCAGCGTAACTGACTTTTAGTATGCACATTCAGGTTAAGGACAGGTATGGACGATTGACGATGATGCTTGGCAAGCGATGAAGAGTTACCCGGTCGATCTATGAAGTCTAGCATCCCGTTATGTTTTGATTAAGTTATTTTATGTTTTAGACAATGTTTACGCTTCCGCATGTTGAACGATGTTATGTTATGTTTGAAATGAAATTTTCTGCTGTGTTATTTGATATTCATGTTCAAGAACTGTTTGTGAATGAGTGAATCAAACAAGTGAGGCCTCACAGATTTGGGGCCTTACAATAATAACACAACATCTAAGTCCCGTACTTGTTCGAACTCATTATATCACACTAATTATTATTTTAAACATATATCAATTCAAGGTTTCAACTTTACAATTAACATATTATTTTTCTATTTTATATATATATATATATATATATATGTATGTATATATATATATATATATGTATGTATATAACATATTAATATATTAACATTGTGTTATAGAGATAAATCAAATGTGTAACTACATCCTTCAATTTTACGATATGCATTTAATATGTAAGCATATATATATATATATATATATCAAACCATTTACACAGTTGACAATTCTTAATGAAATATATTCTTTTAAATATTCAAAATCTAACAAATAATAATAGATTTTTATAAACTATATAAAACAATTTTTATACACAAATAACATGGATTTAGTTTAAGTAATTTGGCCTTCAAACCCCCCACAAGCCAAAGAATCCTCCTTTCTCCCTTTTTGAACCCCCTCTAATCTCTTTGAGCCCACCTAGTTGAACCCCCTTACCCTTGAACCCTTGAACAAGAAATCAAGTCTATTTTGAATTGAAAAGTCAAAATCGATCCCACCCATCACCAATGTCTATGATTTCAGCGTTTCATTTCTCCCAAGTCAACTACAAACCCAATCGCGATCATTTGATAAACTTGGGGATATTTTTACAAGGCACGTGCCCAGGCCACTTGGTTAAGTCACTTCTCCTATAGGGAATTGGTCACGGGTTTGAACCCGGTTAGACTATTTTTTTATTGATTTCTTTTTCCTTTATGTTATAACCTCTAGAAAACAAATAAATATATTTACTTATACACATACACACATATATATATGCCCACATACACACATTCTTTTTAAATAAGAAAAGGTAAATTACATATGTTCTATTATAACAAAACATATAACCTTGATAGCTATGTTTTATAAATGTTATGATCATGTAAACACATACATATATACATATATGCATATATATATATATATATATATATATATATATATATATATATATATATATATTATACATACACATTTATATATATATATATATATATATATATATATTCTCACGTACCCTTGTAAAGACAAGACTATAAAATACTTATGTTCTCATTATAACCAAACAAATAATTATTGACATCAATACTTTACAAACGCTATTTGACGAGTAATACAATTTTATTTTGACAAATCCCTTATTTCGAGGATTAAAACTATTATATTTTTATCCTAAATAAACAATATAGATAGTTTATTTAAATGAATCTAAATATGATGTTTTACTTATAAAATAACAATGTTTATAAAACAAACTCTTAATTTTTATTCAAACGTTATTAACTCAATATTAAACATTTTAAATCTATAGAAATACCTAAATAATTATTTTAGATGAATAATTATACAAGTTCAATTATTTTCATTTAAAAGCTTATATTTATTTAAGATTTCGCTTATAAATCATTTGAGTGAATGAAATTATTTAAACCTTTTTTTCTGTTCCATAACTTATTATATAATAAATTCAAACGTATCATTATTATAAATACTATACAATTAATTAGAGACCCTAATTTATCCTACTGAATTTTAATTTGTCATTATTAATTAAATGATTATGATAAACTAGCATTTTCTTACAAACTTGTACAAACCCTATATCCGAAACCCCCCCCCCCCCCCAAAAAAAAAAACTCCAAAAATCCCTAGATGAGTCAAATATATTTAGAATTCATTATTCTCATTAAGTCTAGAATACAACTCTACCATGTAGGTTATTTGTGAGGGATCCTCACGAAGCCTATCCATCATTAGCAATCCATACAACTTGTAGCTTCATTGCATATGAGTTTCATAGCCCCCTTTCTCTTTACTTTTGTTTACAAAATATGAGGGTGAACATGTTTACATTACTATACATACAAATTCAATACCATTATTCTCATGCTATTACTATGTGTTTTATGTCTTAAACTACTTGGCTACCATACGTGTGTTCATATTTAGTACAATCATTAACTTGCAAGGCAGGCCTAAGGTAGTACCTTTTATGATCATTTATACGAGAATCTGATTCATTACTTAACACGAACCTTAACAGGTTTTGTGTATACATATTACTACATTTTCAAAATGACAATTAGTTGGATTGTACCTATAGTTTTCCATTTACACGGTTTGATTGTACGCTTTGGAACCTTGTATGTTTTCACATTCATGCCTTAGTTTATGCTTTGAACATATTGAATTTCAAATCTTTTTTACAACTTTTGTTTGGTGTCAAAACCTATGTTACTCACCAACTACTTGTAGTTGACATTTACTCACATGTTTCAGGTGCACCAGTTAGAGGATACAACTTGATCACATAGGACATGGACCTAGTTTTAATTTAATTTATGTTATGAACGTTTTATTTTCTATTTACTCATGTAACGGATGCTTTTAATTTGTATAATAAATATTATCATATTCAATAGATGATCATGTGCTTATGAACAACCGCGTCAGCCCCGGCATATAATCCGTCGTCGGCCAGGGTGTGACAACTCGAGCTCGTGTGATGGATGAAACTGTAAAAAGGCGTTAAGGAAGATCAGAAAGCTATGAAGAAGGAATTAGATGTTGTTGCCATAGCTTCCTTGCAGCAGTCGATCAACGAATTGATCAAACGATCTGATGGCGGGTTTCACGATTCGAAGAAAATAACGGATTGCAAACCTACCGGCGGTTTGGACGATGAAGGATCTAGTATCATCGGTCGCCATAAGCCGGCGCCGGTGTACCTAGCTCGATTTAATGGCGAGAATCCAGAACGATGGCTTGCTCAAGCCACTCGCTATTTCAAATTCTTTTCTATTCTAGAGAAGGAACGCTTAACCATGTGTTCCTTCAACTTAGATGATGCTGCTGCAGACTGGTTCGATTGGCTTCAAAGCCATCACCAGATCTCTTCTTGGGAGGCGTTTGCTTCTGCCCTAACCAAGCGTTTCCGTTCAAACGAAATCGAAGAACCGAAAGGTCTCCTTGCGAAGCTTCATCAAACGACATCGGTGGCTGATTATCGTTCTCGCTTTGAGGCGATTTCCAATCGAACCATACCTTTGCCGGTCGGCTTCCTCGTTAGCTGTTGGATTTCATGTCTCCGGTCGGATATTAAACAATCGGTCCTCATACACCAGCCCAATACATTGGAGGATGCGATGGATAAAGCCCAGTTACATGAACAACGGATTCAGTTTGAGAAGGGTATGGGCCGGGTCTCGTTGGGTTCCTCTAAGCCCTTATTACCCACACCCAAGGTCACGACATCTGATGCTCCGGTTCACCCATCATTTCCACTTTCCAGGTAAAACCTCTGCCTCCACCATCACTACGCCCAAAGTAGGGTTCCGTCGCTTGACTCCGGCGGAAATTACTCGGAAACGTGCGCAAGGACTGTGCTATCGCTGTGATGAAAAATACACCTGGGACCATAAATGTAAAGCGACGCCACAGCTTCTCTTTTTGGATGAAGACTTACCGGATCCGGGTGGTTCACGATTTCTACGACTTCTGAAGGTAATGACTCTCTTCTGGCTGAAAAACTTCAAATAGAGGAGGTTCAAAACCAATCTGCATTTTCCTATAATGCATTGTCGGGGGGTGTTCTGCTACCACATTGCGATTCACGGGCACTGTTCACGAGAAAGAGGTACAGGTGCTCTTAGACGGGGGAAGCACCCATTGTTTCGTACAAACTCGAATTGCTCAATTTCTTAATTTTGCAATCGAGTCTATCGAACCATTCTCGGTTTTGGTCGGCACCTTGTTCAGGTTTAGCCAAACATGTCAAATTGGTAATTCAAGGCCAAGCCATTGTTGTTGATTTTTATGTGCTACCCTTGCAAGGATGGGATATGGTCTTAGGGGTCTCATGGCTAGCTACACTCGGGCCGGTAGTCGCGGATTACTCAAAGTCTGTTTTTGAATTTTCTCTCCATGGGACATAGGTTAAACGGCAAGGGAATAGCACTCGCTTACAAGCTTGACTTACCAATTACGGCTAAGATACACCCCGTTTTTCACCTGGCTTTGCTTCGGAAGTGCATTGGTAAACCAGGTCACCAAATCACTCCTTTACATTTGGTAGATTCCACTTCAACTATCATTTTGCAACCACAGCAGGTGCTTCAAACCACGTGATGGGTGCCACATCATCCATAATCTAACAGAATTCGGTTGCTATAGGTCTATTTAAAGTAATTATGGATTGATCATGAGATAGGCAATTTGTAGATCTCAGTGATTCTTCTTCTCATCTCTTTCTGTGTAATTCTGTTCTCATCTCCAATTCTCCCCTTCAATCAGTAATAAAATACCCTTATTCCAGTTTGTATTAGCAGTTCATTCCATTTGATTTCTTTTTGCCCCTTTTTTTCTGGACTTCCGGCTGGAATATTTCTTCCAAAAGAAATAAGACATGTTGGTCTTCTACTAGGGGAGGAAGAAAAACTGGTCTAATGAATCCGATCTCTCGTGAACACCCTAATCTGTGTCTCCTGGTTGCGACCCAGCCTTTATCGCCAAAACCAGTTGTCAACCCACCTGCTTCCACTGCTATAGCAGCCCTGCAGCCGAAGGCTACTCTCGCTTTGAAAGTCGACTCTCAAAACGGCCCTCGCTTAACCTTTGCTCTTATACCAAGTGTCACAATTTGGGACGAATTTTCTGTGTATTGAACTTCAAAGGAATAACAAGAGAAAGTTGAAACTGAATGTAAAATTTCTTATAAAGAAAATAGAACAAACAAAAAAACAACTCATGTAACATACTGCCCATGTTCTCCTGTTTACACGGTTAAGCTCCTGTTTACTTGGTCAAGCCACCTTCAAATATTCACATTAACTAATAATATATTATTTTAGTTAATAAACCATCAAATACATGTGACCAAATACATTTTCTGCTCACTCATATCTAACTCTATGACCCATGACCCGTTAACCTACTGACCCGTGAATAAACTCGATTAACCCAACAATATCATCATGTAGTGTGATCAATAATGTGCTTTAGTATGCAAGTAGCTAAAAAAATAAGCGCAGTAAAGAAGAACTATATTTAAAACCCAACTATTTGATTTGGAAAGGCTCTTTAAAAAAGGATTACATTTATTCTTTCATAAGCTTACTTTAACGTTAAGAAAACCCTATAGTGGATCCTATTCTTTTAAAGAGTCTTTTTATGTTTAAAAGACCATAAGAATCATGTTGATTAGGTTAGGTGTAAAACATATAAGGTTGAAGCAACCCTCCAAGTGTCAAGTGAAAGCTAAACTAATTGATAACATATCAAAAGCTAAACTAACCGATAACACACCCTCTACAATAAGATGTGATAGAACTAATTCAATTATATTAAGAAAGACGATCATATATATGTAAAACTGCCAATGAACTGGTGGTGGAGTGGTAAGGGAGAGACTTGATGTTCCTTGTGATCCAGGTTCAATCCCTGCCCTCCACATTAGTTTCTGCGGCATGTCAATGAGGCCTATCTCTTAGGTTGATGCACCTGGGTTTTACCCACGCCGATCCAGGGTTCGAGCCTCGGCTCTCCCTCAAGCCCGGAAGAGGCCGTATTAGGTGGGATTTTTCCTTGGATGCTCTCCAACTCTAACGCCAAGTGGGCCCGGTTAAGACAACATATTGGCCGGAGTTGGATGAGCCTCTCCCATGTGACGGGGGGGGGGTGCGACGTCACAACATTCAATGTTCGCCGTTCAATATATATATATATATATATATATATATATATATGTGTGTGTGTGTGTAAAACTTGTCAAACACGAGTCCTATTATGAAAATCCAAAATCGTGTCACACCCTCTCTATTATTACAATATCATAGCCAGTGATAAAACACGGGTATCAACTTAGCCTACACGTTTTGGGCGTAGTTTGCAAGTATGAAAATGATGGAAGGCTGGAACAACGATAGTTTAGTATCGATATGTCTGCTTCTAATCCCCACTATCTCTTGGACTTTCTAGTGCAATTTGATCTAATTGTCTTCTACAATGATGTGATGTATCCTTTGGTACCTAAATATCCATGTTAAGGGTGATTCTAACCGCACACGGAATATTGCTAATTGGACTCGTCGCCGCCTTATACGCCCTCGTATAGGTCAATACGAGGGCGTATAGAGTTCAGTCACTGCCAACAGAATGTCACGTGTCATTCTCTGTCTGACGGCTGGTCCAATACGTGGCGTATTGACCTATACGCAGCGTATGAGGCACGGGTTATATTTTTGATTCAAAAGTTGGAAGGTTTGGGAGTTTTATGAATCCTATACGTGGCGTATTGACCTATACGCCACGTATAGGTATTTTTTATTTAATTATATTTTTTTTATTTTGTTTATTTTTATTTTTATTTATATAATTTTGTTAATATAAGTTTGTTAATCAAACAAAATATTAAACATTACAAACCAAACAAAATATTAAACATTACAAACCAAACAAAATATTAAACATTACAACCAAAGAAATAAACTAAAATTATATACATTACATCAAAAAATAAAATATATACATCAAAATGTTTTACATACATAACAACGAAAGGAACAAAATACAAATAAAAGAACTAAACCTAACCGGCTCCGCCCTCACCCTGAACGGGGTCGTCCGGATAATGACGTGGCGGTGGTAGTGGGGGTGGCTCGATGCAGCAGCTCGTAACTGATTCACGAGCTGTCCAACCGCCCACATCATCAGGTCCTCCATGCGATCGAGTTGACGACCCTGTCGACGTGAGTCGGCAACAAGGCCATCAAGCAATGTCTGGGTAGCCCTATCCAGCCTAACAGACCGACGTACGTGTCGGGGATGCTGTGGCGGATGCTCGTGGACCTGCTCGACGTGTGGCGGCTCGTCCTCAATCGCCACACCCTGTAGCGGCTGAGGTATAGGCGGGTCCCCCTGTCCAGGCATCTGCGGCAACGGCACCGGGACCCAAACCTGGTCCTGGACGGCCCCCACGAACCGAAGGCCCTGCGGGAATCGGTGCGTGATGCGCATGTCGCTCGCCGTGCGACGGTCTAATCGGACAGGGGGAATGGGCGGTAACATCGCAGGCTCATGGTCGTCAAATGGTATGACCGACCGCATGATATGCGTGATGAAAGCACCGCCATATAAAAGTCCGCGCTTCTGTCGCATATAGGCAGAAGCAAAATAAAGCGCCATGCTCGTGGACATGTCGCACCGCCTCCCAGTAAGCAGGCAGAAAAGGAAGAAAAGATCTCTATCAGTGCACCACTCACGGCTTTTCAGACGCGGTGTGATCGACGTCGAAATAAGCCGTGCAGATATCTATAAAAAGGGTCTCTAATACCCGAGACCCTCCCCTTGGTACCCAACCAAGGACTATCTGAAATCAAGCCCCAAAAAACAAGGAGTTCCTTCTTGTCCACCTCCGTCACCGCCTCGGTGAAAAGCGGCGTGACCGTCTCAGGCTCGTAGTATAAGCCCGTCGTGACGGCCCACTGACGGAGGGTCTGACGGTAAACGACCCCAAAAATAGAAAAAGAAATACGATCCGGATCAATATCCGGCACCTCCCCGGGTAGAGGCTGCAGCCCAGTCTCTGAGTAGATGAACGTCGAAAGAAACTCGACGACCAGCTCTCGGTATGTATCCTCAAAAGAAAGGTCAAAAAGACGCGACCATGGCGTGTCCTGACCGATGATGGCCCTAGCTCGCTCGGCCTCTTGCACCTCCTCGAGGAGGGCCCAATCCACCGCCGTACCTGGACCCATCTGCACTTCCCGGAGCTTCTGGCAACGGGAATAAGCCTCCGTATCGGGCGTAAAATCCAGAAAAGGGTAGTGCGTAAGATCGTCTAGCTGATCCATCTCAATATCATCATCATGATCCGCCATATCTGATAATAATTAATTGTTTTTAATTTTTTAATTTAAATAATAAATAATAATAATAATATATCGTTTAAATTTTAAATAATAAATAATAATAATATATTGTTTTTAATTGAAATAATAAATAATAATAATAATAATAATAACAATTCAATAGCTATGTGCCTATCAATTTTTCTTATGAGGCTTGTTCCAAACGCAAACTGTAATTGATAATATTGATCTGTTACAATTTCATCAACAAACCCAACAAGTCTATCTAAGGAGCTGTTAGCATTTCTAAGATAACTCTTTAAAAGCGAATGCTGGCTCTCGACTCGGTTCGTTGTTTGTTGACCAAAATTGAGGTTTTTGTTGGATCAGGCGGATACAAACTTTTCTTTATACGGGTCCAACCAATTTTTAGTCACATAATGTATAACTCCTGGAAAAATATTGAATAAATATTTACATATTTAATAATTATTCAATGTTGGGTATAATTTTGAGACTGATGCTGTCAATCGAAATTACAGTATCGAAACTACTAGTTTCGGTTGAACTTTTGTTCAATCGAAACTAGAAGTTTCGATTGAACAAAATATTAAATATTCAAAACTTACTTCCTCGTTTGGCAGCATACAGTCGTTCGTAAAGCCGGTTGAAGTTGTACTGGTATATATCTGGCGTAGGAGACTCACATAATACCGATCATGAATACTTGAAATTTGCCCAGTCTTCGTCTGTAAATGATGCCCTGCAATGTTTTGCGATATTCTCGTGTATGTGCCACCGACATAGGTTCTTCGAACAATCCGGAAAATATTTTATCACATGCGTTCATAAGAGCTTTGTCCCTGTCTGTTACTATCACACGCGGCTCCATACACTTTTGCAACATTGCTTTTATTTGCAGTAGCACCCAGACGAAGTTTTCCTCTCGTTCTTTTGATATAAATGCATGAGCGACGCAAAACGACTGGTGTGTGGAGGTCACACCGACCACTTGGACAAATGGAAGTCTATACATGTTTGTTTTGTAAGTCGCGTCGATCATCAACACGTGCGGGAACGCACGCCACATCTCAAACGATTTCGGATGAACAAAGAATATCTCCTCCACAATATTTGTGGCAGGATCTTCCCGAGTATAGTAGACGTATTTTTTAGAAGAAAGCAGGTTTTCCAGAATCTGTATTGGAGTTTCACCGTATACGTAGTCGTTCGTGGGCTGTGTAAGGTAAGACGGTTCACCGTATACGAACTCGGGATTGCTCAGTGGCTCGTTCAAATCTGGAAGCCTTACCCGTTGATGAGAATAAACGTCGGACGAGACCTCCTCTCGGTTCACCTCTTGAACGCCAGAACTTTGCGGGTTGTTTTTCACCGACTCGTTAGAATATACCTGAAAACCGTAGTTACCATCCCACCACCAAGACATGTTTATAATTTTTGTGAGATTGTTTGGAATTTTCTTTTGAAAGTATACGTTCGAATGAGAATATCGGGTGTCATTAAATACACAAAATTTGGGCCCTATACACATCGTATAGGCCAATACGGTGCGTATAGGGTACGAGGTACTTTCTGCAACTAGTCATCCATCACTTCTCTATACGCCGCGTATAGGTCAATACGAGGCGTATAGCGAGGTGATGGATGACTAGTTGCAGAAAGTACCTCGTACGCTATACGTCATCGTATTGTCCTATACAATGCGTATAGGATTGGAATGACCATGTTGTAAGAGAATGTCCGGTATGGGAAATTGTGAAGGGCTATACGCATCGTATTGCCCTATACGATACGTATATGGCCAAGTCCAAATAGCAATTCTCGTTTGCCATTAGTAGTCCCCTATTTTAATGTAAAGTAACATGGCATCCTTTTATCAATCTACACAACAAAAATTATATATAATATTTATATTTATAAATGAATAAATATTTTTTTTTATTTTAAGTCGATTATCTATTAAGAAAGTTGTTTAAGATATTTATTTATTTTTGAAAAAATATGCAACTAGTGGTTACCTTTTTTAAACCAAAATTCCACCATATATTTTTTTTACCGGTGAATACACACTCTACTCTATACCTACGTTATTCCTAAAACTATAACACCTTCACTCCATAAAATTTAAATTCACAACCACTTAGTTAAATAATATATCACTTTATCATCAACATGTCTCATAAAAAAAATAAAAATAAAATTCCACTCAACATAATCAAAATAAACAAAAGATATTGTAAAAAAGAACACCTTATGTTACATGCCATGTGCTCTTATTCTAACAAGTTTAATAAAGTTTTTTATTTATTTACATACAAAAATACAAAGTATATGTTGGGTTAATTTTCTACTAACTACATATTAAATAAATTTTATTATGTACAAATCCATTCTCCTGTTAAAAACACATTTAGATTGAAGTACCTAAAAAAGAAATATACGGTTGATGATAATAAATTGTAAATTTGTAATCTAAAAGCACCAATTTTTGTTTACACAAAAACAGTTAATTTGATTATTTTTCGTCCCCAAGGACATGATGTGGTGGTGTCCCCCCTCTATTCTTGAGGTGTAGGTTTCAAATCCTGTAAGACTCATATATTAAAGTATTTAGAGTTGGTTAGTTTACTGTTCAAAAAAAAAGTTTGATTATTTTCTCATATTTAAAAAGTTAACAGAATTATATATAAAATTCACCTAAAGGTAAACCGGATGAAGATATGAACATACAAAATGTGAATCCAAAACTTTAGTCTCTCGAAATCATTTAACTGAAATTATAGATGTTATTTTATCATTATCATCTTGCTACAAAACTTATCACATAGAGGCTTAAGTCCAGAATCAGTGCAAGATGGAGGGTAAAACTTGGACTATGAGAGTCTTCAGCTGTTTGTTCTGGCCTGAGCTTGACCTTGGAGATAGATCTGCAAAACAAGTAAACACCGTGAGTCTTGTCACGGATAGAAGGGATTTCTCCCCGTGACTACCATCCGGTGTGAAAATAAGTATTTGTTGGATAATTAGAAAATGAAGGGAATTATGGTGAAGTGAAGTAGTGAGTAAAAGTGAGAGAAAAATATGTTTACCTTATAAACTGGGGGAGCTATTTATAAGGTCTCTGTGGTGAGAGTGTTTGGACTAAGGACCTATTCCAGGTAACCTGTAGAAAACATTCTCTCTGATCATACTTACCTAAACCGTTATATCTCTTTTAGTGTTGAGAGGGTTCAGGCCTCATTAAATACTATTTGCCTCCATAGTTGACTTGTGATTGTGTACTTGATCAGACGTTCGTTAAGGGTTCAGGCCTTATTAATGTCCCTTTTGTGTTCATAGTTGACATGTGTCTCTGATGCACTGGTCCTGTACTCTACCAGGTGTCAGTCAGGGATCCAAGTACGGATTTTGGCCTCTACCTTTTGTCCCGTTGCTCTCCTGGCAATATTATCTTGTGGCCAATGGGATTCTTCCTCGTTTGGTACGTGCTCCTTGTTTTGGCATTCCATTATGTATTTTTTTTTCTAAGTGTTGAGTTATTATTTCCTGGTGTTGTTTACTTATGGAATCTTTCAACGCGGTGGGGTGTTCCTTGCAAGGATGTCGCGGCTGGCAGTGTGTCCAAACCTGTGCCACGGCCGAGGGTCTTAAGAAGGCCGTGACGGGATGGTGTTCACGGCTGCCGCGATGGGGGTCTTCAGAGGCCGTGACATAGGTCCTTGGTGGGGACTGGATGCTTGGCGGGGAGAAGATGCTTGACTGGGACAGGATGGCGCTAGCTGGGACAGGTCTCCATCCCGTGCCGTGACTGAGGTTTCCTTGCCGGGCTTGAGTCTATGCGTCATGGTATTAGCTGACTAATACCCATCGTATACTAATATACATAAAGGATTGTTTAATACATAATAATTTTAAGTAAAGGAGTGTAATAATCGCATAAACAATGTAACCTTATAACTATACATCTTTCTTTCTCAGTGTATCTACATGCTTACAGGTGTTTATAATTTTTTTTAATTAGCTTTTTTTTATATATATATATATGTATATCTATTTTTCTTTTGACTAATTTCCAAGAAATTAAATAAAATTACTTATTTTATTAATACCCAACTTTACAAGATATATGTTACACTTTGTTGGGTCATTACCGGAATAATTTTGTATTTGTTGGATAGAAATAGTATTATTATGTAAAAGTCTTTTGTTCATGATCTTGTGGTCCAATGGTATTCATGATTATCTCTAGTGATGTGAGTTTAAATCCTATAAGTACAACTTTAGATGAAATGCTATGAGTAAAAATATTGTTGTTAAAAAATGTTAAAATCTGTCCAGAAAAACATTTAACAATTATTTAAAAACTAAAATTTTGAAAGAAATGTTTAAAACGCCTAAAACATTTTGAAACAGTCCATACAATAATATTTTTTTACAAATATTAAATTTGAGAGTTTAAACATTTAAATGAAACGATAGTAAGTTTGACTATATATTTATTTTAGACGAATAAAATGAATTAAATACACCAACATACTAAACAGGAATCTGGGTGAAGATTGAAGATCCTGTAATGTGAATTCAAATTTTTATCATCTTCTAAATCCCTTTATTGAACCTTATAAATATTAATTTAATATTATATTTTTATAATTATATTTAAAACATTATTTAAAAAAAAGTATATACCCTCCTAATTTTTATCACTAATTATCAATCTAACAATATAATCGTGAAAATAAAAAGGGAGAAAAAATATACACCGACACATGATCATCTCATGGATAAGATGACAAAACATACATATACCTTCCTATTTTTTAGAACATTTTTATAAAATAAAAAAGAAAATGAGTAATTGAGAGGTCAAACAATATTTATTTAAAAAACTATATCTATTTAATTCTCTTTTTTAAAAAAGAACTTTATTTATTTAATTCTCTTTTTTAGTTATGATGACCAATAAAAATGACACACTTGATCTCCTTTCTCTTCTCTTTCTCCCCCTTGTATATATACATAAACAGGCTAGTACAACACCACCAATTTGGATCAAAAACCAAGAAATGGGAAATTTGTTTACCTCATTATTATACTTGTCATTGTTTTTGTTTTTTTATCAAATAAATGCCACTTCTTTCCTTAATTCTTCAAAGGCCAATTCCTGCAATTTCTTCAAAGGCAAATGGGTTTATGATCCATCTTACCCTCTTTACAATCCTTCTACTTGTCCTTTCATGGATCCCGAATTCGACTGTCTCAAGTACGGAAGACCCGATAGATCGTATCTCAAGTACAGGTGGCAGCCTTTCGGTTGTAATCTTCCAAGGTCCGTGCTTCTTGTTCTTTCTTTTACTTTAATGAGGGCAATCTTTTTATAGACTGTCCTCATTACAAAATAAGATCAGTCTTTAGACTGCCCTCGTTATATAACAATGAGGGCAGTCTTAAACCTGCAGACTATCTTGATTATAAAATTTGAACATGTTAAAAGAGATAGTTTGATTTGGTTAGATTTTAAAAGGAATGGAAATGGTGGTTGCAGATTTAATGGGGTGGAGTTGTTGGAGAAATGGAGGGGGAAGAAGATCATGTTTGTGGGTGACTCACTGAGTTATAATATGTGGATCTCACTAAGTTGCATGATTCATTCATGGGTGCCTAATGCTAAGTATAAACTAGTCAAGACTGGAAGTGTTCTTAGTGATCTTACATTTCTGGTTAGTTTTCATTTTCTCTATTATTTTTTTATTTCTAACTATTTTTGAATTTTAAATTATTTTTATTGTGGTCACTTATTATCCATCCAACTACCCCCATGTTTTTCTTTCTTATTGTTTTATTATTCCTTTTACTATTACTATAAATTCAAAATTTTAAATTTCTAGTCGTAAGATAAACATTAAAAATTGTAAATTTGAATATTAAGTTTTTATATATTTTCTATTTTATTTTATTCGATAAATTTTGATTATAATTATAACTTTAGGAAATGTATTTGTAAAGATATAAAAGTTATTTTGAATAAAGATTGCTGTAAATTGGAATTGTTGCACTACTTTCATTGCAAAAGCGAATGTCTCTTTCTGATTTCAGGATCTTACGCAATTGCTACTTGTACGTTGTGCATCAGTTGTACTACACTACAATTTATTCAACTTGTACAAAAGAGAATATTTTTCTTTTCTTTTATTGCCACTTTAAGCCTAATTGTTTTAGGAAATATCTCAAAACAGTACATATTATTTATTCACATAAATTTCGGATTTAATACTTGTATTTTTTTTAACAATGTTGTATTAATGATGTGAATATTCAATTTAAAATATATAGGCACGTAACATATTTTACTTTAAATTCGCAGTTATATAATTTAAGATCAATATTTTATTTTTTTTTATTTCATTTTGGTTGTAGTTTAATAGGTAAAGTTTATTTTCCAACATATACATAGCCTAAATTGTAAAAGGTCTATTTGCCAGCTGGCTAAGCTTTCAACCCATATGCCCTTTTGGAGCCACGCCACTTACAAAATTTTGACAAAAAAAGTATATGTAAATACTTTAATTTTTAATTGTAGATTTTATTTTTATTATATATGATGAAGAATATTAATTATGATCATATATAAATGTTAGTTATTTTTTATTTTCTCTGGTTTTATATTTCTATTACTTTGTTTATCTATGCTTTAATTTAAATTAAATTTAACTTAAACAATAACTATATAGCTAGTTAACTTTTCTTAATGTTTATCTTTATTACACAAATGAAACAATTTTTTGGCTTTTATTTGTTAATAGTAAATTATACTTGTTTGAGAAAAAAAGTTACAAAAATTTTAATATCTTATAACAAAAATAAAATAAACTTTGAAGTAAAAATAAAAAATACTAATTTCTGTCAATTAATTTTAATAGGTAAAAAACTAAAATGACTCAAAAGATGATATTGTATTTTTTAAAATAGTTACATAAATAATTTTATTTTATTACAGAGATATGAGTAATCTTTAAAATGTTATTTTGAGTTGTATCCCATTATAATATACCTAACAAAAGTACCATCAATTAAGCGTGTGGTATTTTTTAAATCAAAGTAAAAGCATATCATAACAGTTCATCATTTGCTCCTTGATTTGTTGCTTAATTTTCCAATCATCTTTATGTATTTTTTTATATTTATATTCTATTTTACATTAATAAAATAATAATGAATGAATATTCTTTCAATTCAATTATTTGTAATTTGAAATTTATCTTTATCGTTCATCTAGGAGGAATAATTTGTGTTATTTTCACTCAAAATTATTACCTTGGCTATCATAAATTCATAAATAATTTTTATATAATTCCTTTTTTTTTAAACGAGGAACATATACCTTATAAAATCAACTTCTAAAATAATTTTTATAATCTTGCTATTTTGGTAAAGGTGTCTCTTTAACTCAGTTTTAATATATTAATGTCTTTAAACTTGTTTTAAAATACACATATTCGAAATTAATAATTAAATCGTTGGTTCTTTTTAGTTTTTTCTGACTAATTCTGTAATTTTCTTATATTTTCACAATAATATATATATATATATATATATATATATATATATATATATATATATATATATATATAGGGGAAGGATCAAGAGAAAACCACAAAGTTAGGCGAAAACCAAGAAAACCACATCATTTTAGGCAATTTTTTTATTTACGTATACGTATTTAAAAACAATTTTTTTGATTTACGTATACGTAACCACAATTTTTTTGTTTTATGTTTACGTATACGTAACACTATGTGTAAAAATGTTTTTTGGTAAAAATGTTTAATATTTCATTGATACTCTTATAAATAAATAAAAATAAACTAAAACAAAAAATAAAAATTATTATATGATTGGGTAAAATTGGTTTTTTTAATGGTTTTCTTGGTTTTCGCCTAACTTGTGGTTTTCTCTGGAACCCTCCCCTATATATATATATAATATCGTATTGAATCTAAATCATGTGACTTGCATGTGGGAGGGGGATAACCTCACGAGAGCAGATGTACTGCAGTAATAAATACTCATTATTTGGCATTTATTCCTCACCCTCATCACATCACATCACGGACTTCTCTAACCACAAATTAACATTTCATCTACATTCGATTTTAGTCTTCATTTTTTTAACGTATCATGTTAAATCACACCTAATCATCTTAGATCATTAACCAAGTCATGTTTTAATATATATATATATATATATATATATATATATATATATATATATATATATATATATTTTATTTTCCAACAGGAATACGGACTAAAATTGTCGATATACCGTACAACAACTATAGTCGACATCGTGAACGAAAACGGGAGACGGGTACTAAAACTAGACTCGATCCGTCAAGGAAACATATGGAAGGGAATGGACATGCTAATATTTAACTCGTGGCATTGGTGGACTCACACCGGGCGTGACCAACCGTAAGATCGTTAATCATATTAAGATTCATAAATTATGTTCTGAAACATGTACCCTGATCTAGGGGCCAGGGGCGGCTCAACATATTCACTACTAAAAAAATAAAAATTTTGCGACAGCAGTTTCCTAGGAAATTTGTTGGAATTGGCCGTTAGTGACAAGTTTCCGACAAAAAAATGTTTGTTGGAAAAAACCCCGTAGGAAATGTATTTTCCGACAAAATCCCGACTAATTTTCCGACGAATCAGCGACAAAAGCCTTTCGTCGGTAATTTTCAACAATATTCCGACGATTATATTAAATAAATAAGTTAACTTACTTAATAAATTTGTTGGAAATTGTACGAAATCTTGTGGTTACTTTTTTGTTTTTGTTTTGTCGGAAAGTTGTCGCAAACTTGTGTGAATTTTCTTTTGTTGGTAACTTGTCGGAAACTTTTGTAGAAAATATACATGTTTTCTAGTAGTGATTTTGGGCATAAAGCAAACATTAAAATTGTAGCTTTTTATGAAAATTTTATAAAGGGATAAAAATTACTAAAATATAAATTTATGCAGCGTGAAAACGTATAATGTTAACATAAAAGTTGACAGATTGTCATTTCTCTCTAGAAACACAAAAGTTAATAAATTACCACATATTTTTACGTAAAATATAGATTTAATTAGTTTCTTCAATATTTGGGCCCTTAAAATTTAAGGGCCTAAAGCGGTTGCTTTAGTTGTTTTTAATGTAGAGTCACCCCTGCTAGGGGCACCACCAACGTATTAAACACCAGTGTCTCGATTTTTTGTGTGTTTTATAGTATTCGATACTTATTTTTTTAGTGTTGTCGCTGCATCCAACACTTGAGTTACACTGATTCACTAAGAATTTTCCAAGGCTGGATCATAATCTAACGTAGAATTGGAATGCAGGTGGGACTACATTGGAGAAAGGGGGAAATTGTACAAAGACATGAATAGACTCGTGGCATATTATAAAGGGATGACGACATGGTCGAGATGGGTCAATCGTTTTGTTGACCCGTCAAAAACCAAAGTCTTCTTCCAAGGCGTTTCCCCGGTCCATTACGAGTATACTCTCTTTTCATCTCCTTTTAGCACATAAATTTACATGGGCTATTAAATCTTAATGGTTTGTGAATCACACAGGGGTAAGGATTGGAATGAGCAATCAAAAACATGCAAGAGTGAAACTCAACCATTTTTCGGTTTAAGGTATCCTGGGGGCACACCAATGGCATCGGTGGTGGTCAACAAAGTGTTGGCCCGAGTCAAGAAACCAGTCTACTTACTCGACATCACCACTCTTTCTCAATACCGAAAGGATGCTCACCCGCAGTACTATAGTGGCAACCACATTGGTCTAGACTGTAGCCATTGGTGTCTTCCGGGTTTGCCAGATACATGGAACGTACTCCTCTATGCAGCTCTCTCCGGCTAAGTTGGAGAGCCGATTGATTCTAGAATAGAATTGCTTCGTATACGAACAAATAATACAAAGATGTCTCTGAATTAATGTACCATGTTAATACAACATGGTATGTTTGTTTGGGATATGTATGATTTGTTTGTTTACTTAGGATTCATCGTATTAGGGTGTTTGATTTATTGTTAATTATTAGTCATAGTCTCGATGGCTTCATTGATTTCCAATTTTTATACTTTTTGATTCGTAATTGTTTGTGTAATAAAGAGAACGCACTGATGATTCATTTGTAATATCTTTGACATTTGATTATAATCTTGTTTTATGATACAGAACTATGAGAACAATGTCCTTGATAAAACTGTAAGTGTTGTTCACACAGTCTCCTTATCGCACGATGACAGAACTATAACTTTTTTTGTCCGAGAATCATCATAAGTTTTTTTTCTTTATCAATTACAACTAAGGGGCCTCATATTTTCTTTTTTAAAGAAAAACTTAATTTTTATATATAAGTTTAGACAAATTTTGGTGGTGAAGAGTCAATCGACCCTTGTTACTCTCTCCTGGTTCGGCCTGTGCTTATATAATCTTGCCCAAATAACATCTCACTTAGTGTCAACTTATCACTATTACAGAAACCAAATAAAAAAACATAATTTCATATATAATACCATGAAGTTGAATATTTAAAGATCCCAAACTATTCAATATTCTTGATTAATTCACTTATTTCACATAAAAGTCTTTCACTTCCAAGTTAACACTTCTTCATCTATAACCTAGTGGTCTAGTGGTACGGTGTTTGTCTCTCAAGAAAATGGTATGAGTTTAAATCCTTACAAATGCAAGGTTAAGTGGTATTTAGGTATAAAATATTGTTGTTCAAAAAAAACTTAACACTTCTCACTACCCTAATGCTTAGAGTGTATAACAAAGGTAATACCAAATAGCATAAAGACAATCAAGTAATAATAATACCCAGTGGCGAATCTAAAAAATAATTTCAGGGGTAGCTCAAAATTTTTTTTACCGTACAATAAAAAAACGATAATAAACACAGTAAAACATGTACCAACCGGTAAAACCAATGCTAGCTTCAATATCTGATAAACCAAAGGAAAAGAACGATCTTTTCCGGTTTCCGGTGTCTGGCGGCCAGTGGCGAAACTTACGAGCTAGGTGGCGACAACAACTTTTGGGTAATACCGATTTTTTTGTTTGTTAATGGCTGTAGGTTTAAATTAATTTGGGCTTTTAGATTTTAAACTTTTTAATTAACTTAGGGTTTTTAGTTTTATAAACTTGGGATTTAAAGTTTTAATCAATAATTAGTTTTGACCTTTTAAAAAAATATTGAGAGGTAGCCAATTATATTTCCAGGGGTAACGTAATACATAAAAACGTAAAAAAATAAAATAAAATTCTACTTCGCCGGAAAAGTTGATAGGTAGCGGGTGCTACCCCTACCTCCTACATACATCCGCCACTGATAATATCAGGTGATATGTGACACTCGACATTTCAGGTCAATATCCGTACATGTTATAAACAAGTTTACATCATAATTGTTTTCGTGATTTACTTAATTTCACAATCAAGAACATTAAGGTCTAACAAAAACCGTACATGGTCTCAATTCATATTTGGTAATTCTAGGAGTTACCGGTTCACGTACCAGGATAACCCGACTAAATACGAACACTAGTGGTTAAATTAAATAACCAGAAAAAAAAATTTATATATATATATATATATATATATATATATATATTACACAAAATTTACGTTGAACTATAATTTATTTTAAGACTAAATCATATAATATACGTAAAAGTAAAATAATGGATTTTTCGAAGACGTTACTATGTAGCGCCACCTTTAGGTACTCATACCTACAAATAATCACCTCAACAAATTATACAATTCAAGATTTTAATATTTTTCTTTAACGAGCCATAAACTTGATAAAATTATAATACCGTGAGAAATCTAAACCGAATTAATTTACCATTTAAAAACTCTAATCAATATTAAGTTACACTTAAATCTAATTATTTGATTTATTTAACCCTAAACCCAAATATATCAATCGGCCGAGACAAGTGGGTCTTTTCCCCCCAACTCCTTGACTTTCTTAACCAAGTTTCAGAGATAAACCCATACCTTAATAGTGAGAATTCTGATATAAACCATACCACTTCAATCACCTTTCTCATAATTCCTTTTTATCTCTCATTTCTCACGGCAATCTTCCCCATTTATCTTCAAATCGAAGTCAAGTTTTAAGGCAAAATCCACCATATTTCGGTATTATAAGGAGCTTCCAAGGATTTCTAACCAAGAGAATTCAAGACCATCTTCTCTGTTTCTCTCAAAAATCATCATCTCTGTTTAGAGGTAAAAACTCAATATTATTCATATTATTTTCTTTAAAACCGTAGCTAAACATACAGTTTACTCGAACGTAAGAAAAATAACCAGAAAAATGTGTCGAATTCAAGATTAAAACATGAATATATGCGTATATGTATGAATAAAGTTTTGAAACTGATTCTGTCAATCAAAATTTCAGTAATCGAAACTATAGTTTCGATACCTGTTTACTCAATCGAAACTAAGTAATTTCGATACCTGCTGTTCAATCGAAACTAAGTAGTTTCGATACCTATTACATAATCGAAACTAGGTAGTTTCGATACCTTTCTTACCCAATCGAAACTAGGTAGTTTCGATACCCAGTTTGCTCAATCGAAACTAGGTAGTTTCGACATCTGTTCTGTTCAATCGAAACTAGGTAGTTTCGATACCTGTTTCAAGCCCATTGGGCAGTAACTTAGAACTATTTTATAACGAAACAAGTGTTGAAAAACTAAAAATATATTTAAACAAAAGCAATCAGAATTGCTAAGTCGGTGAACAATTTGCATATGAGACATTCGGTCATAACACGAATTACCCTTTTTGTAATTAGGGTACGAATAGTCAAGTTTGACTAGAACAATTATCATTGCAAGCATACACAAACTCAAGGTGAGTTTCACTAATCCCCCTGTTTCTAAAGTTTTTGAAATGATTTGGGGTGGAAACATACTTATAAAAGACTTTTGTATGTAAATGAATGAACTAATGATCTGACCGTATGTGTGTATTGAGGGAAAAGTAAAGCGCTTAAAGTCCTCGGAATAAATTAGTAACCATTAGGTATGGACTTAGCCCGGGATTATATGGATAGTACTATTGGGGGTGACGCCTCCGGTCATGGTTAGTCGCGCTAACCAGGGGTCCAAATGGCCGAATGACCGCATATCGTCTTACTCGCAGAAAGGCGGGGGGAGGCACAGAATGTTGGGGTTTGGTTACGGTCTCGTACATTACATACTATTTTGTATTCCTTGCAATCTTACAAATGGGGTCAATAGATTGGATTAGTATTCAGATTCATTGGTAATACATGCAAAAGAGTTCTGATCAGGTTAAAAGTGATCAAGTTTAAGCAAAAGAGTTCTGATTAGGTTAAAAGTGATCAGGTTTAAACAAAATAGTTCTGATCAGGTTAAAAATGATCAGGTTTAAACAAAAGAGTTCTGATTAGGTTAAAAGTGATCAGGTTTAAGCAAAAGAGTTTTAATCAGGTTAAAATGATCAAGTTTAAACAAAAGAGGTCTGATCAGGTTTAAGCAAAAGAATTTTGATCAGGATTAAGTGATCAGGTTTAAATAAAGGTTTTGATCAGGTGAAAATGATCAGGTTTAATCATTGGGTTTATGATAACTCTTTATAATAATTTGTGAGCTCACCAACCTCGTGTTGACATTTTTAAGTATGTTTTCAAGAAAATGATCGTGGTCTCCAGGCTAGCAATGTAGGTTACTTACATACATGAGGATACAGCTTTTGGAAGGATTTCACTTGTATAACTCATGGTTTTGAGTCATATTTGAGAAATCTTAAACTTTGTATAAAAACTAAGTTATGTTTTGGGATGTAAACATTTAAACTTTGATTATGTATCCAATATCATGTATGTGTTTGCGGTAATCATATGCTTTGAAAACCAGTGAACGTTACGCCTCGCGTTTCCGCCTTGGCGGGGTGTGACAGAACTTGGTATCAGAGCCATTGATTATAGCGAACTAGGAGTCTAAAACGGAACCTAGTCTATAATTTGAATGACTCACTAAAACGTTTTCATTGCATAAGCATTGCATAACCGGTCATCATGTCATGTGGATATTGTAGTCACAAGCATGTCGTCACATTCACACTCTGACCCCGTCTTTGACTCTGAATCCAACGAGGAACTTTCCGCCACACGCCCCAAAAATCGAGTACAAGTTCGCAGCTCCACACCACCCAATGTTGCCCTGGGAGAACCGCCTATCGTCTACCGAAAGAAAAGCGTAGGACCAGTTATGGTAAAGAGTGCTAGGAAGAAGGTTCGATTTCCACGGAAGAGAACCCTGGCAGCCCGTGACCCGGAAAACTTGGAGACTGATGAGGAACCACCTTCGCAACAACCCTGCTGCCACCCTACGGTGGGGACTATCCGTTAGATGCCCCGTACACTGGCACGATGGAGGGAGATGGAGGGCATTCCCTCTACCTTTGAGCTCGGAGAGTCCTCCAACTCCTCAACACCCCTACCCCACACTGGGGAATCCATGGAGCTCACAGTGCCTACATTGGTAGCACGCGTTCATACGCACGAGGAACATCTTGATGACCTACTAGATGATATCCGGGCACATGGGGATGCAGCCACGCGCTTACGTCAAGGGCTCGGATCTCGAGTTCAGATTCTGGAGGACAGCACCCGAGACATACAGGGTGCCACTGACTACCTAGAGTTGAGAGCTGATATGGAATGGCAGTTCACTCTCACGGTCCGAGACATGGTGGAGGCGCTGGAAGAAAGGACTTTGGCTGAAGAATTTGTGGCTAGGGCTGGCTTTGTCATGGCGGGACTTGCCATGATGATTGGGTTGTACTCCCACATCTTCTTTTAGACCTATTACGGGCGGGTTGTGTCCGTAGCGCATTATGTAGTTTAAAACTTTGGTACTGATGTGGTCATGTGAACCCATCCCTTTTGTATCCTTATCTTTTGGAACAATGTACTATGCATGTTTTAACTATGTATGTGATGGTTTATGTTGTAATGATGGTTGTTTATGTTTGATGTTGTTGTATCCTTATGTCATGATCTATCATTATTATTATATAATGTTGTTTCTTTTTAATTGATATGTTAGAAAGAACGTCATGGCACCTAAGCGTAGGACACCTCGTAACCCTACTGGTGACAACAACGAGACGATTTCCCCAAACGTGGAGCAACTCATAGCACAGCGAGTAGCTGCCGCCATGGAGCAGTATGAAGCAAATCGAAATAGTGGCGGAGGAAACGGCAGCGGTACCGGCGGAGGAGGTGCAGGAGGTAGCGGTACAGCAGGAGGTTCCGGAGGTTCCGGAGGTTCCGGAGGTAATAAAAATAAATAAGCCATAACACATAGTCATGATCCGAATTAATGACGTTATGACTTGTGATTCTACATATGCTCCAAATAGGAAGTGCACCTACAAGGCATTCCTATCCTGCAACCCCCGCAGTTTCAATGGCACCGAGGGTGCAGTAGGTCTAATGAGATGGATAGAAAAGATGGAGTCGGTGATTGATATTAGTGAATGCACCGCTGACTGCATGGTGAAGTATTCTACATGCACGCTCACTGATAAAGCTTTAACTTGGTGAAATACTCAAATGAAGACTTTGGGGAGAGAGACAGCGTATCAATTGTCTTGGGAAGACTTGAAAAACATGAAGATTGAGGAATACTGTCCTCGAAACGAATTGCAAAAGATTGAAACTGAGATGTGGAACCTACAGATGATAGGAGATGATGTGGCGGGGTACACCGACCGTTTCAATGAATTGGCGATTCTAGTACCGCATATGGTCACACCAGAACATAAGCGCGTTGAGAGGTATCTGTGGGGCCTTGCGCCTCAAATTCGTAGCATGGTAACATCATCTAATCCAATAGATGCCAAGAGTGCTATAACTTTAGCATTCAAACTGAAGGATGACGCAGTGCGTAATGGATTGTTTGTGAGGAAGGAGAATGAGGAAGGTAGATTTGGGGAGAAAAGAAAGTGGATGGGAAATTCAAGTAACAAGTCTGAGAAGCAAGGGTTTAAGAAACAAGGAACTATGAAAGCTTTTGCAGTCAACACAGTGGAAAGAAAGGAGTATGATAGGGGCCTACCGAGATGTAAGAAGTGTGGAAATCATCATGTCGGTGTGTGCATCAAGTGTGGAAAGTGTGACAAGTTTGGTCACACCACACAAGCTTGTCGAACTAACAATCGAATGGGGAAATTTAAACCGGGATGTTTCATATGTGGTGACCTGAAGCACTTCAATAGGGATTGTCCCAAGTGGAAGAATCAGAATAACGCTCAGGCACCAGGGAGGGCATTTGTGATGGGTGCAAGGGACGCACGCCAGGACCCGAACATCGTCACTGTACGTTCCCGATAAATAATCATTATGCCTCTGTACTTTTTGATTCGGGTGCGGATATGAGCTTTGTGTCGAATGATTTTAAATCCTTACTCGGTATTAAGGCCAGCAAACTAGATCAAAGTTATACAATTGAATTAGCAAATGGGAAATTAATAGAGGCCGGAGAGGTCATTAAGGGTTGTACTTTATGTGTAGAAAACCATACATTCAGTATAGACCTTCTACCCGTTGAACTAGGGAGTTTTGATATTGTTATTGGCATGGATTGGTTATCAAAGAACCGTGCCGAGATCGTATGCTTTGAGAAGATTGTACGTATCCCACTACCAAGCGAAAAAATTCTTTCAATTCAAGGCGAAAGGTGTAGAACGATATTATAGACGATAAACTGCATGAAAGCTCATAAGTATCTATGCAAGGGTTATTGTGCATTCCTGGCTCACATCGTCGAGAAGAAACCCGAAGAACGTCGACTTGAGGACATACCAATCGTCAGAGATTACTCGGAGGTATTTCCCGAGGACTTACCAGGATTACCACCATCAAGACAATTCGAGTTCCGAATCGACCTAGTACCAGGAGCCGCACCAGTTGCACGATCTCCGTATCGTCTAGCCCCTTCCGAGATGCAGGAACTGTCGAGCCAACTACAAGAATTACTTGATAAAGGTTTCATAAGACCGAGTTTCTCACCATGGGGAGCCCCGGTCCTGTTTGTAAAGAAAAAGGATGGAACCTTTAGAATGTGCATTGATTATCGGGAGTTGAACAAGCTGACAATCAAAAACCGGTATCCTCTTCCTCGAATAGACGATTTGTTTGATCAACTTCAAGGTTCCAGTTTCTATTCTAAAATCGATCTACGATCAGGGTATCATCAACTGAAAATTCAGGAAGAAGATATACCAAAAACGCTTTTAGGACTCGTTACGGTCACTACGAGTTCCTAGTTATGCCATTTGGCTTGACTAATGCACAGGCAGTTTTCATGGATCTCATGAACCGCGTGTGCAAGCCATACTTGGATAAACTCGTGATTGTATTTATCGATGACATATTAATATATTCACGAACCAAGGAGGAACATGAACATCATTTGAAATTAATCTTGGAACTACTCCGGAATGAGAAGCTTTATGCCAAATTCTCTAAGTGTGAGTTTTGGATCCGAGAGGTTCACTTTCTCGGACACGTCATCAATAAGAATGGTATTCACGTAAACCCAACCAAGATTGAAGCTATCAAAAACTGGGAAGCACCAAGAACTCCGACTGAGGTGCGTCAATTTCTGGGTTTGGCAGGATATTACAGGCGATTTATCGAGAATTTTTCAAAGATAGCCTTGCCTTTGACCACGTTAACTCAGAAGGACAAAAAGTTTTATTGGACTGATAAACAAGAATCGGCGTTTCAATTGTTGAAGCAGAAGCTTTGCAGTGCACCAATCCTATCCCTTCCCGAAGGAACTGACAATTTCATCGTGTACTGCGACGCATCACACCAAGGTCTGGGATGTGTATTGATGCAGAAAGAAAAAGTCATAGCGTATGCATCCAGACAACTAAAAGTACATGAGAAAAATTAAACGACTCACGATCTGGAATTGGGTGCTGTCGTGTTTGCACTCAAGATTTGAAGACATTACTTATACGGTACAAAATGTACTATCTTTACAGACCACAAGAGTCTCCAGCACATCTTTAATCAGAAAGAACTCAACATGAGGCAACGTCGTTGGGTATAGCTACTGAATGATTAAAACTGTGATATCAAGTATCACCCTGGTAAGGCAAACGTCGTAGCAGATGCCTTGAGTCGTAAAGAACGGGTTAAAACACTCCGTGTTCGTGCCCTAGAATTGACAATTCATACGAGTCTCACGACTCAAATCCGGATGGCACAACAAGAGGCAATCAAAGAAGAAAACATTCAGAATGAAGCTTTACGAGGAATGATAAAGCAGTTGGAACCAAAGTCAGATGACACTTTATACTTCATGAATAGAATTTGGGTGCCATGTTTTGGTAACTTATGGGAGTTAGTTATGGACGAAGCCCACAAGTCCAGGTACTCCATTCACCCAGGGTCAGATAAGATGTATAAGGATCTAAAAGAATTATATTGGTGGCCCAATATGAAAGGAGATATTGCCGCATATGTCAGTAAATGCTTAACGTGTTCAAAAGTAAAAGCCGAACATCAGAAACCGCCTGGCTTATTACAACAACCCGAAATTCCCCAATGGAAAAGGGAACAGATTTCTATGGATTTCATCACGAAATTACCCAAGACGTCGAGCGGGTATGACACGATATGGGTAATTGTCGATCGTCTGACAAAATCAGCTCATTTTCTACCTATCAAAGAGACGGATAAAACCGAGAAACTTGCGAAGCTTTATATCAAGGAAATTGTGGCTAGGCATGGAGTGCCAATTTCTATTATCTCTGATAGAGACAGCAGATTCGTGTCTAGAATCTGGAAATCGTTACAAGAAGCCTTGGGCACACGTCTTGACATGAGCACGGCATATCACCCACAAACGGATGGTCAAAGCGAAAGGACCATTCAAACTTTAGAGGATATGCTCCGTGCGTGTGTAATTGATTTCGGAGGAAATTGGGATACTCATTTACCGTTGGCAGAGTTTTCCTATAATAACAGCTACCACACGAGCATTAAGGCAGCTCCGTTTGAAGCTTTATATGGTCGTAAATGCCGCTCACCGCTATGTTGGGCGGAAGTTGGTGAAAAACATTTGACAGGTCCTGAGATTGTCCAGGAAACCACGGATAAGATCTTCAAAATTAAGGACCGTCTGAAAGCGGCCCGAGACAGAAGAGCTATGCTGATAACAGACGGAAACCATTAGAATTTCAAATTGGTGACCGAGTAATGTTAAAAGTCTCACCATGGAAAGGCGTTGCGAGGTTTGGTAACCGTGGTAAGCTCAACCCTAGATACGTTGGACCATTTGAAATACTGGCTAGGGTTGGCCTTGTAGCTTACAAGCTCAAACTACCGCAAGAACTAAGCAACGTACACGATACATTTCATGTGTCTAATCTCAAAAACTGTTTGTCAGACGAGACTTTGATCATACCGCCAGATGAAATTCATATTGATGATAAACATCATTTCATCGAGGAACCGATTGAGATTACAGATTGGAAAGTTCAAAGGCTGAGACGTAGTCGTATCAAACTAGTTAAAGTACGTTGGAACTCAAAGCGTGGTCCTGAGTATACATGGGAACGAGAGGATCAAATGAAAACAAAATACCCATCCTTGTTTAAGGATACACCAGTTCAAGATGACACGAATTGAATTTCGGGACGAAATTCTTTTAACATAGGGAGAATGTGACACTCGACATTTCAGGTCAATATCCGTACATGTTATAAACAAGTTTACATCATAATTGTTTTCGTGATTTACTTAATTTCACAATCAAGAACATTAAGGTCTAACAAAAACCGTACATGGTCTCATTTCATATTTGGTAATTCTAGGAGTTACCGGTTCACGTACCAGGATAACCCGACTAAATACGAACACTAGTGGTTAAATTAAATAACCAGAAAAAAAATATATATATATATATATATATATAATACACAAAATTTACGTTGAACTATAATTTATTTTAAGACTAAATCATATAATATACGTAAAACTAAAATAATGGACTTTTCGAAGACGTTACTATGTAGCGCCACCTTTAGGTACTCATACCTACAAATAATCACCTCAACAAATTATACAATTCAAGATTTTAATATTTTTCTTTAACGAGCCATAAACTTGATAAAATTATAATACCGTGAGAAATCTAAACTGAATTAATTTACCATTTAAAAACTCTAATCAATATTAAGTTACACTTAAATCTAATTATTTGATTTATTTAACCCTAAACCCAAATATATCAATCGGTCGAGACAAGTGGGTCTTTTCCCCACAACTCCTTGACTTTCTTAACCAAGTTTCAGAGAGAAACCCATACCTTAATAGTGAGAATTCTGATATAAACCATACCACTTCAATCACCTTTCTCATAATTCCTTTTTATCTCTCATTTCTTACGGCAATCTTCCCTATTTCTCTTCAAATCGAAGTCAAGTTTTAAGGCAAAATCCACCATATTTCGGTATTATAAGGAGCTTCCAAGGATTTCTAACCAAGAGAATTCAAGACCATCTTCTCTGTTTCTCTCAAAAATCATCATCTCTGTTTAGAGGTAAAAACTCAATATTATTCATATTATTTTCTTTAAAACCGTAGCTAAACATACAGTTTACTCGAACGTAAGAAAAATAACCAGAAAAATGTGTCGAATTCAAGATTAAAACATGAATATATGCGTATATGTATGAATAAAGTTTTGAAACTGATTCTGTCAATCAAAATTTCAGTAATCGAAACTATAGTTTCGATACCTGTTTACTCAATCGAAACTAAGTAATTTCGATACCTGCTGTTCAATCGAAACTAAGTAGTTTCGATACCTATTACTCAATCGAAACTAGGTAGTTTCGATACCTTTCTTACCCAATCGAAACTAGGTAGTTTCGATACCCAGTTTGCTCAATCGAAACTAGGTAGTTTCGACATCTGTTCTATTCAATCGAAACTAGGTAGTTTCGATACCT
This sequence comes from Smallanthus sonchifolius, assembly GCA_023525975.1. NCBI lineage: Eukaryota > Viridiplantae > Streptophyta > Magnoliopsida > Asterales > Asteraceae > Smallanthus > Smallanthus sonchifolius. The sequence goes on along the minus strand of CM042036.1, from coordinate 60,095,814 downwards.
GTTTCAAGCCCATTGGGCAGTAACTTAGAACTATTTTATAACGAAACAAGTGTTGAAAAACTAAAAATATATTTAAACAAAAGCAATCAGAATTGCTAAGTCGGTGAACAATTTGCATATGAGACATTCGGTCATAACACGAATTACCCTTTTTGTAATTAGGGTACGAATAGTCAAGTTTGACTAGAACAATTATCATTGCAAGCATACACAAACTCAAGGTGAGTTTCACTAATCCCCCTGTTTCTAAAGTTTTTGAAATGATTTGGGGTGGAAACATACTTATAAAAGACTTTTGTATGTAAATGAATGAACTAATGATCTGACCGTATGTGTGTATTGAGGGAAAAGTAAAGCGCTTAAAGTCCTCGGAATAAATTAGTAACCATTAGGTATGGACTTAGCCCGAGATTATATGGATAGTACTATTGGGGGTGACGCCTCCGGTCATGGTTAGTCGCGCTAACCAGGGGTCCAAATGGCCGAATGACCGCATATCGTCTTACTCGCAGAAAGGCGGGGGGAGGCACAGAATGTTGGGGTTTGGTTACGGTCTCGTACATTACATACTATTTTGTATTCCTTGCAAGCTTACAAATGGGGTCAATAGATTGGATTAGTATTCAGATTCATTGGTAATACATGCAAAAGAGTTCTGATCAGGTTAAAAGTGATCAGGTTTAAGCAAAAGAGTTCTGATCAGGTTAAAAGTGATTAGGTTTAAACAAAAGAGTTCTGACCAGGTTAAAAATGATCAGGTTTAAACAAAAGAGTTCTGATCAGGTTAAAAGTGATCAGGTTTAAGCAAAAGAGTTTTGATCAGGTTAAAATGATCAAGTTTAAACAAAAGAGGTCTGATCAGATTAAAATGATCAGGTTTAAGCAAAAGAATTTTGATCAGGATTAATCATTGGGTTTATGATAACTCTTTATAATAATTTGTGAGCTCACCAACCTCGTGTTGACATTTTTAAGTATGTTTTCAGGAAAATGATCGTGGTCTCCAGGCTAGCAATGTAGGTTACTTACATACATGAGGATACAGCTTTTGGAAGGATTTCACTTGTATAACTCATGGTTTTGAGTCATATTTGAGAAATCTTAAACTTTGTATAAAAACTAAGTTATGTTTTGGGATGTAAACATTTAAACTTTGATTATGTATCCAATATCATGTATGTGTTTGCGGTAATCATATGCTTTGAAAACCAGTGAACGTTACGCCTCGCGTTTCCGCCTTGGCGGGGTGTGACATGATATGATTACCAAACATGTCACTGCAATTCATATTGACACGAAGTACCTGAGTAGAATCTGATAGATGTAAATGGGCGGACGTCACGTAAGGTATGGGCATTCATACAATAATCCACAGAGTGAATATTGTAGGACCGATACATACACTTCGAAATATATAATATGTACTTGTTATAGTAAAATAGACGAGAAGACATACTGTGATCATATAACTAATTGGTGTTACATCATCAGTGCCTTAGTTACTCACTTTTGGAGTCCCCAAGAAGTGACAACTCGGGTAACTGACTAATCAAAAAAGAGGTAGTATATATTTACCTAAACAAGCAAACGCAACACATCCACACATCCATGTGTGTTGTATATTGTTGGACTAGTATGCCCAAATAACGACATATGACAATACTGCGATTAAGGTACGATCCAAATAGTTACACCACGAGCAACAATCATAAAAATGCTTAGACCTTAAATGGCAATGAGAATACATTATTGCTGAAATCATTTATGGACAAGTTATTATTACTTTATTTAGAATAAATTAATAACTAAAAGAGCTATTAATTAATTATGAATTAATTAAATAATTATGAAGTTATTTGATAATTATGAATATTTAAATATTTAACTTAAATTTTGAATTTGAATTTTAAATATTTAAATTTTATTATCTTGTGAAATGTAAAATCGGAGTTCTGAATATGTATATATAATGAATCCAGTTGAATTTTGAAAACTCATAAAATAATAAATGAGTTTATTAATAGATTAAAATGGGTCGTGATTAATCGAATCACTTAATGATATAGAATATTAAAATATAAGCGTCTCGAAAAATAAAAAGGTTTTATCCGATCACGAATCAGTTAAAACTGAAAATTTAAAACATGTGTGACAAAACTAGCATGCAAGATGTCAGATAGTGTGTTTTATGACCTAAACTGGTAAAACACTAAACAAATCCCTTTTAAACCGATTTGTCTATGCCACCTAAATTTATGACACTTGAACCGATATACCCGAACTCTTGAGTGGATGTGCCTTCGCCTTACACTTAGGCCTATGGAAGTCGGAACAAGGTGGTACCGCGAATTTCGAGAGTCTTGACCGGTTGCTGCACGTTGCTAAATTAGGATGACTAATCACTCACCCCTATAAGATAGGCCTTTGCTATTTAGTAGAGAAGAGCAGGCATATATGGGCTTAAACATACCATGTCTTAGACATCCTTTTGTCTTTACAACCTACATAACCATGTTTTGTGAAAAGTGTATTCCCAATCACGCGATACGGTGAACCATGATCTCATTCCTTAAAGAAAATAGTGTTTTCTAAGGGTCATTATTTATTAAGGTTTTCAAACATCGAAAATACTAAAAGTAGCTATTTTGTTTTATAGATGTCCTTAAACACTAATAATCCCTCAACCTCCAACTATTCTCTTAAGACCATTTTGAAGAAAGAGAAACTCATGACTGGCTCTAACTTCATTGATTGGTACCGCAACTTGAGAATTGTTCTCAAAGCAGACAAAAAATTCTATGTTCTTAAAAATCCAATCCCTGACCAACCCACTTCAAATGCCACTGCCTCGGTCAAGAAAGCGTGGGAGAAACATGTCACGAATCCTCACTCCTCAGAAGTGTCATGCCTCATGTTGGCTACGATAATCCCAGAATTTCAGAAGGATTTGGAACATCATCCGACTTATGACATGATCGAACAGCTGAAGGAAATGTTCCAACAGCAAGCTCACATGAGAGATTTGAGACCGTGAAATCACATATAGTGTGCCGTGTGCAAGATGGGTCTCCGGTCATCTCCCATGTTATGAAAATGAAGAGCTACATTGATCAACTAGAAATGCTCAGTTTTCCCTTAAGCAACGAATTAGCTGCAGATATCATCCTTAATCTGTTGACCAAGGCATATGATTAGTTCATTATGAACTACAATATGAATAGTTGGGAAAAGTCCATCCCGAAGTTGCATAAGATGCTCAAAACCGCTGAGATGAACATACCGAACATAGGTACTCCAATATTGATGGTCAAAGAAGGAAGAGTCACTAAAGTTGAAACCAGGAGGAAGAGCAGGATAGGCAAACGAAAACTAGATACAAAAGGCAAATTCATTGTCAGCCAGCAAGCTATCAAGAAACCTCCCAAGGACGCCAAATGTGTAAGATTCCTAAAATTTCATGCTAAATTTAATTAAATCATAAGAACAAGGATTAGAAGTGTAAATATATGAAAGAAAAAGGACCAAAAAGCAAAAATACCAAAATTTGGACGGTAACGGACCGTCACCCACAGTAACAATCCGTTACGGGTGGCGCAAGGGACTAATGATGGCGTGCCACGTGTCCGGTGACTAATGGCTTGATTCTGACGTGTGGAAACCCTATGACAGATTGTCACCCACAGTAATGGTCCTTTACACCCCAAAACAACAAGAGGACGACACGTGTCAGATGTTTAACGGTCCGGATCCGACGCGTGGATCTCATGACGGACTGTCGCGTCGCAAATTCACCAGGAGCAGACGTGTGTCAGTTGACTCGCAAACCCTAATCTGGTGACGGTATTGGTCAGTTACGACCTGGCGGTGACGGACCGTCACCCACTATAACGGTCCGTTACGGGCTTAATGTTGGCCTATAAATAGAAACTCGAACCCAGCCAATTTCAAACATACCAAACTCTTTCCATAGTTCAAAATACTATCTCCACACCCTCTAATACGTTCCCATTCGTACGTTTAAGTTCCGGAGTTGCCGGTTGAGCTAGAAGAAACCCGAGAAGCTAGGAAACTTCCATTTGGAGAAACCACGCTAGGAGAAGTAGGTGGAGATGTTGTTCACTAAGAAACACTATCCTAGAGACTCTCTAAGATGAAACTCTACAAAGGTGAATACTTGTATTTTTATAAATTGTTTTCAAAAACATAAACAGTTTTGAATTATTCTCTGACTCGAATGAACTAACAAAACCATTGGTCACATAAGGTGATTTACTATATAACATTCAGACCATAGACTCACGTGTGATCATATACGTGTTACAGATGAAACGCTGTAACGGGGCTAGGGCTATGGCTTGGCTGTTAATAACACGTAACACCTATATCGTAATGGGCGCAAGGCTGTGAATAACATAAAACAAAGATTATCCAAGAAAGTGCCTAGTGTGGCTGGTGGTTATACATTCGGGCTAGGTAGTCCGCTGGATGTGTAAATTGACCATTAAAATATGGGCAAATTATTCTATTTATTCAATCTTGTCAGATTATAATAAAAGCATGCATGTATTCATCAGTTTATATTGATCAAATATTTTTAAACGTTTTACAGGTAACCAATGATAATTATGATTGTGAATAAAGCCATAAGGGACGATGGATCCTTGATGTCGTGGAAGGTAATGTCTACCCTAGACATCAGTTGAAATGAATAACTCTATAAAAACCTTGGTTTTGTAATAAACATTTGTAAAACATTCAGGTTGTTTCCCTGGTAATATTAATGAAATGAAACGGGTGTTTCCCATATTTGAAAATATTATGAGTTATGAAACTCAGAGATTTATTCCACTGTATTCATAAAACTCTATTATAATGAAGTAAGAAACATGTACCAACTGTTGGTCGCACGCCTGGGTAGGCTTAATCCGGGGTGTGACAGGTTGGTATCAAAGCCATTGGTTTCAGTGAACTAGATACTAGAATTTGTATCTAAGCTGTAACTTGATATGATATTCTTTGATTTTAGCAAAATAAGATACAAAGGTAAGTATCTAAACTTAAACCAGTACAGACTGCCTGCTAAGTAAAAGTAGGTAGATTCTTGTAATAATTAAGTAATGAATATACAGATGTCTGGAAATAGCTACTTTACGTATATCTTTGGACAAACTGGAGAAGAACAATATCACCCTACAGGTTCTAGGGAATTTCAATAATCATTCTTGAACATGATGAACCAAATAATAATGAAACGATTATCATCTCCGATGAAGAATCGAACCATCAAGAAAATACCAAAAATTACAACGGGTCTAGTTCTTCATGGATGATGGGAACTTCAAATTTTGAGAATTGGGAATCAGGAACTCCACCACCGACACATGAACTAGGTACAGATGAGGCTGGACCTAGCAAGTCTACGAAGCCAAGGATGAGTGTTAGAATGCCAACAGAACACGTACATGTATCTGCAGCAGAAATGGAAGATGTGTACCAAGAGATACCTGAAGAGGAAGAAGAACCCAAAGAATCTAAATATAATCCATCTAAAACCTTAGATCCCTATGTCTATCCAAACATCAATTACATGGATGCAATTGAAGATTATGTAAATTGACCACAGGATGGACATGACGACCCTTACCGTAATGTGTATAATGATATGATTTTCGGTATTAGGGATCCTCCTCCTCAATATAATTATCCCTCCGCTCACCTTGGAACTCCTACTGAATTTCTGGATCGTGCACTAAGAGAAACAGATGAAGTAAAGAAGGAATCAATACAACTTAAGGAGTGGATTAGACAATTGGAGGAAGAGAAGAAAAAGAAAAAGAAAGATAAAAGTAACTAAAGGAAAATAATAAAATAAATAAATGTAACATCCTACTTTCTTTATGTATACTTTTATAAATAAATAAAAAGTATTTCGTATTTTGTTAGATGACGGGAAAAGGAAAAGGACCTCATTTTGTACAGAAGTATGCTCCGCCCGGATATTAATTTCAACAGACAAACGAAACAGATTTGGAACATGGAGCAAACACAAAAAAATACTAGAAGTACCCATCGAAGTCTAGGAGAATTGACACCTCCTGCAAATCCTTATTTACCATCCGTCAGCTTTCATTCTGCTCTTACGGCAGCAAGCCGAAATCCTGATTATGGAGAGAATCCATATTATAACCCTTATTACTACTAGGGATTACCTGAAATCCCATATGAAAACCACCCTGCTCCCGAGGGAGAAGAAAGTGAAGATTCAAATAGGTCATACGAATATTATGAGCCTACTAATATTCAGAATCCTCAAGAGAATGAGGAAATTAATATAAGGGCATTACAAGAACGTGTGGCAGAATTAGAAAGAGAAAATCAGATATTAGCATTTCTAGATGCCTAGAGTAAAGCATTAAGACAAATGTTAGAAATCAGGGATATATTTAAACTTCCTTGTAAATTTCTATAAAAGATATGTATATATATGAACTCTGAAAATAAATAAATCTTTCTTTTAATAGAATGTCGAGGCAAGGAAACAAAAGCGGACCATACCAGAATACCTGGGGCAGAAACAAACAAGTAACTAACAATGAAACCCATGAACAGCAACAAAAAGCTAAAATGAAGAAACTCGTTACAGAAGGAATTAAAAAAGCTATCCCTACGATCTTAAAAGTCATAAAAGATGATAAGGTAGCTAAACAAAAACATTCTAAATCCAAGAATGACCGGGAAGAATATTACAGCTCCAACGAAGATAATTCCGATGAAGAAAGTAGTAAAAAGAGGAAAAGAAATAAGGGATGCACATTCCATGCATTCCAGGGCTGTATACCTCTGGAATACGCTGGGAGTGAAGGGAGCTGTGGCAGCTTTAAGATGGCTGGAGAAGGCGGAATCGGTGATTGTCATCAACAAATGTGTTGATGAGGACAAGGTGTTATATGCATCAAACCTGTTTTAAGATTAAGCCCTAGAATGGTGGAACTCAATAATTCAAGTGAAGGGGAGATACAATGCATATGCTATGGAATGGGAGGAATTCAAAGAACGGGTGATTCAGAAGTTCTGTCCCATTAACGAGAGAGAGAATTGAAATTTTTTTTGAGTCACCGTATTGTCGGTGTAAATGATAGGGAGTAGGTTTCAAAGATGTTTGAATATGCTTACCTGGTTCCACATCTTTCCACCCCTGAATCAAATCTGATCAAGCGATATATTTGGGGTTTGGCTGAAGACATCATAGATATGGTTAAGGCTCCTATGCCTCAAACCATTGCTTCTGTTGTTGAGTTAGGTGAAATTCTAACTGTTGGCATGACTAGGAAACAAGAAGAAAGTAAAGCCATGTAACTTGTTAAGAAGGCTGAGGAGAATCAAAAGAATAATTCTTCCTGGAGAAGGAGAAATCAACCCCCAAAAGGAGGATTTAATTCCTTTCCCCCTTAATGCAAAATCTGTAAAAAGAGGCATATGGGAGAGTGCTTCTTCAAAAAAAAAAACAAATCCTTACTGCAATCTCCGCAAAATGCCATGTCGTACATTTGAAAATTGCCAAAGAAAGAAGAATATTTCTTGTTTCAATTGCAGGGAACAAGGTCACTTCAAATCTTCTTGCCCAAAAGCTAAACCAAGCAGGATCTAATGGGACGAGGGCAAATGACGGAACAAAGAAAAATGTACGACCCTTCGTACTGAATACCCGTGATGTTGCAGCCATCCCGGATGCAGTCACCGGTATGTTCCTCATTAATAATATATATGCTAGAGTATTATTTGACTCTGGTGCAAATTTGAGTTTTATAGATTATAAGTTTTATAATATATTGAATGATCCCCTAGTTACACTAGATAAGATTTATGAAGTAGAGACGGCCGAAGGGAATTTAGTAAAGATATCTGAATCCCTAGAAAACAGCAACATCACAATATCCGGACACATCATACATGTATGATTAATGCCTATGACATTAGCAGGATTTGATGTTGTCTTAGGAATGGATTGGTTAACCGATAACCAAGCCCATATCCTTTGTGATAAGAAAGCTATAGAAATTTGAACTCCATTTGGAAAACCCATAACAATCTATGGCGACAAAAAAAACCGACTATTGGGAATTATATCCTTGCTGAAAGCTATGAAGTGTCTTCAGAAATGATGCATTGCATACCTAGTTCAGATTACTGCTAGTACAGAAGAAAAGAAGATAGAAGATGTACCAGTAGTATCTGAATATATGGATGTTTTTCCAAGTGAATTACCGGGTGTAACATCCCAAAAATAACGATAATAATAATACGAGTGTTGAAGACGAAACAAACGAAACAAACGGATGGAATACGCGGGCCATGAGTGGGCCGTGAAAACGGGCCGGGTTGGGAAGGGTGGGGGCGAAACTAAGGGAAGGGAGGAAGGGCACTTGGTTCCCTCACTTTTACCCCCAAACACCCACTTTTAGATAGAGAAACCGTAGAGAGAGAAAGTTGGGTTTTGACCTCAAGAAGCTCAAAATCATTGGTGCAGCTTAGTGAGGGCACGGGGGGCCCCGCCCCCGATTTTTTGCTTAGTAATGTTAATTTATACGTATTCGGCCAAAAAATTTTATAGGTATTAAGTTCCCCCCCTATAGGAAAGAAAAATTATAGGATTTCGTCGCGGGACCCCTGTGTTTTTCTTCAAGCTTCGCCACTGCTCAACAGATCGTGGGTAATCGTCTCTGGAGTGCTCCATAAGAAGATTCGAGCATCAATAGGATATTACACGTCCTTGATCTGAGTTTTTAGTTTGTAATGGGTTTATGGGTTTTTTTTAATAAAAAGGTTGGATTTTTACGTGTAAAACAGGAAAAGGACGTTAGATCTGGACTCACAAAGGATAGATGAACGTTTTTAAACGTAAAAATTAGAGTCTTGATCATCTTTATGCTTAGCCGCCATCTCCATGCAAAAACCTGGTTTTTGCTGGAGAAGAGGACCTAGCGAAACTACTGGGTAGGCGAAACTGTTCCTTGAGCGAAGTTGACTAGTGTCGCCTAGTTCTGAAAAAGCGAAACTGATATAGTTTCACCTGAACCCAGTTTTACTGAAAGCTTAGTTTCGCTATGATTATGAGGGCGAAACTGATGTAGATTCACCATAGATAGGAAGTGAAAGTGTCATAATTTTGCTCAAAAGTATGGAGCGAAACTAACCTTAGTTTCACTCAGATCAGGATTGAGTTTAGAACTGACACATTTGACTATCGATTCAGATTTAGAGCAACTTCAGTTGAGTTGAGATAGTACGCCCTTCTTTTAATGTTTTAGTAACGTTTTGGGCTGGTGTGCATACTTACGAAATCATGTTTATGAAAGATGTTTTGGAAAATGAAGTTGAAAGGTGTTTACAAAATGTTTTACCAAATGAAGTTTATGAAATGTTTACGAATGAAATGTTATCTAATAAAACGTCTGAATGCTTTAACTGAAGTAATGAAAGGGAAGTAAATGCTTTATGAAAGTCACGAAATGAACGAATCTGCCATGATTCCTTCGGGAATCGAAGTATGTATGTTATGTATGGGCCCGACCTTTATAGGGGGCTTTGTGGCTGGCCAACAGTTGTACAACTGGAGGGAAAAGGGGTGACGACAGTCATCAAGGGGATTACCGTGATCCTTGAAGTTTGATACTGTTCTCTATGAGGGTACAGTGCTTGAAGTTTGGTACGTGCTACACTTTGGGACGCCGTGCTTGAAGTTGGAATTGACGGTTATGAATGGTTAAAAGTTGGTACGCGTGCTCTATGAAGCACCGTGCTTGAAGTTGGAATTGACGGTTACAAAATGGAGCAGATTCGGTTTATTGATGACTTATGTTTAATGTTATGTCATTGCATGTTTCATGTACGCTTTTATTGATAATGAATGAATGTTATGTTTTAGCAAATGTTTTAGCAAACGTTTTAGGTTAAAGTTTATGTAAAGCTAGAACTCACCAGCGTAGCTGACCCTTTTAGTATGCACATTCAAATTAGGGACAAGTACGGATATGGACGGTGATGCATCATGCTTGGCAAGCGAGAAGAGTTACCCGACTGATTATGAAGACTGGCATCCTGTCATGTTTATGTTATTGTTTATGGTTATGTTAAGACAATGTTGTGATTTTTTAATGTTGAACAAGTTTAACTTATGTTTGAAATGAATGCTCCAATGTGTTAATTGATAATCAAGTTTAAGAACTGTTTGTTTATGAGAAAATCCAACACGTGAGGCCTCCCGGGTTTGGGGCCTTACACCGGGTATACCAACCGAATGAGAAGTGGAGTGAATAAACCTGCTACCAAATACGACACCTATTGCCAAGTCTCCGTATCTATTAGCTCCAACAGAGATGAAAGAGTTAAAGAAGCAATTAGATGAATTACTAGAAAAAGGATTCATGCGACCAAGCTCATCTCCTTGGGGTGCTCCAATTCTCTTCGTAAAAAAGAAGGGCAGGACAATGCGTATGTGCATTGATTACCATGAGCTAAATAAAGTGACAATCAAGAATCGTTACCTACTTCCTAGAATCGATGATTTATTTGATCAACTTCAAGGCGCATGTCATTTTTCAAAAATAGATCTTCGTTCTGGATATCACCAGCTGAAAGTACAAGAGGAAGATATTCCTAAGACAGCTTTCAGAACCAGATGTGGACATTATGAGTCACGGTTATGCCATTTGGACTTACTAATCCTCCTATCGTATTTTATGGATATGATGAATCGTATCTGTAAACCATATTTAGATAAATTTGTTATCGTTTTTATAGACGATATACTTATCTATTCTAAATCAGCGGACGATCATGGAAGCCATCACAGAACGGTGTTAGAACTTCTGAAAAAAGAGAAATTGTATACTAAATTCTCTAAATGTTAATTCTGGCTTCGAGAGGTATACTTTCTGTGTCATGTGGTAAATGCAGAAGGCATTCAAGTAGAGATGACAAAGATTGAAGCTATATCCAAATGGGAAATTCCGAAATCTCCAACAGAAGTCTGTAGTTTCCTGGGTCTGGAACGATACTACCAACGATTTATTCAAGATATTTCAAAAATTGCAATCCCACTAACTACTTTAACTCGTAAATCTGTCAAGTATGAGTGGGGATCTAAACAAGATGAAGCTTTTCAAATTTTGAAACAGAAACTAACACATGCACCAATATTGGCTTTGCAAGATGGTAATGAAGACTTTGTAGTATATTGTGATGCTTCACACAACGGTTTAGTGTTAGGACATGTTTTGTGACAAGTAGCTTGTAATAGATTAGGTCTTTGTATTGTCTTTATGATTGTAATGTTTCTAAGTGACAAGTTTTGTAACATGCGAACTTGTCAAGTTCGCCTAAGCCATGGGTGTGGCGTTCGCCTGTAGGAAGTTATTGCCTATATATAGCGTTTACTTGATTTAATTTTGTAACAGAGAGACTTAATCATTTGTAAACACTGATCTTGAGAGGAATATAGAGAAGAGTTTATTGCATCGTGTGTCTATTGTTCTACTTCTTCTTATCATTACGTAAGCATGTATACATTGGATTCCGCACTCCGTGTACGTGTTGTGTTGCTCGTCTAGACAGATCCGTAGACCCGCAGGGACCTACATTTAGATTGTATGTTGATGCAAAGGAACAAAGTCTTGCTTATGCATCTCGTCAGTTAAAGACACATGAGAAGAATTATACGACTCATGATTTAGAGTAGCGTGCTATAATTTTCGCATTAAAATTGTTGAGGCACTATCTCTACAGAGTCAAATTTATAGTTTATACTGAACATAAGAGTTTGAAATATATATTTGGTCAGAAAGAACTGAATATGAGACAAAGACGGTGGTGAAAAATCTTAAGTGACTACGATTGTGAAATATGCTATCACGAAGGTAAGGAAAATGTTGTAACAAATGCCTTAAGCAGAAAAGAAAGAGAGAAACCTGAACGGGTTCGTGCTCCCAGACTTGACCTTCGTATTGATCTTATGTCTCAATTAAAAGATGCCTAGTTTTTGGCTCAAACTGAAGAAAATATAGAGAAGGAAGGAATGAAGGGCATGATTGAACAGCTAGTCAAAGGAAATGATGAAATACTTCGAATGAATAAAATAATCTGGGTTCCGATCACCGGAGATCTTCGAGAAAGAATACTCAAAGAAGCGCACAAGTCAAAATATATGTTGCACCCAGGAAGTGATAAAATGTATAAAAATCTGAAGGATAATTACATGTGGATTGACATGAAGAAAGATATTGCCATATATGTTGTAAAATGTCGTACTTGCGCTCAAGTAAAGGCATAACACCATAAGGCTTTTGGTTTATTGCAACAGTTGGAATTTCTAGTCTGGAAATGGGAGATGATAACAATGGATTTTATTACTAAGCTTCCTCGAACCATTAGGGGAAATGATACAATGTGGGTTATCATTGACAGATTAACCAAATCTGCTCATTTTCTCCCTATGAAAGAAACCTTCACTATGGATAGATTAGCTCGACTATATGTAGATGAGATTGTATCTCTACATGGAGTACCACTATCCATAGTGTCAGATAGAGATAGTCGTTTCACATCTCGATTCTGGCAAAGTTTCCAAAAATCCATGGGAACTCGTTTGAACTTAAGCACTGCTTATCATCCACAAACAGATGGGCAAAGTGAAAGAACAATTCAGACATTAGAAGATATGCTTCGAGCATGTGTGATAGACCTAGGTGGTAGCTGGGATGATCATCTACCCCTAATGGAATTCTCATACAATAATAGTTATCACACAAGCATTCAGGCGGCACCTTTTGAAGCCTTATATGGAAGAAAATGTCGAACTCCTGCATGCTGGTCTGAGGTAGGAGAAAGTCAGTTGTCACGACCTGAGTTGGTACAGGAAACCACTGACAAAGTAGCTAAGATACAAGAACGATTGAAAGCAGTCAAAGACAGACAAAAGAGCTACGCTGATAAAAGAAGGATGCCGCTAGAATTTGATATTGGAGACAAGGTGTTATTTAAAGTATCACCTTGGAAAGGTATTGTTTGATTCGGAAAGAAAGGAAAATTAAGATATCATTTTGACGAGGCAGGGCACTGGATGAGGAATTGCCCCAAATATTTGGTTGAGCTGAAGAAGAGCAAAGCCTTTGAGGCTAGCACTTCAGGTATATCTTTCATAGAGCTATATTCATTTTTCCCGAAATTCATGGGTGTTTGACACCGGATGTTTCACATATGCAATAATTTATAGTGATTAAGGAGGGCTAGAGAACTTAAAGCAGGGAACTTGGAACTCCATGTTGGCAACGGAGCTAATGTTGTAGTCAAGGCAATGGGAACATATCAGATACTTTTATCAAGTGGTTTTATTTAAATTTAGACAATGGCTTCTATGCCCCTAGTTTAACTAAGAGTATTATTTCGGTTTCTCGTCTGCGTTAACAAGGTTTGATTATGTCTTTAATGGTGATGACATTATGGTTTACATGAATAGTATATTTTATTTTGAAGCTAAACTCACAATGGAATATATGAAATCAATGTAAACAGTTCATGCAATAATGACTATATATACACTTTAAACACCAAAAGAGTGAAGTCGGACTTAAATCTAAACTATCTATGGCATTGTCGTCTTGGACACATTAGCAAGAAGCGCTTACCGAAACTCTAAACTGATGGAATCTTAGAAACCACCGGTTTAGAGACGTTCGAGGTATGAAAATCATGCTTAAGTGAAAAGATGACTAAAGCACCCTTTCTAGGCGTTGGTGAAAGAGCTTCAAACCTACTAGGGCCAATGCATACTAATGTATGTGGACCTTTTAGGACGATGTCTAGATTTGGTGAAAGGTACTTAATCACATTTACTGATTATTACAGTAGATATGGCTATGTTTACCTGTTGAAACATAAGCATGAAGCCTTTGAAATATTCACGGTCTTCCAGAATGAAGTACAAAATCAACTCGGTAAAATTATAAAAAGCTGCTAGTTGTGAAACATCTAAAGAAATGTAGAATTGTTTCACAACTCGCTTCACCTGGAACACCACAGCTCAATGGAGTTTCAGAGAGGAGAAATCGAACTTTGTTAGACATAGTTCGATCAATGATAGGTTGAATGAACTTGCCTCACTCCTTCTGAAGTTATGCTCTTAAAACTGCTGCTCGAATTGCCAATATGGTTCCAACCAAGAAAGTAGATAAGACACCCTATGAGATGTTGCATGGGAAGAGTCCCATACTGTCCTATATACACACACACACACACATATATATATATACATATATATATATAGGGGGAGGATCAAATAAGAAGTATTTTTTCGTTAAAAAATCTAAGAAATGACAAAAACCTTAAGAAACGATATCAAACGAACTCCGATTGAGCTAATTTCAACGGCGTTGGAACCGTCTCGACGAACTCTATCATCTTAGCTTTTAGGGTTTAGCTTTTAAGATTTAGATTTTACGTTTGAATTTTAGGGTTTTAGCCTTATGGTTTAGCCTTAGGGTTTAGCTTTTAGGGTTTAGATTTTATGGTTTAGGTTTTTTTAGGGGTGGGTTTAGGTTTTTTTTGGGGGGGGGGGGTTTAGGTTTTCGGGGGGTAGGGGTGGTGATGTTAGGCTTTTCGGGGTAGGGTTGGAGAGGAGTTTAGTTTTTTGGGGGTGCGGGTGGAGGGGGGTTTAGGTTTTTGGGTCAGAGTTATGGCTCCATATCGACTAGCACCAGTGGAAATGAAAGAACTTATGGTACAACTAGACGAGTTACTTGAGAAAGGATTTATCCAACCAAGCATCTCACCTTGGGGTGCTCCGGTGTTATTCGTAAAGAAGAAAGACGGTTCGATGAGAATGTGTATTGATTATCGCGAGTTGAACAAACGTACCGTGAAGAACAAGTACTCGTTACCAAGGATCGACGACCTGTTCGATCAATTACAAGGCGCAAGTTGGTTCTCAAAGATCAACCTTCGATCCGAGTACCATCAGTTGAAGGTGAGGGAAGAAGACATACCGAAAACGGCATTTCGCACACGTTATGGACAATTTGAGTTCCGCGTAATGTCTTTTGGATTGACGAACGCCCCTGCAGCGTTCATGGATTTGATGAATAGGGTGTGTCGACCGATGCTGGATCTATCGGTAATAGTGTTCATCGATGACATCCTTATCTACTCCAAGAATGAGGGTGATCACGCGTGTCACTTAAAGGAAGTATTGGAAGCTCTGAAGAAGGAGAAGTTGTATGCTAAGTTCTCCAAATGTGCGTTCTGGCTTAGGGAAGTCCAATTCCTAGGTCACGTCATTAACCCGAACGGCATTATGGTTGACCCAGCAAAGATAGTGACGGTAAGGGAATGGGACATTCCTAAGACGCCAACTGAAATCCGCAGTTTCTTGGGATTGGCAGGCTACTATCGGAGATTCATCCAGGATTTCTCGAAAATAGCTTCGCCATTGACAAAGTTGACTCGGAAAGAGGTAAAGTACGAATGGGGTTCGACCCAGGATGAGGCGTTTAAGGAATTGAAAGAGAAGCTAACCCAAGCTCCAGTCTTGGCCCTTCCCGAAGGCAGTGAAGACCTGGTGGTATACTCTGACGCGTCGGGTCAGGGATTAGGGTGTGTGTTGATGCAACGCGGTAGAGTGATTGCGTATGCGTCACGGCAGTTGAAAGTTCACGAAGTCAACTATCCGACTCATGATTTGGAACTTGCTGCTGTCGTATTTGCATTGAAAATCTAGAGGCACTACCTGTACGGGGTGAAGTTTACTATTTACTCCGACCACAAAAGTTTGAAGTACTTCTTCGAACAAAAGGAGCTTAATATGAGGCAGAGACGATGGTTGGAACTCCTAAAAGATTATGACTGTGAAATCATATACCATCCTGGAAAGGCAAACGTGGTGGCTGACGCTCTAAGCCGAAAGGATGTGCCTACTCCTATTAGAGTGAAAGCTTGGCAGTTGGTGGTAACATCGGACGTGACGAGAGAAATTGAAAAGGCTCAAGATGAGGCACTTAAGGAGGAAAACACAAAGAAGGAAAGGATGGTTGGCCAACAGGATAAGTTGGAATATAACACCCTTGGTGTTAGGACACGATTTGTACGGGTATGGATACCTATGGGTGGCGAGCTTAGAACCAAGATCTTGGATGAGGCTCATAAGTCTCGTTACTCTATCCATCCTGGTACCAATAAAATGTATCAAGATCTGAGGAAGGAATACTGGTGGCCTGGAATGAAACGTGATGTGACGAAGTATGTAAGCAAGTGCTTGACTTGCTCGCAAGTAAAGGCCGAGCACCAGAAACCGTATGGAAAGATTCAACCACTTGATATACCGGAATGGAAGTGGGAACACATTACCATGGACTTCATAACTAAGCTACCTCGCACAGCTAAAGGTCATGACACCATTTGGGTAATTGTGGACCGTTTAACGAAGAGTGCTCATTTCCTACCTATTCGTGAGACGTTCTCGTCGGAAAGGTTAGCGGAAGTATTTATTAACGAAGTAGTAGCACGGCATGGGATGCCTTTGACGATTGTATCTGATCGGGACACACGATTCACATCGTGGTTCTGGAAAAGATTTCACGAGGCGATGGGCACGAGGCTTAACATCAGCACAGCATACCACCCGCAAACGGATGGTCAATCCGAAAGAACCATTCAGACATTGGAGGATATGCTCCGTGCTTGTATTATCGACTTCGGTGGCAGTTGGGACAGCCATCTGCCGTTAGCTGAATTCTCCTACAACAATAGTCATCACACGACGATAGGCATGCCGCCTTACGAAATGTTGTACGGGAGAAGATGTAGGACCCCGGTTTGTTGGGGGTGAGATTGGACAGAAGGAATTAGGAAGTTTCGAAGTCGTAAGAGAGACGTCAGAAAGGTTTGATCAGATCAAAGCGCGAATGAAGGCCGCACAAGATCGTCAGAAATCCTATGCGGATAAACGACGAAGGCTTATTGAGTTTGATATTGGTGACAGAGTAATGCTGAAAGTGTCACCATGGAAGGGAATCATACGATTCAGAAAGAGAGGAAAGTTAAGTCTGAGGTTTGTCGGACCATTCAATATAATGGCACGGGTTGGAGAAGTCGCTTATCAGTTGGAGTTGCCTGATATCCTACTTTCCATGTATCACACTTGCGAAAGTGTTTGGCGGATGAATCGGCTCACGTACCACTTACTGACATCGAGGTTGACAACAGCCTTAATTACATCGAATAACCCGTGGCCATCCTTGATCGGAAGGAGAAACGTTTACGTAATAAAGTTATCCAATTGGTTAAAGTCCAATGGAAGCATCGAAAGGGATCGGAAGCCACTTGGGAAACGGAGAAGGAAATGAGGGAGTCGTACCCTCATCTATTTGACTTACGATAGGTTTCGGGGACGAAACCTATTGTAAGGGGGGTAGACTTGTAACATCCCAAAAATAAAACGACAGTTATAATAACGGAATAAACGAACGAGGCACGGCGGGTCGGGTCGGATGGGTCAGCTGGCTATAAATAGCCTATGCCACCCTTTTTCTCTCATTTGCAACTTTTAGAGAGAGAAACCGTAGAGGGAGAAAGTTGGCGGATCGACCTGAGACTTTAGCAAAGTGTTACTCCATAACTCGTGAGAAGAACCTCCGGATCAGAAACTCGATTCAGGTAACGATCCGACCTAAATCTGAGTTTTAGTTCGTTTTTGGGTTTTTCGGGTTTTGGGTGAAAAGGTAAGGTTTGAACGGATGAAACTGAAAGATAATCATGGATTTGAGTTCCTTAATGGAGAACGAACGTTTTGAATGCAACAGGTTCGGGATCTTGACATGATCAGACCCGAATGCGAAAGTTAGGGTTTTTCATGAAGAATAGGTCGTGCGCACTTGCTAAGTGCGCACGGAGCAGGTCCTGAGCACTTGCTAAGTGCGCAGGAAGAGGGTCCTGCGCACTTGCTAAGCGCGCAGGAGGAAGGGTCTGCGCACTTGCTAAGTGCGCAGGCAGCAGAACTGATTAAGTGAAGTCAGTATGTTAGAATGGTTGAACCGTTAGAGTCGGGATTGGTCTGATGTGTATTTAACTAATCAATTCAGATCGGAAGTGACGTTGTTGGACCTTCGTTTAGGACAACCCATATTAGCGTATCAGGTGAGTTCTAGAGCCCTCTTTTAAATGTTTTGTTAAATGTTTTGGGCTGGTGTGCATACTTACGAAATGATGTTTTAACGAAATGATGTTTTAACGAAACGATGTTTTAACGAAATGATGTTTTAACGAAATGATGTTTACGAAAGGAAAGGTTATGAAGTGTTTTTGCCAAAAAGGTTTACGAATGTTTATGAACGGTCTAAATGAGGAAAGGTTTAATGAAAAGGGAAAGAGGTAAAGGTTTAGATAAGTCATTACAAATCTAATCTGTTAAATGAATGGAATTGACGAATGAAGTCTGGGAATGAGATTCCCAGCCTTGTGGTAGATTTTGGACAGCGAGCCATAGTTGCCATAAGAACAACAGGGGTAGTGTCTTAGTGGCCTGCCAATGGTTTTGATGTTGTACAACTGGTAAGGGAGTAACGACGGTTACTCGGGTGATGACGATCATCCTAAGTGAATGGTAATGGGAAATCAATGACGGCGATACGTAACGGTTGATTTCCAAAGGAAAGATGCGTGTTGGGCAATGACGGCGATACGTAACGGTTGACCCCACGTATTGAATGGTAATGGGAAATCAATGACGGCGATACGTAACGGTTGATTTCCAAAGGAAAGATGCGTGTTGGGCAATGACGGCGATACGTAACGGTTGACCCCACGTATTGAATGGTTGTGGCAATGACGGCGATACGTAACGGTTGCCCACAACACCAAAGGTTCCTTCGGGGACACTGTGACGCGTAATGTAGATACAGAATTAGATAACGATAATGTATGACTTAAATGAATGTTAAAAGTTTTAATGAACGATCCGTTTAACGGTGTTTATGATTATGATGTTGATGATGATATGGGTACGAAACCTTTTTAAAGATGTTATTATTACATGCTTTTGTGAAAGGTTTTACTAAATGAATGAATGATATGTTTTTGGCAAATGTTGATGTTAAAGTTTTTATGAAATGCTAAAACTCACCAGCATAGTTGACTTTTTAGTATGCACATTCAGGTTAAGGCAGGTATGGACGATGGACGGTGATGCTTGGCAAGCGAGAAGAGTTACCCGGTCGATCATGAAGACTGGCATCCTGTTATGAGTTGTTTATGTTAAGTTTATGTAATTGACAATGTACGCTTCCGCATGTATGAACAAGTTTTTAATTATGTTGAATGAATGATTCCGCTGCGTTATTTGATATTCATGTTTAAGAACTGTTTGTGAATGAGTAAATCCAACGAGTGAGGCCTCCCGGGTTTGGGGCCTTACATTAAGTATGAAAGAACAAGGCCCTACGCACTTGCTAAGTGCGAAGGCATCATGCTGGTTAGTAAAGTCAGTATGTTCGCCTAATTCATAATGGTTAAACCGTTAGAGTCGGGATTGGTCTGATGTGTATTTAACTAATCAATTCAGATCGGAAGTGACATTGTTGGACCTTTGTTTAGCACAACCCAAATTAGTTTATCAGGTGAGTTCTACAAGCCCTCTTTTAAATGTTTTGAATAATATTTTTGGGCTGGTGTGCATACGTAACAATGTGACTATTTTATAAAACGATGTTTATGAATGATGTATGTGGCGTTTTATAAAATGATGTTTATGAACGATGTTTTGGAAGGAAGGGTTATGAAAGAAGTGTTTATGAAATATTTTGCCAAAAGAAGTTTATGAATTGTTTATGAATTAATGAGTTTTAATAAAACGTACGAATGCTTTAACTGAAGTTTTAAAGTAAAAGAAGTGAATGTTTACGAAAGTCATAAACGAATAAATCTGTCATTATTCCTTAGGGAATGAAGGTTATGGGTATGTGATGTATGTTATGGTCCTTTACCTTTTAGGGGCCTTTATGGCTAGCCAACTGTTGTACAACTGGGGTGATGACGGTCACCAAGAGGATTATCGTGATCCTTGAAGTTGGTACGATTTACCTTACGCGGTAGTCGTGCTTGAAGTTTGGTACTGGTGCCATACGGGGTACAGTGCTTGAAGTTTGGTACGTGCTATCATTGTGATACCGTGCTTGAAGTTCGGTGTTTAATGACCTAAGTATCGGGCCCTAGGTTTCTCCGTCCGAAGGACAGTACGGTGTTGAAGGGCCTAGTGGTGGTGATTTTAGGGTCATTCCACCAGTATGCGATGTTTGGATTTGACGGTTACGAGAAGGCGCAAATTCGATATGTTCGTTGACTTATGGGTTACGATGTGTTATGTTTTGTTATTGCATTATTTTACGTACGCTTTTATTAAATGAAGTATGATGTTATGTTTTTGGAAAATATTTGAAGTCAATGTTTTATGTTAAAACTAGAACTCACCAGCGTAGCTGACTTTTAAGTATGCATATTCAGGTTAAGGGCAGGTATGGGAGATGGATGGTGATGTTTGGCAAGCGATGAAGAGTTACCCGGTCGATCTATGAAGTATGGCATCCCGTTATATTTTGATTACGTTATGTTATGTTTAGACAATGTTTATGCTTTCGCATGTTTGACGATGTTACTGTTATGTTTAAATGAAAGTTTTCCGTTGCGTTATTTTGATATTCAAGTTTAAGAACGGTTTGTGAATGAGTAAATCCAACAAGTGAGGCCTCCCGAGTTTGAAGCCTTACAACCCCTTCAAATTTCTGAAATCTACGACCCTTCCCAAATTTTCAAACATTCTCTTACTAAAAGCATCCAACCTTTGGGCATCATACAACTTTTCATTATTAAACATCCACTGTAACTTTGTGCCCAAACACCACCATCCAACCAATAGAACATGTCATTATTTTGTAATTTATATTTAATACAGAATTCATAATTAATTGGGAAAAGTACACTTACTATTAGCTGGTGGCTACAGAATAGGCGATGTGGTGAGTTAGGGATACGTAGCGTTTCTTCTGAATTCAAAACTGAAGCCCAATAATCTATTAATTTCCCATAGATTTCAGTGTCTTCCTTAAATGACCTGAAAATATATATCTCGGATCTTGGTCCTGCAATGGTATCAAATAATTCCATTGTTTCATATTCCCTAAACAATTTTAAAAAAACAGCAAAAATTAGTGACTTTACATATAATATTGAAATGTAAATATAATTTCACTTACTTGTTTGCTTTTCTAAATATAACCTTCCAACCAGCTTCTTCATCTTTTGTTACTTTATTTTTTACCCCAACCTCTCTTTGCAAGTATGGTGATTTACATTCCCGGCTCAGATTTTTTATCCTGGTTGGATTTTTCCTCAAAGTGTTTTCTTTCTCTTTTAATCCACCTATTCCATATGTTTAATTTTTCACGCTTAACAAGGTGAAAACACCACTGTGAAAAAAAATACTATTAACAAGGTGTAAAATTTTATACTACTGTTAATTCGAGCATAGTTTTACAGTGGTGTTAGATAGTTTAATTTTTTCTTGGACAAGCACTTGTACTTGTATTAACCATATGTGTTTGATTCCCTTCCATGTCTTTTTTACCTTCTGCCCTTTTTTTTCTCTTTGTTATAGTCACCTTAACAAATACATTAAAGGTACATGTTAAACATAAGAAATAGTTAAAAGGTTGGAAAATTTTAACTACTTGCTTACCTAATTTCACAAATGCATCAAAAATACTGAATGTTTTCATTTTCTCCTGTTGTGGTTTTTTTGCCCGTTCATCAGGCTGCACTTTATCTAGCAAATAAAAGATGTGTAAATTTATACGGTAACTGAAATTTTCATTTTTTTAACAAAAATATTACCTTCAGATGTCAAACTAATGACCTCACCACCCTGTGTTAATCCAATGATGAAGTCAGGTGCCCCAAAATCTGTTTGTCCTCCTTTGTCGTAGGATTCTTTTTAGGGAGTTTCATCAACAATAATTGATTTCAATTTGGCATCTGCACATTTACAATAAACCAGTATTTAACAAAATAACATTATACACACTCTTGTTTAATTGCAAAATATAAGAACAGTTGTACTTTTATCAATCTCTAGGAAATCTTGTGTAAACCCCATACTGAAATTAGGTGGTCGTGCATCCTTCGAACGATTTATGTATCTCGGGGCATCACTCGATGTTAGGCTGTAACAGTGATCTGCACCTGGAACTATTTTAGATAAAAAAAAAATTAATAGGGGAATTGCACCAGGAACTAATTTAGATCAAAAATTTTAATCTTAAATATACCTCTCTCATCTGTTGCGATATTTTGATCTTCATTAAAAGCTTCAGCAACCTCCTATGTGATATTTGGTTCTTCATTATCCTCTACACCAAAAAAAAACTTTATTTAACCTTCAGTTTTTCCAAACATTTGAAAAATGAAAATGATATTTTTTTATGAAATATTTTATATCTGAAACATACCTATATCTGCAGTTCCAATATTTTGTTGATCATCATCCTCTTCCTCATCCTCCTCTGGGTTAATTTCTACATCTAGCTCCTCTTCATCAACACTGCTCTGGGATAATTTCTTCGTCTGTGTAAATTTATAATTTTTCTTTTTTGCAGCTAATTTTGATGTCCCTATTAGTCAAAAGATTTATTTTAACAATGTCACATAACTGAATAATAAAAACAAATTACAATAAGGGTTTTGTAAAATATTAAATCGTACAGTGGTTGAACTTTACTAACTAAAAGGTAAACTTAGATATAACAGTTATGTTATTTACAGTAATGATAATTTTGATCTAATGTAAAGTTTTATTTACAATACTGTTATTACACCTTTACCTATTTCCTCTACACTGGTGTTTGTTTCCGCTATCTTGTCTTCATCAATCATTTGGTACAACCTTTTTCTTACCACCCAATTTCAAATGCCCTACATTAAACTTCCACTTTTTGCATTTACAAAAAACATTTATAAAATTACTTTCATTTTTATAACAACTAAATTTAGGAGAATACAGAAAAGTAAAAAGATATAAAGAACACAACTACCTGATTTTTCAGAGGACTCATTAATGGGTTCATCGATAATTTTGTACAACCTTTTCTTCCCAGAGAGGTTGATACGTTTATGAACTAACTTTCCTTTTTCTGCATTTTTATCAACTGGTCAAGTTAATGTGTTGTTTTTTACATTACCTACAAGGGTTCAACTATAAACTATGCCAGCTGGATGAAAATTGTCTGTAACATCCCGAAAATAATAAACGACAATGATTGAAAATGGGTTAAACCCGAGGCGAGTCGAATAAACGAGCAAGGCACGATGGGCTGGGCGAGCATGAGGGTGGTGAACAGCAGCCGTATCCCCAGCTCCAGCCCTCATGCCATCGTTCCTGTCATCCTTGTCATACACCGCCACCGTGTCAAGCCACTACCTCCTCACTCGGCCGCTTGCTACACCCGTATCACCACCACAGTCAGCCACCAATACTGTCATTGCCTCTTGTCGCCGGCCGAGATAAAAATCCAAAACCATAATCGGGTTTCCAAACCAACACTCAAACAATACGTGTAAAAAGAACGAACGAGCATTACCTTAGCGTTTTATGGAAGTTCCCAAGTAAAACTCACGCATCACTGCCTTCGTTCTCCACGTCCGACCACCGTCGTCACCGGCATCCCCCCTTGTGGCTCCCTTAGACCGCAAACTCCCTAGCCAAAAATGGATTAGGGTTTGTGCAATAAGTGGTTTAAATACCATGTGCGAGTTACGCTTCTGGTCCTTCTCACTTCGTCTCGTACGCTTCTATCCTGAATTATTGTAGGTCCACATGACTCATCTTAGATCGATCTTCTGACAGGACGTATCGTTAACGCGGAGTGCGGAATCCTACCGTATTAACGTTTTGTATATCAGTTGACAATAGAAACAACAGGTAAATAAACTTCTCTTTGTATTCACCAAACAGAGTTTACAGAATAGTTGATCGTTCAATCGTTCTCTCACACGTGTACTGAACAGACTCTGCAAACTCTATATTTATAGACACATGTTCTGCAATAGACGGACTTAACAAGTTCGCTTCAAAGATGCTTATGCGAACTTAACAAGTTCGCTCTAATAGACTAGGCGAACTTATCAAGTTCGCCTCTAGCAGAACTTGTACTTATACTTCGACAAAACTAAACAATTACATAAAAACATAAAGACAATAAGACCTAAACTATTACAAAGCTTTTGTCATTCAATCTATGTCCTGACAACTATCTCAAAAACAACCGACTGTGTTTATTTCGGTAGTTAAACACACCTCGTATAAGAATCCTTTCAATTTCATCTCATTTATTATAGGTGCGGGTCATCCACCAACCCGAACTACTAGTTTAGAATTTCCGGGATGTTACAGAGAAAATGCAAGGATCGACCCGAGGAGCTAGCATCTTGTTCCTCTACTGTTCGTGAGGGATTCCACCGATTTGGAATCTCGAAACACGTAACAACTCGTTCCAAATCTGAGTTTTTAGTTTCCGTTGGGTTTTTGGGTATTTTCATGAAAAGGTTGAGTTTCTGTGAACCAAATGAGAAAAGGGTTATAGATCAGTAAATAGGAATGAAAAATACAAGTTTTGAACGTAAAAAGTCGGTAACTTGAACGAAATCAGATCTGGCCGGCATTAACATGCAACTTAGTGTTCTTGGGGAAGATGACTGCCCGACAGGCGTACTTATCAAGTTCGCCTAGGGAGGATGGGGCAAAATAACAAGTTCGCTTGACAAGTTCGCCTGGGAGTAGAAGTAACCGAACATATGTAAGCGAACTAAGTGACTTCGCTGGGTTAAAACCAACGAAATTATGTAAGCGAACTTACTAAGTTCGCTGGGCATGGATCAGGCAAACTTAGCCTAAGTTCGCCTGTATGTTCGCCAGGTTGGCAAGAGGAGAATTTAGCCTTAAGTTCACAAAAAACAGAACAAGTAAACCATTAGAGTCGGGATTAGGTCTGATATGTATTTAACTACCCTTGGGCCTTCGACTAGGACAACGAGACTAGCTTATCAGGTGAGTTCCAGAATTCCTTATTTAAATGTTTTAAATAAATGTTTTTAGGCTGGTGTGCATACGTAACGATGTGACTGTTTTATAAAACGACGTTTATAAATGATATATGTTACGTTTTATGAAACGATGTTTTGAAAGGAAAGGTTATGAAGGAAGTATTTATGAAATATTTTTCCAAAAGAAGTTTACGAATTAATGAATGATTTTTAATAAAACGTACGAATGCTTTAACTGAAGTTTTGAAGTAAAAGAAGTGAATGTTTACGAAAGTCACAAACAAATGAATCTGCCATTATTCCTTAGGGAATGAAGGTTATGGGTATGGGAAGTATGTTATGGGCCTTACCTTTTAGAGGCCTTTGTGACTTGCCAACTGTTGTACAACTGGGGTGATGACGGTCACCAAGGGGATTATCATGATCCTTGAAGTTGGTACGATTTACCTTTCGGGGTAGTCGTGCTTGAAGTTTGGTACTTGTGCCTTACGGGGTGCAGTGCTTGAAGTTTGGTACGTGTCACCCTTGTGATGTCGTGCTTTAAGTTCCGTTGAATAGCCTAAGTGTCGGGCCCTAGGTTTCTCCGCCCGAAGGACAGTACGGTGTTGAAGGGCCTAGTGGTGGCGATCTTAGGGTTATTCCGCCAGTATATGACGTTTGGATTTGACGGTTACGAGAAGGCGCAGATTCGATGTGTTTGTTGACTTATGGGTTATGATGTGTTATGTTTTTGTTATTGTATTATTTTACGTACGCTTTTATTAAATAAAGTATGATGTTACGTTTTTGGCAAATATTTGAAGATAATGTTTAATGTTAAAACTAGAACTCACCAGCGTAGCTGACTTTGAGTATGCACATTCAGGTTAAAGACATGTATGGATGATGGACGGTGATGCTTGGCACGCGAGAAGAGTTACCCGGTCGATCTATGAAGTCTTGCATCCCATTACGTTTTAGTTATGTTTTGTTTATGTTATAGACAATGTTTACGCTTCCGTATGTTGAACAATGTTGATGTTATGATTGAATGAAATTTTCCGCTGCGTTATTTGATATTCAAGTTTAAGAACTGTTTGTGAATGAGTAAATCTAACAAGTGAGGCCTCCCGGGTTTAGGGCCTTACAAGTTGGTATCAGAGCAATAGTTTGAGAGATTTGAACACTCCCAGTGTCTGAACTTAAACTGTGTTTGGGACCGAAAGAGGATGCCAATACGGGTAACTCAAGCCACAGCATCAGGTATGAAGGTAGTATATATATTTACCTATATAGTATGACTTAGAAGTGTTAGATTAGGACTTGTAAACTGATGAAATCACAAAGGTGGTCAAATAGAAATCGAGAGGTAGTGTAATGGTTAATTGCAGATGGCAAGTATAAATTAACATCTTACAGTACTTGTTGAATTCTATTTGTTAACTAGTGTGATAACGTCGGATTCCTTGTCTCTTAGAACGAAATGGCGGTAAGAAGAGGCGGAAGGCGTGGTGGGGGCCATACCGGTGGTCATACCGGTGGTCATACCGGTGGTGGCCAAGGTAGAACTCCTGCTCTTCATGAGTATAGCGAAGAGGGAAGTGTCCACACTGAACCGACAGTTAGTGTGCATGGAACAGAGCCGACTCATGTCGAAGAACAACATTTCACTTTCGAACCGGAAGTGAGAGTAGCTCTAGCGAGCGAGTTCACTGAGTTGATGAAGGCTTCTATTCCAGGACTGTTGGCAGAAGCGTTAAAGAAGGCTAGTGAGACGATGGGTCTAACACGGCTGTTAGTACCCTGAACACTGAGGTAGTTAATGCACTGCTTAACCATGGTTGCGACTATAAGTCCTTTAAGGCATGTGACCCACCGGTCCTGACCGTGAAGAAAGACGCGGTGGCTACGTTTGACTGGGTTATCCGTATGGAAGCCACCATTCGTCTGAGTCGACCGAACCAGGTCATGAAGTTTGCTGCTAACTCCTTGAGGGAGGAAGCGTCTCATTGGAGGGAAGGTGTGCGTCAAGCCAAAGGGTACGAGCCTGTTGACGCAATGATGTGGAATGATATGAAGACTCTGGTAATCAAGAATTTATGTCCAAGGAATGAGATCGAGAAGGTAGAGAGGGAATTTCTAGGGATTAAGGCCGGAAGCATGACGCACAGGCAGTATACCACACGGTTCAATGAACTGGCACGTCTGGTGCCACATCTTGTCACGACTGAGGAAAGAAAGATTGCGTGCTACATTCAAGGGCTGTCGGACCAGTTCCGTACCTATGTTAAGGCAAATGCCCCTACTACCTATGATTCGGCAGTAGAACTGAGCGGCGTGGTATTTGATGATCTGGCGCTGAATGTCGTTCCCATTGACAAGCCCAAAAAGAAGTTGAGTTTTCCTGCCAAGCGATCGGGAGGTAAGTTGTCTGGTGCTCAAGACAAACATGCCAGGATAGGCGATACATCTGTCTATGAAAAATGTGGAGGAAGGCATACAGGTGAATGCCGAGCGGGATCAAACCTTTGCTTTAAGTGCGGCAAGACTGGACACTACTCCCGTGAATGCTCGCAAGGCTTCAAATGCTACAACTGTGGGGAGATTGGTCATATGAGCCAGGAATGAACTAAGCCAAGGATGGGTGAAGCCGAGAAAGGGACAGGCCCGGAGAAAAAAGAAGAGAGATCCCGAGCGAAGACTCTAGCATATGCACTAACACAAGAACAAGCCAGGGTGGACCCCGATGTGGCGCCAGGTACGTTCATCCTTGACAACACTTTTGCTTCTGTGTTATTTGATTCGGGTGCCAGTAAGAGTTTTATATCTGCAAATTTTTGTAAAAAGGTGAAATACACTGTTAGTAAACTAGAAAGGGCCTTTAGCGTAGAAACCGCTGAGGGTAGAACTGCAAGAGTGACTGACGTAGTTGATAACTCCACGATAAAAATAGAAGGCCATAGATTCCCCTTCAGGCTCTTCGTTATGGTTTTGGGTGGGTTTGATGTAGTGTTGGGTATGGATTGGCTAACTGCCAATGAAGCGCAAATTATATGCAAACGAAAGATAATTCGACTCAAGGCTCCGGATGGTAGGAAAGTCGAGGTTTTTGGAGATCGTGACGCCCCAATACCTAATGTCATCTCGATGATTAAGGCAGCAGATTACGTAAGGTGCGGATGCGAGGCTTATCTGGTGTACGTGATTGAAAAGTGTAAGGAAGTGAAAGAACTAGATGATGTACCCGTGGTACGCGAGTACCCGGAGGTGTTTCCAGAGGATTTGCCTGGGTTACCACCCGACAGAGAGATTGAGTTCCGAATCGACTTAGTACCAGATGCCCAGCCCGTGGCCAAGGCTCCATATCGACTAACACCATTAGAGATGAAATAACTAATGACATAATTAGATGAATTACTTGAGAAGGGATTTATCCTCTCGCCTTGGGGTGCTCCGGTGTTGTTTGTGAAGAAGAAGGACGGTTCGATGAGAATGTGTATTGATTGTCGCTAGTTGAACAAACATGCGGTGAATAATAAGTACCCTTTACTAAGGATCGACGACCTGTTCGATCAATTACAGGGCGCAAGTTGGTTCTCAAAAATCGACCTTCGATTCGGATACCATCAGCTGAAGGTGAGGGAAGAAGACATACCGAAAACCGTGTTTCGCACGCGTTATGGACATTTCGAGTTTCGCGTAATGTATTTTGGATTGACGAACGCCCCCGCATCGTTCATGGATTTAATGAATAGGGTCTGTCGGCCGATGTTGGACCGATCGGTAATTGTGTTCATCGACGACATCCTCATCTACTCTAAGAATGAGGGTGATCACGCATGTCACTTGAAGGAGGTGTTGGAAGCCTTGAAGAAGGAAAAACTGTATGCTAAGTTCTCCAAATGCGCGCTCTCTTAGGGAAGTCCAATTCCTAGGTCACGTCATTAACCTGAACAGCATTATGGTGGACCCTGCAAAGATAATGACGGTAAGAGATTGGGAAATTCCTAAGACTCCATTTGAAATCCGCAGTTTCTTAGGGTTGGCAGGCTACTATCGAAGATTCATTCAGGATTTCTCAAAAATGAGGGATTCGTACCCTCGACTATTTAACTTATGATAGGTTTCGGGGACGAAACCTATTGTAAGGGGGGTATACTTGTATCATCCCGAAAATAATAAACGACAATGAATGGAAATGGGTTAAACCCGAGGCGAGTAGAATAAACGAGCAAGGCATGATGGGTCGGGCGAGCATGAGGGTGGAGAACATGGGAGATGAACCTCCCTATAAATAGCCAAACCCTCCTCATTCTCTCATTTACATATTCTAGAGAGAGAAACCATAGAGAGAGAATGTAAGGCCCCAAACCGGGCACCCTACAGTTGGATCTCATCACTAGGTAAACTCATTAAAAACATCTAACTTTCATTTACATAAACAGCGGAGGTCTTTCTCGAAATAGTATTATCTTTAAATTCGTTAATTTTCATAACATTACTTGACGAATGCATGTGCACCAACCCGAGTAGTCCGCTCCCAAGCCAAGATACCTCATCTAGCAGACTCACCTGCAAAACAATCTAACGTACATACAAAGTTAGCTACGCTGAGTGAGTTCTAATAGTTTAAATTAACAAAAGCCAACTCGTCTCATTTATTGTTTATCTCTATTTAAGATCCTCTGGTCAATAGAAAGTAGTTGTATCGATTTTTATCATATAATTAACTCCCGTTATTTTATAATATCCCAAAGGATTCACCACCCCAGAATCTACCCACCATTTTAACTTAGTAAGTCTCTCTGAAATAGAACGAACTTACTGTTCTGATAACTCACAAATTACCATATATATTAACCATACACTGGTTAACTCATCCAACCTCTAGACATCGACTTACCAGTCCTAACCAGGACTCTCATAAACCAAATGACTCAACAGTTGTGCACAATGTACTCATCCCGACACAACGGTCAATCTAACTCGACACACTACATTGATTCCAACTATTTATCACATCAATACCATCTCATACACAATTAATATAACTCATCACTTGCATGCAATTTAACACATATATAAGCACACAAATACATACTTCATCACTTCACCCTCGTCAGGGCTATCCCGTCAAGATACTCGTCATAAGCTCAGCTCCACCCTTGTTACAGGGCCCCGCCGCTAAACATAGCGACACACTCGTCATCTATGATGACTACCCAGCCACCACACAGTGACTATATCATCTACCATACGGTGACTGACACATCACCCGTATAATGATGACCCCAAAGGACTCCGTCCTCCACATCACTATTAGCCATATACACGGACAACAATGCTAGCACACAAAGAAACACATATATACACATGACACTACCTGGATAGGTACTATGACTCACCACTATTTACGGATCACTTACGTGTGTAATCCAACGCTTACTTAGACGTATCCTCATAACGTCTAGACACATTACCCAACTCTTTTCGAATAGGCAGTTATACGACACACAAACACCATACTGACTACTAGCCCATACATACTATGGACACCACATAGACTCATGCAAACACGATACCCGTCGTGTCACGAGGACAACGACACAATACACACAACATTAAGCACACGACGCATGACAGCATATTAGCACCTACTTGACTCGTTAATGAACCACGTACGGGTTCCCATGATAACTCTACTTATATAATCATCACAGGTTTAGCTAAATTCCTGACTCGCCCGGACTAACTCATAAGATGACACACCCATATCATCACACTCTTGTTCACCCACCCTAAGGACCCCATAACGACCCCATAACGACCCTTAGCTTCATTATTACATAACGATCTCATAAAACACTTCAAGTTTAAATCATAACTCGTAATACGTTCGTTTAATAAAGCATGCGAGTATGTACGATAGCCCCCAAAACAGTAAAACGTTTAAAAAGAGGGGATTAGAAACTCACCGATATGACGATCCAACTCTAGCACTACAACGGTCTCCTCGTACGAACCCGAACCTGTCAACGTATGGTCACAAGGTCAGAGTAAGTCCTAGGCATACGTTATATAATGTATAAAATATAAACCCCAACGTCGTCTCGCTAGCTCATCCTTTCTTTTCACGAAACCCTAGCCACACAGGTTTACGTATAACGTTGCTCCTGAACCGGATAGGACTCGTGTACCCGAACCCGAGATCTCATGCATGCACCACTACCATCTTCCTCATCGCCTTTGTCTTCTCCGTCAAGCCCATCCCTAGTTACGTATAAACCGACTAATGCATTCACCGTCACGGAGCGCCACCACGGCTTCCACCTCATCCGCCGGGTCAACCCCGTTCATGTTAATTACAACCCGCCCTAGTGAGCACCGGCATCCTCTGGCCTTCACTGTTCACGTCGGCAACAGTCGTGTCCCCGGCTCCAGCCTTCACGCCACCGTTCCTGTCATCCTTGTCGTACACCGCCACCATGTCCAGCCACTACCTCCTCACCCGGCCGCTTACTACACCCGTATCGCCACCACAGTTAGCCACCAATACTGTCATCGCCTTTTGTCGCTAGCCGAGATAAAAATCCAAACCCTAATCGGGTTTCCAAACCAACAATCAAACAATACGCGTAAAAAGAACGAACGAGCATTACCTTAGCGTTTTATGGATGTTCCCTGGTAAAACTCATGCGTCACTGCTTTCGTTCTCCACGTCCGACCACCGTCGTCGCCGGTGTCCCCCCTTGCGGCTCCCTTAGCTGCCGCAAACTCCCTAGCCAAAAATGGCTTAGGGTTTGCGCAATAAGTGGTTTAAATACCATGTGCGAGTTACTCTTCGGGTCCTTCTCACTTCGTCTTGTACGTTTCTATCCTGAACTATCTCATAAGCAACCGACTGTATTTATTTCGGTAGTTAAACACACCTCGTATAAGAATCCTTTCAATTTCATCTCATTTATTATAGGTTCGGGTCGTCCACCAACTCGAACTACTAGTTTAGAATTTCCGGGATGTTATAAAGAAAGTGCAAGGATCAACCCGAGGAGCTAGCATCTTGTTCCTCTACTGTTCGTGAGTGGATCCTCCGATTCGGAATCTCGAAACAGGTAACAACTCATTCCAAATCTGAGTGTTTAGTTTCCGTTGGGTTTTTGGGTATTTTCATGAAAAGGTTGAGTTTTTGTGAACCAAACGAAAAAAGGGTTATAGATCTGTAAATAGGAATGAAAACTACAAGTTTTGAACGTAAAAAGTCGATAACTTGAACGAAATCAGATCTGGCCGCCATTAACATGCAACTTAGGGTTCTTGGGGAAGATGACTGCCCAACAGACGAACTTATCAAGTTCGCCTAGGGAGGATGGGGCGAACTTATCAAGTTCACTTGACAATTTCGCCTTGGACTAAAGTAAGTGAACATATGTAAGCGGACTTAGTGACTTCGCTGGGTTGAAACAAGCGAACTTACTAAGTTCGCTGGGCATGGATCATGCGAACTTAGCCTAAGTTCGCCTGTATGTTCGCCAGGTTGGTAAGAGGCGAATTTAGCCTTAAGTTCGCCTAAAACAGAACAAGTAAACCGTTAGAGTCGGGATTATGTCTGATTTGTATTTAACTACCCAATTCAGATAGTACGTGACGTTGTTGGGCCTTCGACTAGGACAACGAGACTAGCTTATCAGGTGAGTTCTAGAAGCCCTTATTTAAATGTTTTAAATAAATGTTTTTGGGCTGGTGTACATACGTAACGATGTGACTGTTTTATAAAACGATGTTTATGAATAATGTATGTGACGTTTTATGAAACGATGTTTATGAACGATGTTTTGAAAGGAAAGGTTATGAAGGAAGTATTTATGAAATATTTTGCCAAAAGAAGTTTACGAATGAATGAATGATTTTAATAAAACGTACGAATGCTTTAACTGAAGTTTTGAAGTAAAAGTAGTGAATGTTTACGAAAGTCACAAACGAACGAATCTGCCATTATTCCTTAGGGAATGAAGGTTATGGGTATGGGAAGTATGTTATGGGCTTACCTTTTAGGGGCCTTTTGGCTGGCCAGCTGTTGTACAACTAGGGTGATGACAGTCACCAAGGAGATTATTGTGATCCTTGAAGTTGATACGATTTACCTTACGGGGTAGTCGTGCTTGAAGTTTGGTACTTGTGCCTTACTGGGTGCAGTGCTTGAAGTTTGGTACGTGTCATCCTTGTGATGTCGTGCTTGAAGTTTGGTTGAATAGCCTAAGTGTCGGGCCCTAGGTTTCTCTGCCCGAAGGACAGTACGGTGTTGAAGGGCCTAGTGGTGGCGATCTTAGGGTTATTCCGCCAGTATGTGACGTTTGGATTTGATGGTTACAAGAAGGCGCACATTCGATGTGTTTATTGACTTATGGGTTATGATGTGTTAAGTTTTTGTTATTGCATTATTTTACATACGCTTTTATTAAATGAAGTATGATGTTATATTTTTGGAAAATATTTGAAGATAATGTTTTATGTTAAAACTAGAACTCACCAGCGTAGCTGACTTTTAGTATGCACATTGAGGTTAAGGACAGATATGGATGATGGACGGTGATGTTTGGCACGCGAGAAGAGTTACCCGGTCGATCTACGAAGTCTGGCATCCCGTTACGTTTTAGTTATGTTTTGTTTATGTTATAGACAATGTTTACGCTTCCGTATGTTGAACAATGTTGATGTTATGATTGAATGAAATTTTCCGCTGCGTTATTTGATATTCAAGTTTAAGAACTGTTTGTGAATGAGTAAATCCAATAAGTGAGTCCTCCTAGGTTTGGGGCCTTACATTGTCTTTTAAAAGTTTTAAGTAAATAACAATATAAAAATACAGGTGAGTTAAAAAAATACCTTCCGGTATGTGTTTATTTTTTAATGATTTCTGTACAACCGAATTCCTTGCCTCTCTTTTCTCCTTCCTCTGATAATTGGTATTGATCTCCCTGCAAATGTCCATTACTGAAGTCACCATCACCATATTACTTGTTTCCCTTGCTTCTCCCTTACAAGCATTCTGGTTTGTAGTTGAAGATTGTCTCAAACCTTTTAACTAATTTCTTTATTTCTTCATTTCCAGGGTTTTCTCTATACATGACACTCAGTTTGTTGACCAGGCACCCCTTGTAATTTTCACTCAAAGTCAACATTTCTTCCAGATTCTTAATATTCACTTGTTACATTTAGGTGATCAAATATATTATTGTATTCATACCTACTAATAATTCAAAAGTGCAAATTAGTTTGGAAAACTGACCACCAAACTTTTATTATTTGTGTTTATTGTTGTATATTCATTACTCTCCTTCTTCTTCTCCCGCACAATAGAAACAGACATTCCAATCAACTTTCCCTTACTAAATTCACCAGAGCTAATTTCCAAAGTCTCCCTTTTCTGTAGACGATTAAGATTCCAAAACTCAATGGGTGATACCGTCCTATCCACCGTCATTCCATTGCATTTGACATAATCCGCATATAGAAGCTTCGGGAAAAAACAAAAGCAATCAATAACATGTTTAAAATGTTGAAGAAATAAAATACCATTAGCATACCGTTAGTATTGGCAAAGCTCCCTTGAATGGCATTGGTTGGTTACTTTTCCAATCTTTTTTACAGTTTTTAATGCACCTTACAACATGGGCACACCAACTATACTTTCAATTTATATTTCTTTACTTAAACATTTCAGTACCTTAAGCTTACACTTCCCATGTGAATAACACTCTACCATTGTGGAAAAAACAAGAACAGAAAGTTTAGGTTGAAATTAATAGAGACGTCATCAACATCTTCTGAAATTCTAGAGATAATTTCACCTGGTGAAATATAATCATTCTCATACGTATTTCTCCAGTTTAAAAATGTAGGATCCATTTGTTGTTTTGGAGTAATATTTTTTAAATCTATTCCACAGTTAGGGATCCCTAAGAGATATCATCAAGTTTGTCTGCCACAAAATGATCCATTTTTTGGGGAATACCATCAAGTTTCATTGTCAGTAGTTTCCCAAAACCCATTATAGCTTCTTTTTGTTTTTCATTCATAACACTAATAGCTTTGTATAATTGTTTTGGTGAATATCTGTTTATGATGGAGTAAAATTTTTCAGTTCCTGGGTTCAAATTAATTTGGGGGTTTACATTTACTTTTGTACGTTTATTGATTCTTCCCCCTCATTTCCACCTAATAAAACAAAAAAAATGAGTTCAGGAAATGAAAAAAAATGAATATATTTACACTATACATAATCTAGTAATGAAAAAACTAACCTGTCTTCCTACTCAAAATGGTAATGTTTTCCTGCTTTCTTCTTTATCAAAATCATTAACTAATACATAGACAAATAACAAAAAAATATGATGTATAAAAAATGGAATTGAAGCAGATGTACAAAGAAAACTGTTTGTATTTATAATTATAAAATTTTGTCAAAATATATAAACAAACCTTTCAATGTATTCATAATATTCAAGTCTTCCACAAAACTAGTATCTTCTATGTCCAATCCCGCATCTAATTCAAAAACAAGTTTTCAAAACTTGATTGTGTTGTTTAAAATCTTTTAATTAAAAAAGTACTAGTAAAAAAACAATTTTTACCATTGTCAGAGATTTGTTCATCCTCCTCACTTAATAATTCAATTGGGCAGTTGGATGTGTTTGTGAATTTGCTAAAGCATTTCTTAGCAATTCTCTCGCTTCTTCGCCCTGTGTTACATTTTTTGGGTCATTAGCTATTATTGGTAATAAAAATACAATATAATCATAAAATTACTTACTTGAGATTGACTGTCAATTGCTTCCAATGTAGACGACATTCTTCATTTCTCACAAATTATAAGTTAATGTAACGGTCATAAACCAGTGTCAGAAAAGTAACAAACTACTAACGACATTATACAATGATAAAGAGTAAAAACGACTACAGGCTAAGACCACTACTATTACAAACCCGACTAATACTAGTTTTGCCCGATTCAAGTGGATTATTTTGTAGGGTTTGGAAATTGGGTATTTTTAGGGTTTGACATTTGGGTATTTTTTTACTAGTAGATGAAGAATTTCAAAAATATTACCTGTTACCAATTCATAGATGACGAAATCAGTTGCAAATCAAAAACGAACCCAAATAAACTAGATAAGAACCAAAACATGCAGAAGGATTGAATAGATGAAGAACAAAATACTTAATTGAAGAATTACGATCAACAATCCAGATTCAAGTGTATTCCACCCAAATGAATGCTAGAATGACTGATTTGTAGATGAAGAAATGCAGCAAAAAAATTACCTGTTAACAATCCGTACCCAAGTCGTAGATGAAGAAACAAGTTGTAGACCGAAAATCGAACCCAAATCGAACCAGAAACAAATAGAAAATAACAAAAAACAGCAGAACAAATTTTCGAGAGATGAAGTGTTTATCAGTTCAGATGAAATATTGGTAAAGTGGAGTTTTATGGGGAAAATAAAACTCAACGAAGATTTCGAGAAAGTAAATACAGAAGCTTAAGAGTTCTATAGTTAAGAAAATGTCTATAATACCTATAAGTACAATCTGATTTAATAAAATAAGATACTTTAATTTATGTCCATTGGATTGGTTCAACAATTAGTAATCCAACCAATAAGATGTAGTTTTAAGGTTTTGATATTAATTGTGGGTAATATATATATATATATATATATAGGGGAAAGTTCCGCTAAAAAATGGTTTTTCGCTAAGAAACGGTAAGAAGTGGGTCAAACGAACTCCGATTGAGCTCATTCGAGCGGCGTTGGAACCGTCTCATCGAACTCTAATCCGGACCCAAAAACCTAAACCCCCCTCCACCCGCACCCCCAAAAACCTAAACCCCCCTCCAACCCCACCCCGAAAAGCCTAAAACCACCACCCCCAAAAACCTAAACCCCCCACCCACCCCCCCAAAAACCTAAACCCACCCCCACCCCCACCCCCACCCACCCTCAAAAACCTAAACCCCTACCCCCACCCCCAAAAAAAAACCTAAACCCTAAAATCTAAACCCAAAAAGCTAAACACTAAGGCTAAAATCCTAAAATTCAACGCTAAGATCTAAACCCTAAAAGCTAAGATGGTAGAGTTCGACGATACGGTTCCAACGCCGCTGGAATGAGCTCAATCCGAGTTCGTTTGATATCGTTTCTTAATGTTTTTGTCACTTCTTAGAGTTCTTAGCCGAAAATAACTATTATTTGATCCTTCCTATTATATATATATATATATATATTAAGTTTGGAATTAACAACGGGTATATTTCAAATTACATTCTCCAATAATACGAACTTTATATTCTTTTTGAAAACACTGCCGGAAACACAGATATGCACCAACGACCGCCCAACAGGTGACTCACTCCTCACTTCTCCCCCTTCCTTCCACGTCACTTCATCATTACCTTAAAACCGACCTCTTTGTTATTTAAATCCCCCGTCACATTTTGCACATCTATCATCATCAAAAGAAACGTGAAATCCCCCGTTATTTAAATCCCCCGTCACATTTAGCACATATCTATCATCAAAAACAACGCGAAACCATGGCTTCACAGCAACAGATGAGAAGAGAGAACAAGACTGATCATAAACGAGAGCTTCATGTCGTTCAAGGTGACGTCCCACAAGTGACTCATTATGAATCACTCATCGTCATGGATTCCGGTGCCCAACCGGCTGCAGTCCACCGTGTTGTAGAAACCATGCATGCTGGAATATTACACGATCAAAGTAAAACACAGAAATTTGAGAATCAAGGCGGACAACATTATGGTGCAACCCAAACAACAGCAGATAAGGTTCCAGAAAGAAGTCAATGGCTGAAAGAAAGCCAGAATGCAATTGGAGAAAAGGCCATCACAACTAAAGACATCGCACTGGAAACCGGAAAGACAACCGCCGAGTATGCCGGAAAGGTTGCAGGTGCGGCCAAGGACGCAGCTTTAGTAGTTGGACGTGGGGCGGCCGAGTTCTCAAGCGAGACGACAACAGGTGCGAAGGAGTCGATGGAGAGTTTGCACGCTGGAGTCTCGGGACTTATCGAGAATACAGCTGCGGCGGCGGAAGGAGTAGCAGAAAAAGCACTCGGGGTCACAGGTACGGTTATGGATGTGGGAAAAAAAGGGGCCAATGCTGGAAAAGACATTACATTAGACACCGGAAGAGCAACAATGGAGTATGTCGGCAAGGGTGCAGCTCTGGCGGCCGGGTTAGCAAGTGACACAAAACAAGGTGTAAGAGAGTCGGCTGAGAGTTTAAACGCCGGGGTTGCAAGAGTTGTGGAGGGTACCGCTGAGGCGGCGGAGAAAGGGGCGAGTTACATCGGAGAAACGCTCGGTGCAGGAATAGATATTACATTGCAAGCCGGAAGAACCACCGCTGACTATGTCCGCAACGCTGCGGATGTGGTGAAAGACTCAACTTTAGTAGGCGGGCGTCGAGCGGCTGAGTTTGCTAGTGACACTGCAGTCGGTGTGAGGGAGTCGATGGAAAGTTTGAACGCGGGAGTTGGAGGAGTTATTGAAGAAACCGAGGCGGTGACGGAAATGGTAGGAGAGAAAGTGGTTGGAGCAACATGTGCGGTGGTGGATCTTGGAAAGAAAGGGGCGGTTGCAGGTAAAGATATTCCATTGAATACGGGTAAGACCACCGCCGGGTATGTGAGCAAGGCTGGGCGGAGTGCGGCGGAGATGACAAGTGACGCTGCGGCGGGTTTGACAGCGTCGATGGAAAATTTGAATGTGGGGGTTGGAGGATTAGTCGAGGGTACGGCTTTGGCAACGGAAAAGGTTGCTCAGAAGACTTTTGATACCGTGGTTGCTGGCAAAGACATAACTTTGGAAACCGGAAAAGCCACTGCGGAGTATGCCCGCAAGGCAGCGGGAGTGGCCAAAGAAGCGACGAATCATGGAGTGGCGGGATTAGTGGAGGGTACGGCATTGGCAACAGAAAAAGTTGCACAGAAAACATTTGATACGGTGGTGGATGTGGGTAAGAAAGGAGCTAGCTACATAGGAGAAAAGGCGGTTGCGGGAAAGGATATTTCATTAGAAACGGGAAAAGCAACTGCCGAGTATGTTGGTAAGGGAGCGAGTGTGGTGAAAGATGCGACTTTGGTAGGTGGGTGGAGCGCGCTCGAGTGTGCTGGTGACACAGCAGCGGGTGTAACGGAGTCGATGGAAGATGTGAGCGTTGGAGTTGGGGGACTTGTTGAGAATGCGGCTGTTGCGACCGAAGTAGCTGCAGGAAAAGCGACGGGACTAAAAGATGTGGTGGTAGACATGGGCAAAAAGGGGGCGAGTTATATAGTAGAGAAGGGTGTTGAAGGTAAAGACATTACATTGGAAACTGGTAAAACAACTGCTGGGTATGTCGGTAAGGCTGCGGATGTGGTGAAGGACGCGACTTTAGTAGCAGGTTGGAGTGCTGCGGAGGTGGCTAGTGACACAGCTGCCGGTGTAACCGAGTCAATGGAAAGCTTGAATGCTGGAGTTGCTGGATTAGTCGACTAGGGTACAGCTTTGGCAACGGAAGGCGTTGCACAAAAAACATTTAATACAGGTAAAGACATTGCTATGGGAACTGGGAAAGCCAGCGCGGAATATGTTGGCAAGGCGGTGGATGTGGCGAAGGGCGCGGCTTTGGCAACTGGACGAGGTGCCGCCGACATTGCTTTGGAAACTGGAAAAACCAGCGCGGACTATGTTGGCAAGGCGGTCGATGTGACCAAGGGCGCGGCTTTGGCAGCCGGACGAGGTGCTGCGGAGTATGCCAGTGACAAGACGGTAGAGTCCAAGGATAGTTCGACTGAACGATATGTCGAGGTGGGGACAAAACCGAAGAACATTGTGGTGGAAAGAGAGGAGATTACTGTCGATTATGGTCAGAGAAGGAACACTGGAAAGGATACTAAGAAAGGGAACAAAGAACAGGGTGGTTATCATCAGTAGAATATTGAGGTTATCCTGGTAAAAGGAAAAGGGATGTTCAAAGGTGTTGCGCAAGTGAAGTTGAGAATAATGTTGTAATGTTACGTAGTTGGCTTTTAATGTTCTGTTTTTGTAGTATACAAATGTTGCTTGCTTTTTCGTGGAAATAAATGACGTTGGTTCCAAGTTATTTTAATTTTCAACTGGTTAAAGTTAACCTCGCTTAAGTGTGTGGGAATTAAAGCTTTCTGGTTCAGTCATGGCTTTTCAGATGGAAGGTCATAGGTTCGAGTCTTGTTTGGGATAAAATGTTTTAGGTTGAGTCATAGGTTTTCCAGTTGTGTGTTTTCTCTTGAATGGTGTGGGGTCGGGTCATCACGTTTCTATACTTTGGGCGGAAAAGTGATCTGTTTGTTGGGGTGATTCCGGGTGTTTAGGCTTTTGTTTTTTTTTTCAAAAAAAGTGTGGGCATTGAAATTTATAACGCTAGTTTTGGATGACCCATGTATTGATTTCAGCTCCCGGAGAAAGACGAACACAAAAAAAAACGCTGAAGCTCAGTTTTAGACTAAATTTATACCGAATTTGATCCGGTTCGTTTGTAATAAAACTTAAGGTTGAAATATTGACCAGCTCGGTTTTTAATAAATTATATTAAAATATTTACTGTGAAATTTTAATTATAAATACTAAAATATTAAAATAAAGAAAAAACAAAAAGAAGTTACTGATCTGTGTGTAAGCTGGATTTAACAAACAACATTTTGTGAAACATGACTATCTTCACTAATGAATAATATTTAAAGGCAGCCAAATTGAGTGACATGTATTTAAATTAGAGAATTGTTTATGATGTTTGTCAATATCTATATAGCTGACAACAATGATGCTCAACAATTGCAGTTATTTTTTCTCTGTTGGTAATACTAAATTTGTCTGCTCATTTGTTGGACCTAAATTAACTTTGAAGCAATTAGATGTTAGGTTTAAATTAACTTTGAAGCAATTAGATGTTAGGTTTGCTTTATGTTGTTTTTCACCATAGAGGGGTTGTCTTCTTAGGGTCTTGCTAAGTATTATGCTAAGATGGAAGTAGGTGTACGTATGGGATCATTTACTTAATATTTCTTTGCTTTTACATGATGCTATTTGGATATTTTATCTTTATATATATGTTGGCGATTGTTAAGATAGTATGAGTTTTTACTCATGTTGCCTTGAAAGTTCCTACATATGTATGATGATGTTATGGATTTTCTCATTGTCTTTTTAGTTTGGAATTATTTTTGGGATGTGCGAGTTGTACGATTGTAACAAGTTTTTCCTGTGCAGGTTGTTTTCATGTGTTTCTGCTCCTGTTTCTATTCTTATTTCCGACTGTTATAACTGCCCGCGCCTTCTCTTTGCTTGTGTTTATAACCAATTCTGAGAGATAACCGGTACGAAACATCTTATGGATTATGTTTGAGTTTTTGTTTTCGTTTTTACGTCTCATTTGGGAATGTACAGAATGGGATCATTGTATGCTTGGTTATATTTTGTATGATTATTTTTTTAAGTAAATGATTCATGATTTCAGAATTGTTACATTTGTATGTGCAGAATAGTATAGATGTGGAAGAGTGTGAACATTCTTCTTGCTTTGTCTTTTGAAAATGGTTTTATGTTATGTCTTGTAAAAATATATTTAACCTTTCTTTTTTGCCTTACGAAATATAAAGTATATGCTATGGATTTTCATTAGTTCACTTCTAGAGCCTTTAGATACAAAAAAATAAACATCCTTTACACCATCAATGAAACAAAATTTTTAAAATTTTGTATTCAACTATTCTTGAAAACTAGAGAAATTATCCCATGCCTTGACAGAGATGCAATGCTTGCTGCAGAAAAGCCAACTGTCGTTGTGCTAACATCACTGCGGGTCGCTACATACCAAGGTAAAAACTAACTGATATACACATGTTACTAACAAATGCAAAAAAAGACTTGCACCTTAGCTTTAATGCATTTGGATCCAGATGGCATTTGGAAGTGTATGAGCTTCAACAAAGAAAACAAACAACACGATTGGGCAGTGCAACTCTATCTTGCTTTTAGAAGCTTTCACTTTTTGTTTGCTGTATAAAAGTTTTTGACTTTGAAAGGCATTTATTTTTTCAGATGGTAATGGGTTCAAAACAAGCACAATGCGGTTAGGAGCTGATGTGATGCTTTTCAGTCGTGCATATCGGAACATGTTTTTTGATTCTTTAATTGAATTGTTGTAATTGACGATTATGCACTTAATGTCATTTGATTCTATTGTGCCGTACCCATCCTGACCCACACCCATTCTGATCCGTTACCCATCCCAACCTGTACCCATCCTGACCCACACCTAATTGAACCCTTAGAAGTTAAGAATTCGATCTCTCATCAGTTTAATTTCCGATTCCGTCGGTAATTTCACTTTACTAATCTATTGCACCTGGTGGTCTAGCTGGCGATAGGCGAGGGGTTGTTCCTGCTTCAGGTTTTTCCTTCAGCGCACAACAAATCTGGAAAGTTATCAAGGAGAACAAATACCTTGATTTTCCAACTCACAAGGTAATAGTTCTAGACCCTTCTACTAAATTTTGACATCCTGTCTGGATTTTGAAATTTTTGTTGACCTTTGTAGAAGAGATGATCACAGGTAGAATGAAGTATTTGATAGATTCATGGGGGATTGAAAAGTTTAGGTTTGTTGTTGAGCAGTGCTATGGAAAGAAGTTTGAACCTGCACGGTAGTTGCCTGAGTGGGAGTTTAAAAGCCATCCGGGATGGCGTGAGCAGGTAAGTTCCATCACATTATCTTCACATCATCTAGATTACAATTTTATTTTTAAAGTAGCTTTTACTAAGTTCATTTTTTTAAACATAAAGCAAACACCCATTTGGTTATCTTCACATCATCCAATTGCCTCTTCTATATTGTTTCATTTTCTTGATTTGGTTTCAACAAAAAGCAAACACCCATTTGGTTTGTAATTTTCTGCCTTCAAATCAACCGAACAAGATTCGGGAGCTGAATTCGAATTTGCCTCCATTTTGGCCTAGATTTTGACTGATGCAACAGATAAACAAATCAAGTTTTGTTTCTGATTTTTTATTTTTTGTTGTCCAATACTACACCAAATATCGCCTTTGATGTTTAGTAACAAGCAAATTCCAAAAGTTCTTTGTGAAAGTATTCATGGTATTTTATTTATTGAATAATGAATACAATGGAGACCATTTATATAGGGATTAACATTAACTACCTATCCCTATAAATAAATATGGTAAACACAATCAAAGTAAATCTTCTAAACATAAATGATGATATACGAAATATGGTTATCTAATACGCCCCCGCAGTTCAAGCGGGATTAGGACCGACGCTCAAACTGCTCCTGCAGTTCTGAAACAAATAGCGAGACAAGCCTTTTGTGAATATGTCCGCATACTGGTACGGAGCCGGGACATGCAA
This sequence comes from Smallanthus sonchifolius, assembly GCA_023525975.1. Taxonomy (NCBI): domain Eukaryota; kingdom Viridiplantae; phylum Streptophyta; class Magnoliopsida; order Asterales; family Asteraceae; genus Smallanthus; species Smallanthus sonchifolius. The sequence goes on along the minus strand of CM042036.1, from coordinate 60,052,231 downwards.
AACTCGAACGTGACCCAGGCGAACTTTCTCCGGGACAAAATGGATGTCAATTTCAATGTGTTTGGTGCGTTGATGTTGAACTGGATTGCCCGAAAGATAGACTGCGGAAATATTGTCACAATAAACGATTGTTGCGCTGGCAAGTGGGACATAAAGCTCTAACATAAGGTTACGCAACCAAGTTGTTTCGGCGACCGCGTTGGCAACCCCACGGTATTCAGCTTCGGCACTCGATCTTGAGATCGTGGGTTGACGTTTGGAGGACCAAGATATTAAATTTTCACCCAAATATACACAATAACCTGAAGTTGATCTACGCGAATCTGGACAACCTCCCCAGTCAGCGTCCAAATATGCGATCATAGACGTGGGAGTTGAAGGAGTAAGCCGAAGACCATAGTCTAATGTCCCTCGGATGTAGCGTAGAATGCGATGCATAAAGGCAAGATGAGGTTTTGTAGGAGCATGCATAAACAGATAAACTTGTTGGACTGCATAAGATATATCAGGTCGTGTGAATGTGAGATATTGCAAAGCACCGGCCAAGCTTCGATATAACGATCCATCTTCAAGAAGTGGGCCGTCTTCGGCTCCAAGCTTCGAATCCGTATCAACGGGAGTAGCACACGGATTACATGATGTCATGGAGGCCCGATCTAAAATATCCGTGGCATATTGTGATTGAGACAAAAATAACTCCTGATTATCTCGTGTAACGGAAATACCAAGAAAATGATGTAGAGCCCCCAAATCCTTCATTGGAAACTCTTGAGAAAGGGACCGAATAATGTTGTTCAGTAATGTGACCGATGAAGCTGTTAACACAATGTCACAAAAATGCCGTATCATTGCCTCGTCGGTATACAAAAAGGGAATTATCACAAGCACTGCCCTTGAAACCTTTGCTTAAAATAAATGTAGAGAACCGTTCAAACCATGCCCGTGGTGCCTGTTTTAGTCCGTAAAGAGATCTTTTAAGTTTACATACCATGTTCGGAGCTGTTGGATCAACGAATCCGGCCGATTGGTGCATAAAGACTTTTTCATTCAAGTTACCGTGCAAGAATGCATTTTTAACATCCAACTGATGAATCGGCCAAGACCGAGAAAGTCCGATGGAAAGGACGGTCGGAATCGTAACCGGTTTAACAACCGGGCTGAAGGTATCATTACAATCAATGCCTTGCATTTGAGATTTACCATTAACGACCAAACGCGCTTTGTACCTGTCAAGGGTTCCGTCTGATTTAAATTTGTGGCGGAAAAGCCACATACAACGGATGACAGGATGATTGGCTGGGTAAGGAACCAAATCCCAAGTACCGTTTTCTTTTAAAGCATTAAACTCGTCAATCATAGCCAATTTCCAATGCGGATCGGATAGGGCCTTTTGGTATGTGGTGGGGATTGGGGAAATGTTATTGGTGGTATGGAACGTATATTTAGGATTGGGTTTGGATATGCCGGATTTTGCCTCGGTTTGCATGGTATGAGATCCAGCGGGTGTGGGAGTGGGTTGGTTAGTGATGGTTTGTGGGCCTGCGAGTGTAGGTGCGGGTTGGGTAGTTGTGATGTGTGGGCCGGCGAGTAATGGATCAGAGTTGTGGGTTGGTGTTACGGGTGGAGGGTGGGCCGTAGGTGTGTGTGTAGTAGGCTATGGAGATGGTGTGGTTGTAGGCTGATGGTTTTGGGCCGTGGAAATGCCACTGGGTGGGTGAATGAGACATCATCAAGAAAATTGTAGTTATAGTTGTGTGTGATAGGAGGGTCTTGGAAAGGGAATGACACTTCGTCAAACACTACATGACAAGATATGTGAATACGACCTGTGACGGGATCAAGACATCAGTACCCGCGGAAGTCCGAGGGGTATCCAAGAAACACACATTGGGTAGAGCGAGGATAAATTTTGTGTGGGACAGTGGCAGAAAGATTCGGATAGCATGCACATCCAAACACCCGAAGATGGTCGTAAGTTGGGTGGTGATGAAATAAGGCATAAGTTGGGGTGTAAAAGCTAAGGCGTTTTGTGGGGATGATGTTGTGTAGGCAAATGGTGGTGTGAAGGGCTTCTACCTAAAAGTGAGGAGGTAGATGGGCATGCATGAGGAGAGGACGAACAATGTCATTGATACGTCGGATCATGCGTTCGGCACAACCGTTTTGGGGGGATGTTTGAGGGAACGAAAACCGAAAGGCTAGACCATGTGCCTCGTCAAAGATACGAAAATAATTATTATCAAATTCACCCCCTAAGTCACATTGAAAAGTTTTGATATGTGTTTGAAACTGAGTACGAATAAATCGATGGAATTTAGAAAAATGTATATGCTTCGGTGTAGAACCAAAGACTGATTGTTACAAAATTATTCTAAGTACAAATGCTGCTGATAGGCTTATCAGCAGCATTCAGCACAAGTTGCTGCTGATAGGCTTATCAGCAGCATTCAGCACAAGTTGCTGCTGATAGGCTTATCAGCAGCATTCAGCACAAGTTGCTGCTGATAGGCTTATCAGCAGCATTCAGCACAAGTTGCTGCTAATAGGCTTATCAGCAGCGGTCATCCATGTTTGCTGCTGATAGGCTTACCAGCAGTAACCTTCACTCTTTGCAGCTGATAGCTCTATTCACTGAAAACCAAACGCTGCAGCTGACTATCCAGGCCAAGCGTCTCTGACACCTTTCTGCAAAAGTAACTAACAGACTCAAAGCAGAAGGAACCGCTATGGTCAACCAATGACGGACAACAATACACTTCTCCAAGCATGCAAACAATCATGAATAAAGAAAACGTTTCAGTAAAGTTAACTAGATTAGCCTTTACGCGTAATGTAAATTAATAAACAAGATCAACGGCTTGTGTTCGATCTGATCCTTAGAATCAAGGGTCTGTCTTGATTCTACGTTACTATAAATACTGAGTTGCCACTTCATTGTAAGTGTGCTTGTAGTGCTTGTCATACTTATTCATTGAGTTTCTCACTTGTAATCTTTGCATTCACAAAAGCTTAATACAACAGTGTTTATCAGTATTCTTTGTGTTTACTTGATTATAAATTGTGTAGTTGATTTTGTTTCCGCCAACCTCAACTAAGAACAGAACCATCTTGTATTCTCACGATCCTACAAGTGGTATCAGAGCTTTGGCTCAGATTAAACAAACTAACATTTGTCTAATCATCTCTGGTTCTATTCTAAACTCTCTCTTTGATCAAGTCACCCAAAATCAAAACAAAAATGGCACAGAGCAATGGCTTTGTAGATATTGGCAGCATCAACCGACCACTAAGGTTGGTATCTGGAGAAGACTATGACATGTGGAAAAATCGCATGGAAAGCTTCTTCTGTTACCAGGAATACGGAATGTGGAGATCCATCAAGGAGGGTCCATATATTCCCATGGTGGCCTCTACTGATGGTGGAGGGCTACAAGTCCCGAAGGAAACTTCCAAGTACTCTGAAGAGGACATCAAGAAAATGGAGGTGGACTTCAAGGCACTAGGAGCCATCCAAATGTGCCTTCCAAATGAAGTTTTTCACAACTTCAGAAGTTACAAAACTACCAAGGAGCTCTGGGAGGCGCTGGAGAAGATGTTTGCTGGCTCTGAAGAAGTCAAAGAGAACAGAAGGGACATACTGAAGCAGCAGTATGAGAACTTCGTCTGGAGGGAAGGTGAGTCCTTAACTATTTTATATAACAGATTTACCTATCTTGTAGGTGAACTGCAGTGCTCCAAGGTAAAGCTGGAGAATGAAGACATTCTCAAGAAGTTCATAAGATCTCTTCCTAGTTGTTGGACATTATACATTGTGTCCATCAGAAGAACAGAGAATCTGAAGACTCTTCAGAAGACTGAGCTCTTTGGCATGCTCAAAACCTATGAATTAGAAATGATTCAAGCTAAAGAAAGGAGCTCCAGTTATCAATCAGCTACCACTTCCTCCACTACCTCCTCAGCGCTTCACTCTGATCATTCCGGTCCTAGTGCAAGCAGCTACTATCCTCCCATTGTTACTCACCCTCAGACCCCAACCGCTTCACAATCTAACTCATCACCATTTCTTCTTGAGGCACCTCCTCAACAGCCAACCTCTACTGCTTTTGTCTCTGACAACTCAAGCAGCATGTACTTCATAAAAGAGGATCTGGAATGCTTTCATCCAGATGATCTTGAAGAAATGGATATTCAGCACTCATATGCCATGCTCTCCCTCAGAGCAAAAAGGTTCTATTCTAGAACCGGAAGATCTTTTCCAAGCAACAACTCAAACAGCAGAGTTGGGCTTGATAAAAGTAAGATCCGTTGTTACAACTGTAACCAAATGGGTCACTTTGCTAGGGAGTGCAAGGCACCTAAAGCCAATCAGGGTGCCGGCCATCAAAGACAAGCCTACCAAAGTCAGCCCAGACAACAGCAGCAAACTCCCCCAGCACAAACTGCAGCCTGTGCAAATGTTGGAACTGCAGAATTCGACTGGAGTTTTCAATATGAAGATGTTCCTGTCTCCAACCAAGCACTTATGGCAGACACTGCAGATATACCACCTCAGGTATTTGAACATCTGTGCTCTCAAGCCTGCATTGATAAAGTTTTAGGTTATAGAAAACATAACCAAAACCTTATAGATCAAAATGAAGAGTTTCTTCAAATGAAATCTGAGTTCAAAAAGGTTGAAATCACTTACAAAGAAAAAAATGAATGCCTTAAGAAAGAGATTTCATCTCTAAAACATGAACAAACCAATCTTGAAACTCAGATTGATGATCTATTAGTAAAACTTAAATCAACCAGAGCTGATCTGGCAGAACAGAAAGTTCATGTTGAAAAATATGAATTTTCTTCTAAAAAGCTACAGAGACTTCTAGATATTCAAGTCCATGAAAAGGTAAAGCTTGGAGGACTTGGATATGGCAAGGAACAGTACAATACTGTTCCTCATCCAGCTGACTATGTTGCCATCTATGAACCAAGCTTCGATGTTGCAAAACTCGACACTGCAAATAGAAATCTTGATCCTCCAATGGATGAACCCCTTGTTAATGACTGCACTACCTCATCAGAATCTGAGTTAACCTTCTCAGACCATGATGAAACCAGTACAGCCTCATCTGAAGCTGTTCTGAATAGAGTCCCAGTCCCTACTGTTCTCCCAGCTGTTCCAGCCCCTGTACCATTCAAACAGATCAGGATCAGCTATCCTCCAGGTGGAAGAAAGCTAAACATTGAAAAAGGACAGACATCAGGACCCACAAACTCCAAGCCTCAGTTCATGCCAAATCAGAAGAATCAGCAACAGGTTAGAAGAGTTACGACCAAGAAAACTCAGTTCAGAAACTCTTCTATTCCACCAAGGAAGCAGCAGCCCAATGTTCAGCAGTCCTGCATCATATGTGGGGAATCAAACCACTTTGCTGCAAAATGTCAGTTTAACCCCTTCAACTAGATCCTTCTTCAATCAGCGCACAAACAAAAGAAGGATCAGCATACTTCAGTTGATAGGCCATCTGCAGCCAGTAGAAGAGCTGAAACTGCAGAAAAACACAAGCAGCAGCAAAAGGCAAAGCCTTCAGCAGCCACCAAATCTGCTGCTGCTCAAACAAAGCAGTCATCAGCAAAAACTAAATCTGCTGCTGCTCCAACTAAGCCTTCAGCAGCAAAAGCAAAATCTGCTGCTGAAAGGCCAAGGCCATCAGCAGCAACATCTGCAGCTGATAAGCTGAAGCCATCAGCAGCAAAACCTGCCGCTGCTGACAAGCCAAAACCTCAAGCAGGAAAATCAGCTGCTGATAGAGCAAATTCATCAGCTGCCAAAGCCAAATCCGCAGCCGATAAAGAAAAGAGAACTGGAAAACCACTACTTAAGCAATGGAAAGCCAAAATCTCTGCTCCTGTCAGCAAAATCATCATCGGTGCTGTTGAATGCACGCATGATGAATCAGAAAGTCCAAGAACTTTTTTCTTCAAAAAGGAGAGCTCTTGGACCACTCCCACTAACTAAATCTCTTTCATGTGCAGGGACAGCCAGGTAACAAGAATAACACCTGGGTGGTAGATAGCGGCTGTTCCAGGCACATGACAGGCAACAGGTCCATCCTCTCCAACTTCAGACATTTCAATGGAGGATATGTTGCCTTTGGGAGTGACTCAAAAGGTGGATCTATCACTGGACAAGGCACTGTGTCCAATGAGAGGATGAGCATTGAAAGAGTCAACTATATTAAAGAACTTGACTTCAATCTCATGAGTGTTTCCCAAGTATGTGATCAAAAGCATTGGATGCTCTTCACTGACAAAGAATGCTTTGTGTTAGCTCCTGGCCTATCTAAACCCCCGCCAGAGAAGATTCTCCTAACTGCTCAAAGAAAGGACAACTTATATGTGCTTGACATGAATGAAGTCACTCCATCTGGTAGTGTTTCATGTTTTCTGTCAAAGGCATCAGTTGATGAATCCGCTCTCTGGCACAGGAGGTTAAGCCATGTTAACATCAAAACAATCAATAAATTAGTGAAAGACAATCTTGTCAGAGGGCTTCCTGACAAAGAATTCCAGCTAGACGATCACTGCATTGCCTGCTTGAAGGGAAAACAACACAAGAGTTCCCATAAGCCCAAGACATTGAACACAAATGACACTCCTCTCCAGCTACTGCATATGGATCTCTTTGGTTCTACAAATGTCATGTCAATGGGCAAAAAGTCCTACTGTCTGGTGATCACTGATGACTTCTCCAGATTCTCTTGGGTATTCTTCCTAAGAACAAAAGATGAAACTGCTGAGATTCTCAAATCCTACATTCTCAGGGTAGAGAATCAAAGCAATCTGAAGGTAAAGATCATAAGGTGTGATCAGGGAACAGAGTTCAAAAATCACACTTTGAACAGTTTCTGTGAGAGCAAGGGCATTGAAAGGCAGTACAGTGCTCCAAGAACTCCTCAACAAAATGGGGTTGCTGAAAGAAGAAACAGGACTCTGATTGAATCAGCAAGATCTATGCTGGCTGACTCAAAGTTGCCCCTTACTTTCTGGGCAGAAGCAGTAAGCACAGCTTGTTATGTGCAGAATAGAGTCCTTATTGTTAAGCCTCTCCAGAAAACTCCCTATGAACTCTGGCTCAAAAGAGTTCCCTACATTGGCTTCCTGAAGCCCTTTGGATGTCCATGTACCATCCTCATCACACATGGAGTTCTTCCTAAATTCGGTGCAAAGTCTGATGAAGGTTACTTTGTGGGTTACTCCTCTCAATCGAAGGCCTACCGAGTGTTCAATTCTAGGACTCGGATTGTGGAAGAATCTGCTAATGTGGAATGCAGGGAACACGTTGTCTGTGAACAAGGCAAAGGTCCCAACTGGCTTTTTGATATAGACTCCTTCACCCAGATATTTGAGCCCCTCATATTCTCAAATATGGAGCCTCCTTCTTCAAACTCAACACCTTCTACCTCAACCTCTTCTTCTGACTACAGACTGGAGTTTCCCAGTCCCTACATCAGGATGAAAATGCCATCCATTCATCCTCCATCAGTGGCAGAAGCTATTGAAGCCAGTGCAGGTGAAGCCGGTACATCCAACACCACAAGCAGCAATCTCTCTGACAATGAAATCCTAAATGAAGCCTCCTCAATTCATGCTGAAGAGGCCTCTGATGCTAATGCTGCTGACTATGTGGAACACAATGATCAGATCCTCCAAGCTCCTCTCCACACATCTGAAGACAATACTAATCTAAACCACAGTAATCTTGAAGAGGGAATACGGCTGGATGTGATACCTGCACAGAGAATAAATAAAGAGCATCCTCTGGAAAACATCATTGGCCAAGTCCACACAGGCATCCAGACAAGAAGTAAGTCTCATGAAGCCAACATTTGTTTGTTCTCTTGCTTTCTATCACAGGTGGAACCCAAAAGGATTGATGAAGCTCTCAAGCACAACAGCTGGATTGAAGCAATGCAGGAAGAATTGCTGCAATTCAAAAGACAAGATGTTTGGAAGCTTGTTGATCTTCCACCTGGTCAAACAGCCATTGGAACAAGATGGGTCTTCAGAAACAAGCAAGATGAGAGGGGCATCGTAGTCAAGAACAAAGCCAGACTGGTAGCTCAAGGTTACACTCAAGAAGAAGGCATTGACTATGATGAAGTTTTTGCTCCTGTTGCTCGTATGGAAGCCATTAGAATTTTTCTGGCTTATGCAGCATCCAAAAACTTTATGGTCTATCAAATGGATGTGAAGAGTGCCTTTCTGTATAGCACGATTGATGAAGAGGTCTATGTCAAACAGCCTCCAGGCTTTGTAGATCCTGCACATCCAAATAAGGTCTTAAAACTGGACAAAGCTCTCTATGGCTTACACCAAGCCCCAAGAGCCTGGTATGAAACTTTATCTAGATATCTACTTAGCAACAACTTCAGAAGGGGGGCCATTGATTAGACGCTTTTCATCAAAGATGAAGGGGGCGAAATTTTGTTGGTCCTGATTTATGTTGATGACATTATCTTTGGATCTACAAGAAAGAAGCTCTGCAAAGACTTTGAAGTTCTGATGCATTCCAAATTTGAAATGAGTTCAATGGGTGAACTAAATTTCTTTTTAGGACTTCAAGTCAAACAGGTACCAACTGGAATCTTCATAAGTCAATCCAAGTATGTCAAAAGCATCTTGGAGAGGTTTAAAATGACTGACTGCTCTGCTGTAAGAACTCCTATGCAAGTGCACCATCAATTATCTCCGGATAAAGAAGGACAAGACACTGATCAACATCAGTACCGAGCAATGATAGGGTCTCTCATGTACCTCACTGCCTCAAGACCAGATATCATGTTTGCAGTTTGTCTTTGCGCAAGATTTCAAGCAGCTCCAAAAGTGTCTCATCTTCAAGCTGTCAAAAGGATCCTTAGATACCTAAAGGGAGCTCCAAAACTTGGGCTATGGTATCCAAAGAATGAAAATGTCAATCTCTATGCCTACACTGACAGTGACTATGGGGGTTGTAACCTGGACAAAAAGTCCACATCTGGGGGATGTCAATTTCTTGGAGGAAGGCAAGGCTCATCTCATGGCAATGCAAAAAGCAAACATGTGTTTCTACTTCAACAGCTGAAGCAGAATACATTGCAGCTTCAAGCTGCTGTGCACAAGTCATCTGGATCCAAAATCAAATGCTCGACTATGGAATGACCTTCATGCAGACTCCAATTCACATTGACAACATGAGTGCTATCTCTATCACAAACAATCCGGTGCAGCACTCAAAGACAAAGCACATCGACATCAGGTACCATTTCATAAGAGATCAAGCTGAGAAAAGGAGGATTATTTTAACCAAAGTTCATACAAATGAGCAATATGCTGATCTGTTTACAAAACCTTTTGATGAAGCTAGATTCAGATATTTAGTTGAATCAATTGGTATGATGAACTTTGATTAAAATCCATCTCAAGTTTCTCCTTAAAATGTGTCTTTTTGTCCCTTGTTGTAAATAAAAGTTATGGGTCAGCAGCATTTTTGTCCTTCAGCTGCTGACAGGTAAAAGGATCAGCAGCAAAAGTTTTGCCACTGATAGCTTTAAGTTATCAGCAGGTACATGTTTCCTGCGGATAGCTTTAAGGCTTTCAGCAGCAATTCCTTTGCTGCAGATCTTTAAACCTTTCAGCAGCAAAATCTGCTGCTGACAGACTTATCTTTCCGCAGCAACCAAGTTTGCAGCGGATAGGCTTATCCATCAGCTGCAACCAATTTTGCTGCGGATACTCTTATCTTTCAGCAGCAACCAAGTTTGCTGCTGATGGGTAAACATAAGTCTAAATTAACTTTTACCCGCTGTAAAATTTACCATCAGTCCCTTCCATGACTGCCTTGGTGTATTACAGGTGTAACAACGAAAAGTGAAACAGGTTGTACTGTACAAGTAAGGTTGCTTTTTCTTCGTCTGCCGTTATATCACAATCTCAAACGTTCCCACCACCTCTTCATTTTCAATTTCAAACCCTAACCTTCCATCACTTTCTCACCCGTCCCCGCAGCATTCAAAGCCTTCCATAATCAACCGCCATTCAAACACCCTTCTTTCTTCCCTCCAAATCCATAACAATGGCAGTCGCCGACATAAACATCCCCAACGACAAGTTTGCTCCATGCCACAACCTCACTGCATACCTAATAAAAGGAAAGAAGTCCGAAGCTTTCGACGGTATGATCGACTTCCTCTGTCGGTCCAAAATTTACCATGCCCTAACCGTCAACCCAACCATATATACTTCACACATGGAAGATTTTTGGAGCTCAGCCGTGTATTCTACTGAACATGGCACTCCTCAAATCAGAGGCACAGTAGACGGTAAGGAAATGATCATCACTGAAGCAAAGCTCCGCCAACACCTCAAGCTTCAGGATGAAGGGGATGCCCTCTCTTACCCAAGAGACGTATACATGAGGACCTTTGTATACATAGGGTACACTGGGAATCAAACAGAGTATACGATAGAGAAGGCACTCATGGGTCCCAAATGGAAGTATCTCTGCCACACTCTTCTCCAATGCATATCTCAAAAGAGGAGTGGCTGGAACCAACTAAGCTCCGGACTTGCGTCGGCAATTCACGGTATGATAACTGGAGCAGGTTTTAATTTTTCCCACCTCATTTTTGAAGGTTTGAGATACAACCTTCAAGAAGGGGTGAAATCTCAGTTCTTCATGTACCCAAGATTCTTGCAAGAAATGTTCAATATTGAACACCAAGATCTTTCAAAAACTGTAAGAATCTACTCAATTCTGGGACATAAGAACAATATTTTTCAAAGAATGAGAACAATTTCTTCAAAGTTCTCAGGGGCCGACGTTCCATTGTTATCTACATTGATGAACGTACAAAGTGCCCAGGGTGACAGTTCAGCAAACCCAGCTGATACTGATCCCACACCCTCCTCCTCACTGCCACAAACTCAAACTACTGTTTTCCTTGATCGAACCCCTGTGCATTCTACTGAGGATGCACAGGCACATACATTACTCACCCACAGTTTGCTTGCTCAACCGGAACACAGGGCCCCGGTTGCAGCCAAATATACAAGGAAAAGAGGCAAGAGAACTCCTTCTTTTCTTGCCTCCAAGGCCCAAACCCAAGCCAACATCCCTCACTCAGAATCACAACATTCTAGTGAGAATATCATAAGGGAAAGCCACATTGCTAGGGAGACTCCTTCGGAAGTCTCTCTATTAGGATTAGGATCACTTCCCGGATCTGTAGAACAGCCCCCTGAGCACTTCCTTTCACTTCTGAACTTAAGTATTGAGGAACCTGATCAAGATGATGTACCTTCTCCAACTACCACTATCTCAGAGGTACTGATTGATCTTGCTTCCAACACACCCAACCCAAGTTCATCTACCCTGAAGGTCCACTCTAGGAGTCATGAAAGAGTGAATGTGGACGAGGCTGTCACTACTACTGGTCCATCAACTGACCAGGAGGACAGTGACAACATCTTTAAGACCTCAACCACGGCAACTCACGGTGAGGGTGTTTCCTTGGAAACTCCCCTCACTGAGAGGAATCCCAGGCGCCAAGAAACCGCGGGTGATGGGGATGCTGAGGCTAGGCCTACGGCCCCATCTGGGTCCAAGGATTCCACAACTGTGGATGAGGACAGACTGAAAATTTATAACCTGGAATTGACGGCCAGGGTGGCTATGCTAGAGGCTGAAGTGTCCAAACTATGACACCAAGTCTCTATGCATGAAGCCCATCAATGCCCAACTTTGGCCACTCCCTCTCTTGTATCAGTAGGCACCCAAACTGATGCCTATCTGTCTACTGATGCAACCAAAAAGGGGGAGATGGTCTCAATGGAAGAAGATAAAGACAGTCTTGACGACTGGATTCAAGAGCAAGTTGTACTTCAAAGCTCACTATTCAAGCCAGCCTTTGTCCAAATTCATGACTTGCCAGTCCCAGATAATGAAGACGAAGAGACATCTGAAGACTGTAAGTTGGTCGTCAGGGCTGTCGATGAAATGTTGAATGATGTTGAAGACACAGAACAAACAAATACATCATTCAACATCATCCCTGAAGCAGCAGCCATCATAGGTCAATCCACTACCCCCCAAATCTTCAAATCTTCAAAGAAGCTAGAGTTTGACTCTATTCTAGCTTGGGGGTATGATGGATCAGCTGAGAGGTTCTGGACTGGATGGGAGTTCAGCGGAGTAGAAGAGCTGAACTGGAACTCACTCAATGCCCTCCAAGTCCTATAACTATATCTATCTAACTGCATCAACTCTTCAACGGATCTCTCAGCAGAACTTGCCATTGGCAGGTTCTATGACCTGATGGAGGATAATCTACCCAAGTTCAGAAGACTCCTACAAACAGCAAGACGGGTAGCTTATCCTGAATCTTCGTCGGCCGCAGAAAGAAGTCTGTCTCCCAACAATCTTGCAATAACAAGGAGCAGTCTTCTCACTGAAGAAGGAGTTCTAGGCCTTCAAAGATTTCTGTATGCCTTCCTGGTCAAGGAATCGGACTTGCTAGGATGGGTAAGCACTAGGCTCCTTGACCACGCTTTCTTCCTAAGCAACGGTTCTGCTCTCATCATCAACACCGGGAACATCCTCCAGCTACCAACAAATTTCCTCCACAAGATCTATCTACTAAAAGCCAACATCTGCAATGTCAACTCCCTTGAAAGCCAGGAGATGATAGCAATTATCAAAGCTCACCTTGAGAAGGAAGGAAGGATTGATGAGGAAGAAGATGTGTCATCCTCTGACACTGACTCCAACTCAGATTCCTCTCCAGTTAACATCTGCGCTGCAGCTTATGAAGCAAGATCCTCTGTGAGAGAAAGGCTGCTAGAACTTACAGATCCTGAGTGCCAAACTGAAGACCTTCCCTTATCTACCTCTCAACATGCCAATGAAGCCGAGGCAGAGATCCCAACAGCACAACAATCAGCTGTTTCTGTGATCAGTGAAGCCAGAGCAGAGGCATCCAATGTTAATAAAGGGAAGGGCATCATGGCAAAAGAGGACGAAGAGAGGTTGCAAAAGGAAAAGAAAGAGAAAGAAGAGAGAAGAAGGAAAAGAGAAGAAGAAGAGTTGGCTGAAGAGATGGCTCAAAAACAAAGGCATGAAGATAGAAAGGCAGCTATACTTCTCAGACAACAGACAATCCAGCTGTATGCCAAACAGCTGGATGAAATGAAGGTAAAAGTCCATGCAGGGTCTCAAGTTGAGGAAGATGAACAACTTGCTAGACAGCTGCAGGAACAGTTTGCAAAAGAAGAAGAAGAAGCTAAAAAGAAAAGGAAGGAAGATGCTAAGTTTAGAATCACTGATTCTAAACTAGCAAAAGAATTAAGGGAGGAGTGGACTGAAGCTCTGATCTCTCAAGGTGAGGATGCAGACTACCTTGAAAAACTGTCAAACAAAGAGATCTATAGAGCCTTCATGGGTCAGCAGGGGGAATTGGCAAGGAAAAAGAAAGATGAAGAGAAAGAAAAAGCTCAACAGAAGTCAAAGAAAGCCATTGCCCTTAATCTAAGGACCCATGAAGAAAGGAAGAAGATGACCGACTTCCTTAAGGCAAGGGGAGAAAGTGGAAAAAGGTTAGGTCCCATGTCCTTCATGAACCTACAAGCCCTGTATACAACAGTGAAAAAGGAAGAGGAAGAAAGACTGGAAAAGAGACCAGTCAAGAAACAAAGAACCTCTGCACCAGAAACTACTTCCTCTCTCCAAACACCATCCACAAACATCCCCAAGCCTTCCACTCCTCCAGCCAAAAAGTCCAAGTCATCCCACCCAGCTCCCACTCATCAACAGCCTCCCTTGAAGATACCCAAACCCACTCCTAAACCAGAAGACTCAAGAAATATAGTTAACTGGTTCTACAATTCACAAGATCAAGTGTTTGAGATCTCCAGGGGGAGAACTGAGAGAAAAAGATCCACTTACAGGTCTGTTGATGAGGTTCTGCAATTACCTGATTCCGATCTTCAAAGAATTTTAGAGCTGGGTGAAGCTCATAAGCCTACAAATGAGAGTGGAAAACATCTTATGCTAGCTATCAGACACTACTTCAATCCTAGCAAAGATGTGGTCATGAATATCAAACCACTCAAGTCTCACTCTCCATTTGTATCTTGGTCCTATAATGCTGATTTGGATGAATTCACTTTGATTGATGTAAAGAAGCAGCAGATGAGATGTTCAAGCAAAGCTATCTACAAAATGCCACACAAAGACATCAAGACTCTGTCTGAACTTCCATTGAATAATCCCAGCAAGGATCAAAGAGGCTATGAGGTGGAAAGAATAGTCAGCCATATGCAAAAGCTTCAGCAACAAAGGGACTAGAAGAATTTTGGTAGCATCAGTCTAGGGGGAGTTTGTAGAACCAAAGACTGATTGTTACAAAATTATTCTAAGTACAAATGCTGCTGATAGGCTTATCAGCAGCATTCAGCACAAGTTGCTGCTGATAGGCTTATCAGCAGCATTCAGCACAAGTTGCTGCTGATAGGCTTATCAGCAGCGGTCATCCATGTTTGCTGCTGATAGGCTTACCAGCAGTAACCTTCACTCTTTGCAGCTGATAGCTCTATTCACTGAAAACCAAACGCTGCAGCTGACTATCCAGGCCAAGCGTCTCTGACACCTTTCTGCAAAAGCAACTGACAGACTCAAAGCAGAAGGAACCGCTATGGTCAACCAATGACGGACAACAATACACTTCTCCAAGCATGCAAACAATCATGAATAAAGAAAACGTTTCAGTAAAGTTAACTAGATTAGCCTTTACGTGTAATGTAAATTAATAAACAAGATCAACGGCTTATGTTCGATCTGATCCTTAGAATCAAGGGTCTGTCTTGATTCTAAGTTACTATAAATACTGAGTTGCCACTTCATTGTAAGTGTGCTTGTAGTGCTTGTCATACTTATTCATTGAGTTTCTCACTTGTAATCTTTGCATTCACAAAAGCTTAATACAACAGTGTTTATCAGTATTCTTTGTGTTTACTTGATTATAAATTGTGTAGTTGATTTTGTTTCCGCCAACCTCAACTAAGAACAGAACCATCTTGTATTCTCACGATCCTACAAGATGGTCGTAAGTTGGGTGGTGATGAAATAAGGCATAAGTTGGGGTGTAAAAGCTAAGGCGTTTTGTGGGGAGGATGTTGTGTAGGCAAATGGTGGTGTGAAGGGCTTCTACCCAAAAGTGAGGGGGTAGATGGGCATGCATGAGGAGAGGACGAACAATGTCATTGATACGTCGGATCATGCGTTCGGCACAACCGTTTTGGGGGGATGTTTGAGGGAACGAAAACCGAAAGGCTAGACCATGTGCCTCGTCAAAGATACGAAAATAATTATTATCAAATTCACCCCCCAAGTCACATTGAAAAGTTTTGATATGTGTTTGAAACTGAGTACGAATAAATCGATGGAATTTAGAAAAATGTATATGCTTCGGATTTAAATTTTAATGGGTAAACCCATACTTAATTGGTGAAGTTATCAACTAGAATCATGTAGTATTTATAACCGGGTTTGCTAAGCACGGGGGACGTCCATAAATCACAATGGATACTATCAAAAGGTGCAACAGTCACAGAAAGAGAATCATGAAAAGGTAAACGTTTACTGTTTGCAATTTGACAAGAATGACAAAATTTTGAAATATCCTTATTACACTAAATAAAACATCGACTAGAAAGCAACGTTTACAGGCCCAAGAACTACTCAATCCAACCCAATTGGTTCTAGCCACCCTAGCGGCCCAACAACACAACCAAAATACTCCGGCCCATCACAACCCCAATGGTCTGTTCCACAAACTCACGGGCCATCATATAGCAATTACCGGGGCCGCGGACGTGGTCGAAGGGGAGGCGGTCGCGGATACTACGGACGCGGGCGCAACAATCACCAATGGAATGGGTGGAATGGACAAAATGGGCCAGTACAACAACCTTGGATTAATTGGAATGGTCCAACACAACATGGGTGGACTGGGCCTCCACCTTGTCCACATCCAGCTCAGCCGAATTGGGCCTCTTCATGGTCCAACAGAAACAACCCACCTTCCGCCCCACCTGGATTCCCGGCCCAACAGCAACAGGCCCATATTGCACAGCAGCAGCAAGCCCATATGGCTTTCACAGGCACCGGAACCAGCCCACAAGGTAGCTCAAATCTCATGTGTCCAACCGAACTTGGGGCAGCCCTCCAAACGATGCAATTAAATCCCCCGGACCCATGGTACATGGACACCGGTGCCTCGTCTCATCTGACTGCAAACTTAGGTAAAATTCAATCTCAATCTACTGTTCCTTTTAATGGCACTATACTTGTCGGTAATGGCCAATCTTTACCTATTTCCGGATCGGGTAATTCAAAATACCAAATACCCAACAAAACCATTCACCTAAATAATATCCTTTTAGCCTTTGCTTACGAGCCGCGTCCCAAGTAGTAGGGGATTGGTTCACGATGGCGGCGGCTACGCCGTACTCTCGGGGTAACCCGTACCAACTGAAGAACGAGACGATATTCGGCTACGGGTTGGTCGACATCTTCAAGTTGGTCAGCCAATTCTTTCAGTTTCTGACAATAAGCATCAAAAGATGAACACAATGCAAGGGTCAGATTAGTAAAATGATGCTCAAGGGGCATGGCACGGGACTGTTTGTTATTGGTGAAAATTGCTTCGATGGCGTCCCATGCTTTTTTAGCGGTGGTATCGTTCTGTACCACTCTTTTTAAAAGTGAATCATAGATCGTGCCATATATCCATTGAAGAATTATGTCATCGATTTCTGCCCACTCTTCGTAAGACTCATCGGATTCAGCCGGCGGAGGTGTACCATTGATGTGATGCGAGACCTTGAAACCTTTGAGATGAAGCCTGGATAATTTTGTCCAGCAAGAGTACGTGCAATCCTTGCCATCGAGGTTACGGATCCAGTTTTGGATATTAGTAACAGAGTAAACGGGGTGAAGGTGTTTTGTTTCAACCGAGTTCGAAGAACTTTCTTTATCGTCGGCCATGGTTATCAGAAAAAAATAAAGCTACGAAGGTGGCGGTGGTGGTGGTAGGTTAGGATCGATTAGGTTTAGGGATAGGTTTGCTCTGATACCATGAAAGTATTCATGGTATTTTATTCATTGAATCTATACTATATAATAAATAAAAGTTTTTTTATGTCACGTGTCGTCTCCATATTCAATCTCATCATTCTTTTCCAGCATCTCTCTCCTATTAAATGCACACATGTCTTTTATTAAGTTGCTAATTATACCAATAAAACACATTGATTTTAAATGAATCTATACTATATAATAAATAAAGGTTTTTGTATGTCACGTGTCGTCTCCATATTCAATCTAATCATTCTTTTCCCGCATCTCTCTCCTATTAAAGGCACCCATGTCTTTTAATAAGTTGCTAATTATACCAATAAAACACATTGATTTTAAATGAATCCTCTATTATAAAAAAACTTTGAAATCTAATTATATAGCTTTTATTTTTCAATCAAATAGTAAATGAAAGTAAAATTAAATTAAATAGTAATTGACGTAAATTATATATTATTTTTTTTTTTCGTATTTTGGGTTTTGTTTTCTATCCTTAGTATGTGTAATACATTTTTACATCTTTAAAATATATAAATAAAATTTAAGAAACTTATGTATTGATATTTTTCACCCCGTGTGTATTACACGGGGTCTAAGCTAGTAATGAATACAATGGAGACCCTTTATATAGGGATTAACATTAACTACCTATCCCTATAAATATGGTAAGCACAATCAAAGTAAATCTTCTAAACATAAATGATGATGTACGAAATATGGTTATGTAATACTTTGTTCTTGGTTTCTTTCAAGGTAGCATACCACCAATCAAAACAATTTCCTGCCTCGTGAATTCCACAATCATTCTGTCTCTGGTCGAGTCTGACCAACATGTACAAACAGGAAACAGCATTTTGATTTTGAATATGATGGAATTGCAACAGCAAACAACAACCCTCTGGCCTTCTTTCTGACTTCGAACATGGCACCAGACACACACCTGACTTCATAATCATAAGCAACGTATCCTTACAATTTCTAATTTACCAATCCAACATTAAGACCCCTCGACTTATAAATGTTACATACAGAATTAACCAATATCAAAAAACTAAAAAAGACAAAAATTAGTAGTAGGTACTCTTAGATTGAAATACGGCAAATTCAACAAAAACAATAAAAAAAAAGATGAACAAATGAGAATAAAGTTGAAATTTTTACATAAAAAAAATCTTAAACACATCCCATAATATAATTAGATAAATAAAATTTTCAGGTTGTTGAATGCATCACAACAACAACAATCAACCTGTCCATATGTATGTGCTTTACCCCCTCATAATTTCATATATCTGATGTTGTTTTGTGCTAACTCCAAATGGCTTGGAGATGAGGAGAACATGAAAAGTAGATAAAACAGTTATTTACTCGATCATTTTTTTGACAGATCATGTGTAGAAACAAGAGATGGAAATTGAAGCTTTAATGTGATAGCCGGCAATTTCAGGTCAATCCCGTCCCCGTCTCTGTCATAATTTGCATAGATTATATTCGTGTTAGACTTAATTATGATTATATAATGTTATTTCATAATTAGCAAAGTCCATTCATAACATTTCATTTATCGGTAATTTGGTAAATTACCGGGTCACACCCAGTATAACCAGCACACACGAACGTTGGTGACAATTAATATTTATGTTTTAATAAATATTTCGAGGTGTTACAACACTATTTTAGAACTTAAATATATGTGTGTGTTAATTTATAATAACCGAGTATTTTAACGTCGTCTTTACCGTTTCGCCGGTGTATCTTACTTTAACGCGCTACCTCACAATATTAATCTACTAAACATATATTTACATGTTAGTAAGCCACTAAATATATAATGTATAATTTTATTAAGCTCGGTTTTAATAAAGTCTATTTTATATCGTGTCCGATTTATACCCGCTACCACCTTAATACCCATTTGATTTACTAAAACTTTAAGACCTTGTTTTACTAAATGAGATACTTTAAAATTTACCATTTTTTTCCCAACTTTTTGCTTCCATCGAATCCCAAACCACATATAAAACTATATTGTTGACATGGAAATTTGCCTACACACATCAAAGACCACATTTGAATGAAAGATTCGAAAAACACCCGATTCCCTTATTCACTTTTCTGTCAACTTCTTTTCTAACCACACATACAAGCCTTTTTTTTGTTGTTTGACCTTTTTACAAATCTCAATAATTACCTCATTTGTAATTAACGCTATTAGCATGCACAAACCCCCATCCCCAAAGCTTTGCCAAATTTTCGGCTCTATCAACATGGTCCGAAAATTGAACAACCTCCACCATTCCTCAATATTTGGATCCAAAGCTAAGTTATCTATATAATAATCCCACCCCTTTCATTTCATATACACAACTTACAAACTTCCATAATCTCCCTCTTTCTTTGTTACGGTTGTAACACCGCGATCCCAACCCTCTTATTTCAAGCATTATTTCAAGATTTCAAGTTGGTTAAGTCTCTTGTGGTGAAGAACAAGTGGTCTCTTGGTGGCTCACAAACAACCTATAACTTCCATACACATTTCTTGCTTGCTTTTAGTAATAATTTATATTTTGCTCTTGTTTTATATTTTTCTACATGTGTTATGTACCAAACTTCATCCACAAAAATTCATTTTACTAAACATGGAGTTTCTATAAAATGACTACATGAGACATTTTTGTGTAAAAATAGTAATAATAAATTTATGGATTCATGAACTAAAATAAAGTGTATATTCATCAGGTGGTTTTATTAGGTCCATGGGCTATTTAATTACTATTATTATGTGTTATTATATATTTTGGTTCTTTATAAAGTTGTTGGTATTTTGTTAACTTATGACAAGTTTATAGATTAATTGTTAGTTATAACAAGTTAGTAGAAACTTTGAAAAGTAAATACTTTGTTAATTTGGATACTCAGATATTTTTTATAGAGTTTGGTTAACACATAAATATTATGCATTTTGGTTGTATAAAAGATGGATTTAAATCAAGCTTTTTTTTTCCGAAAAGTATATATTAAGTTACAAGAGTATATCAAATGATGCATTTTTGTGGAAAAGAAAATACTTGTATGTTGGTTGTTTTCAAAAGGGTTTTTGTAAGTATAAATTTATATCTATTATTTTCAAGACTAAAAACTAAGTTTATAAATAAATATACATGTATACTTGTATATATATATATTTTAGAGGTAAGACCCCAAACCCAGGAGGCCTCACTTGTTGGATTTACTCATTCACAAACAGTTCTTAAACTTAAATATCAAATAACGCAGCAAAATCATTCATTCAACATAATTAAAACTTGTTCAAACATGCGGAAGCGTAACATTGTCAAATACATAAACATAACAGAAACAACTCATAACGGGATGCCAGTCTTCATGATCAACCGGGTAACTCTTCTCGCTTGCCAGGCATCACCGTCCATCGTCCATACATGTCCTTAACCTGTATGTGCATACTAAAAGTCAGCTACGCTGGTGAGTTTTAGCTTTACATAAAACCTTAACATAAACATTTTTGCCAAAAACATAACATACATTTATTTTAAAAAAGCGTACGTAAAACATGCAATAACTTAACATCATCAAAACATCTTAACATAGCATCATAACATAAGTCAATATGATCTGAATCTGCGCCTTCTCGTAACCGTCAATTCCACATCATCGGTTGGCTGAGAAACCTTGAGGCACACCACCACTAGGCCCATCAACACCATACTGTCCTTCGGCTGAAGAAATCCTAGGGCCCGATACCTCAAAGCCATTCAACACCAACCCGTACCTTAGACACTATTTCCCCGCAAGGAATAGTGTCTTCCATCGGGGATCCCGAAAATCCCCTGGGTGACCGTCGTCACCCCATCATCAACCAGTTGTACAACTGTTAGCCAGCCACAAAGCCCCCCGTAAGGGTGAGGCCAATACATACATACATACCCTAGCTCCCGTAGGAACTCGTGACAGATTCGTTCATTCGTGACTTTCATAAAACCTTTACCTCATCTTAGTTAAAACATTTGTACGTTTTATTAAACAAAACATCATCTCTTTCATAAACCTTTCATAAGCTTCATTTGGCAAAACATTTCATAAACATCACCTCGTAAACATCATTTCGTAAACATCGTTTCGTAAACATCATTTCGTAACCTCATTTTAAAAACATCATTTCGTAGGTATGCACACCAGCCCAAAACGGTTATTAAAACGTTAAAAGAGAGGGCTCTAGAACTCACCTGATAAGCTAGCCTCAATTGATCTCTACCGCTCAAATTATGCCACGCACAATCTGGATGAATCATTCGAGTAAGTTAAGGTAACTAACCTAACTGACACCGGACGTTTCTATCTTTAGGGTTTGGCGAACTTGGGCAAGTTCGCCACTCATGGCTTAGGCGAACATGGTAAGTTCGCTACTTAGGTTTAGCGAACATAAGGCTAAGTTCGCCACTTGACTTTAGGCGAACATACAGTAAATTCGCCTCCTCTACATTAGGCGAACATGTTAAGTTCGCCATCTATGCTTCAGGCGAACATGTTAAGTTCGCCTGAACTAGTCCTTCTCCCCAAACAACCCGAACCGTAAAGAGGACGTTTATGTAGAATATACTTCTTTAATTCTAATGAAAATCGGACAGAGTCCCGTTTGTTTTTGGTGTAAACCCGACAATTCCAATTGTCTATTTCCATCTCAAATCAATCAACAGTTATTCATAATCAACTGAGCTTTAGCTATTAGTATCGATAACATTAGTTTCCATTATTTTTTTTGACAAGTGACTCTTATATAAAAATAATTAACCTTTCGTTGATTATTGTTTCGTCAAAAATATAAACTCTACACGTCCTCCTCGAACACGGTATTCATTTCCCAAGCCAATAATAATAATAATAATTAACATTCTACGGGTTATAAAGAATGTACCTTCCCGAACACGGCATCTAGAATACGAACCCGTATGGTACCCGTAACTTACCGTACGAACTCCGAATCGGGTGATTCGAAAGTCCACGAACTCGTCTCGACACGCCGGTCTCAACTAAAGGAATTTCCTTGTCGTTAACCCTCGTCATACACTCCTTGTTCTCATGCCGCGAAACCGTCATCAACCTCATCATCCCCTTGAACCACCATGAATCATCACCTCCGACCACCGCTGACACCACCACCAACCTCACGTAAACCCCCGTTAACCATCACCGGGTTCTTTCTTGTCACACCCCAACCGACGACGGATTATACGTCGGGGCGGACGCGGTTGTTCAATAGCACAAGGTTGACTATTAAAGTTTCAATATTTCATTAATAATAGATTCAAAGGTTCAATACAAGGAAATAACAAGTAAACAACATTTATTTAATAAGTAGTCTAGGTCCAAAGCGTCCTATGTGATCACAAATAAGCCTCATGATGTAGAACCTGAAACATGTGAAAGAATCTGTCAACTACAAAATAGTTGGTGAGATACAAAGGTTTTGACACAGTTTAACAAGTATTTGGAAAGAATTACAATTCACTATGATATATGCATTCTATAATGTAAGTATGAGAAAACAAGTATCTTAAACATTGTGCACATTCAATCCTCAACCAAGTTTAGGCATAACCCGCAGGTTACCCTTATAAGTCTCAAGTCTCAAAGTTTTGGTTTAGTAACAAACACCAAGGGCTCCCCCCGAAGGGTCAATCAATCAAGGTGGATTGGTCAAATGCAATAGATCTATCATTGTTACCATAGGCTTGATCAAAGTTAATGAATATGCTAGTTTTAAGTTTAATCTAAGCATACAAGTCTCAAGTTTAACATAAGAATAAGCATCTAGTCATAGTTGTACAAGAATTGTATAAGTTTAAAGTTTGAACATGTTTCACCCCAAAAGAATATAAATGAAAAAGGGGCTAAGTATACTCACTTGGATTGATGAAGAGTATTCGATACGAGTAAGTTTGCAAGACTTTGAGGGAGAATATCCTCACAATAAGCCTAAGAATACAAGTCTAAAGATTTAAATTTACTTCTACAAGTCTAAGACAAGGGATCTAGGATTTCAAGATTTGACCAGGGTTCCAAGTGGGAGACGGGCATGATTGTGATTTGTAAAGTTTAAACAAAAGTTTCAAATGAAGGTTTTTCAATGGATGTCACAAGACTCGAATATCGAAGTTTAATAGGATCTATAGATTAGAATAATTATTAAAAAAAAATAATTATTTATAAGTTTAATTATTAATCACACAAAATAGGTAATAATAATTCAAAGTAATTTCCTAAGTATCTTATAAATAGAGTTGTAAGGATATTTAGGAAAAATAGATAATGATTAAGGATTAACAACAATTATTTAAAATAAATAATTATTAAGAATAAATAATAATTTATTTAAGAATAAATAATTACTAAGGACAAATAATTATTCCAAAGGATAAATTATTCAAGATTTGAAGTATTAGGTGTTTATCTTACAACATAATTTGATATTTCAAAATGTTTAAAATGTGGTTATAAGTTTAAATAATAATAGCATTCATAAGCTTATAAAATGTTAAATAGAATTTCTTATAAAGCTAATATTTTTAATATTAAAGCTTCTATTTAAGTTTTATAAAATTTATAAATTTGGAAAAATATTTGTTTTTCCATGAATACAAGTTTTCAATAAAACATGGGTCTTATAAGATGCACGAGTGTAAGTTTCATAACTTTTATAAAGGTCGTACAAGTTTTAAGTTTATTAAAGTTTATAATTATATTTAAAAAGAGTTTATTTACTAGAACTTTAGATAGTAAATTGAGTTTCTGTTTTTATAAAATTGTATAAATTTTATAAAGTTTAAAAGTATCTTTTATAGTTTTTTTTTTGTGTGTTTAAAACCAAAATTAAAGATTTAATTAATTATAGGTTTTACTAAGTTTTATTTAACTAAAGTGTTCCTGAATGTAAAAGTGTAATTAAAATTCACAACTAAGTTTATAAAGATTCAACAGATTTTATAAAAATAATTGGAAGTTTTTTTTTTAAAACTGAATAAAAGCATAAAAAAAAATGAAAACAAAACTGGGGTTGTGCCCGGGTCGAACCCGGGTCTGTGACCGGGTCGCCAAACACACACACACACACGTCTAACCACCCCGCCTACGGGTCTCGGTGGTAACATATCTGAACAAGAAAAGTGTTAAACAGAAAATCAAATCATTCCCCCTTTTTCCTTATGAACCCTAGAACAAGAATCCATAAGTGCGACCCGATTAACCTTCCGTTCATGCAAATTGACAGAGGGTTATTAATAATCGGATGAAAACGAATAAAATGGCCATTTGAATTACCTGAATTGATATCGAAAAGAGTGAGAACGAGCTTTGGTGGCTCGTCGGCTGTCGCGGCTTCAAATTCGGCAATGCAGGTGAGGAACGATCAAATTGAGAGTTTAGGTGGTTTGAGTGTGAAGATGTTGAGCTATGGCAACGGGTATTTATACCCAATTTCCGTCTTAATTGCTTGAATTAGGTGGGACGGTTTCGGTTGGGTTCGAACGGCTCAACATTAAATTTATGCGTGTCTCGGGCCGGCCAAGCATTGAAGGTTCTTGGGTTTCGATCGCACGCCTGAGGCGAGTCTCGAGGTTCGTCGAATGTAGACGGATTTGCGATTTCGGATGAAAAGGCTGAAGAACCGGGTGATGCGGGACTCGAACCCATGATCAGATTTTGAATTCTGGAAGTTTGACTTTATGACAGAACAGGCCCCTGCAGTTTCAAGTTTTATCCTTTTATGTTTAAAAGTTAAGTTTTTTGTTTAAAACAAGTTTCTGGATTGACAGTTTCGGTCCCTCGACCAAATCCGTTTTATTATATAAAAATAAACAGGTTTTATAAGTTTGTTTTTCCATGATTTTATAAATCCTATAAACGATTTATAAGGTTTATTTATAAGTTTAAGAAAATAAGTTTATATTATTTATATAATTATAAACTTATAAAAGTTTCATCATATATATATATATACATAGATATATTTATATATATATATACATATATATATTTCAAGTACTAATTGTAGTAATTAAATTAATATTTATGGTTTAAAGGAAATTGTTTTAACACGAAATTGAGTTTTTTTATTTAGTAACACGAGCAAAAGATAGGTCGGAAAATACTGGATATTACATTTCTAACATCACCACCATATCACCACTACCCTAGGTTGTTCTCACCTTCTCACCCCATCACTATGGAACAGTCGTGAACCGCCATGACCACCATAAAGCCGCTAACGGCCACCGTTAACCACCGTCAACCGCCAGCAACTACCCTTAACCTCCATTGCGCCATAACAACCCGTTAACAACCACCATGAGGCCACCACCAATTCTACCGTAAGTCTCGCACATCCGCCACCATCGTAAGCCACTGTTAACCACATTCCAACTCCCACCATCGCACCATATCACTGCTGTGACCATGTTATAGCGAACCCACTGCTGCTTCCGGAGCTATGGCAGCATCTCACACACCATTGTTACCTGTTCAAGTCCGCCACCTCCGTGAAACTCACCACCTAGCTCCCTTACCACTGTCGCCACAGGAAGACCCGCATTACCGTCACCGTGAGATCGCACCCAACCTCCATTCACGTTTTTTCGACTGTCGTGAACCAGCTGCTAATAACTACCGGTGCCGTCATTCATGCATGCTAGAACCTTGGTCTCCTCTGTTGCCTGATATCTCGTCGGAACACGGGTTCAATTACCCTTTCCCGGTTGTTGTCGTCCTTCCCTTACCTAGGTTTTTTTTGTTGCCTTCATATGAACCGAACACGGAGCAGAAGATTGATGGTCGGGTTAAGGTTTTCCGGTGAAGGGGGTGCAGGTAGACGAAGAGGGGATGAATTCCTCTATATTATTGACCCCACATAAATAACTGAATTTTAGATCATCTTCAGCCATTTGATCATTTTTGGATTAATCTTAGCCCTTTAAAATAGGCTGTTACCTTGAAAAGAGGATGGTTACCGTCAGTTTATACTTCCTCCCTATCATCTTCAGCCACTTGATATTTTTGGATTAATCACAGCCTTTTAAAATAGGCTTTTACCTTGAAAAGAGGATGGTTACCGTCAGTTTATACTTTCTCCCCACGTCGCCCCCTCTTCTTCCTTTAACCCTACACATGCGGCCATAACTGATTTCCCCCCATCTAAACAAGTGGTATCCGCCCTTTCACTTTGCAACTTCTTCATCATCTTCCATTGAACGTCTCACAAAAACATCGCTAATCATTTCGTCCAAGTCGGGGATGAGAAGAGCCACGATGATAAAGCCACAACACATGTCTTCTTTGTTTGACGATCCAGTCGCCGCTCCGATTCAACCTTCCGATGATGGTTCCGCAGTTCAAGACTCTCCGATTTCCCTACTGAGGAGGGACATGTCTCTGATCATCCATCCCGACGCCAATTTACGTTCTCGGTGAAGATTAACTCCCGATCAGCCGGAATTGTCATCCTTTCGTTCTAAGGAAGAAAACGTAATGCATTTTGAAGGTGATCACATGGTGTTCGCACAGACCGGTTTTGCCCCTAATGCAGCACGAACAGGGTTTTGCTCTCAGAGAGTGGAGAAGGTTATGTTTTTATTTACATATCCTGTTAATTTTCTTATTTTGTTATTATTTCTTGACTGATAATCCGACCATTTGTCAAATTCGTCAATTTTAACCTTGATTATTTCTATAACCTATTTTGGTTGTCAAGTTGGTTTTGTAATTCCCTAATGCCCCAAATCGCTAATGCCCATACAAGCGGATATTAGGTTTCCCTATACTCTAGCAGTCTCCCTTCGTGGTTTTGACTCAGAAAAGTCAAAATGAGGATCTATTAATTTTGTTACCTATGATGAATATATAATTTATTTTTGCAGTCTTTCTGAAGCTGTAAACGAAGTATGGATTGACGCAATGGCATGCATATGAACTTTTAGTCAAGCATCGGTACATTTGCCCGTATCTATTCTTTGATTTCTATATATTAGTTAATTTTGTTCATTAATCATTAGTGATATAGAGGATTGAATGTTCTGTTACTTTATTTCTATTAGTTGGTTAGTTGTATTGAGTATTGAATCTTCTTATGTTCTATTAGTTTTTCTTGAAATGGTTAAATCCCCAATCAGTTTGAAGCTCAAAAATAGCTGATTTGAGATCCGAAGTGAAGTAAATGTAGGCATCTTGGCGATGAGAGGAGCATTACTATTGATGTCATCTTTGAGTTGTCAATTAACTGTTTGAATTTTGATATTTCGTGTAGTCATATCTATTAAACTTTCATTTTTAAAATTTTGTGATAGTTGTTGATTAAAATTATTACTCCACTTTGGTAATTGGTGTGTAAGAGTATAGTCAATCAACTGTTTGAATTTTGATACTCTGTGTACTCATATTTATTAAACTTGCTGTCAGTTTCAAGAAGTCAAAGCGTTTAATTTTTCAAATGACATAGTAAAAG
This sequence comes from Smallanthus sonchifolius, assembly GCA_023525975.1. Classification (NCBI taxonomy): domain Eukaryota; kingdom Viridiplantae; phylum Streptophyta; class Magnoliopsida; order Asterales; family Asteraceae; genus Smallanthus; species Smallanthus sonchifolius. The sequence goes on along the minus strand of CM042036.1, from coordinate 60,024,566 downwards.
ATCTCTCTTTCACCCGTACTGCCCTATTGCAGATTTCAATCAGGTTCAATGTCCTTGAATGCCACCGGCCAGTGCTCAATCGCAACTCCTTCCGCTCTGTTCGACGGGAGTAAGGCAACTACCCTTTGTCTGTTTGAGCTGCTCTCCAAATCCCTAATCGAGCAATTCATACAGGTATATTTGTTACTATTCATTTTTTCAGGTCTTTTATTTTTGTTACCGCAGCTTCATGACCTTTTATTTGTTTTTAGACTAAACATGGGATGGTGGTCTGTATGATGGTTATGAGAAGTCAAGGCTTCAAGCACTTGTACTTGCTAAAAATTAGGAGCATAATATATTGATTTAATGATGATAATAATCCTTGTACTTTATGCATATGTGTAGAGATCACTGTACGCTTAGTCAGCAAAACAATTGCAAGATATTTAGTATCTTGTATTTGGATAGAATCACTTCTATGATTAAAATTAGTTTCAAAAGATTATAAACTACCAATTATGTGATCTCAGGTTATCAGGAAAGCATTAGTTCACGATGAGATAAATAATTGCAATCAATCACTACAACAATACAACAATAGGTCGACGTAAGCGCGCACTGTACCGTACTTTTCTTTTTGATTATTGCATTATGACTTATATCATAATGCAATGACGGGTTAAAAATACTAATATGCAAGATATGAAATAATTTGGTTTTTTACATGTGTTGGAAATAATTGTACAATTAGTATAGATGATGAGAGCATTGATCACCACCAACAAATGGAATTATTATAGATGATGACAGCAACTGGATTCTTAATCAAGTTGGAACGCATATGGTACCTTTGTTCAGCAAAGAAGGGTATGATCTGGAAATAAGTAGGGATGATATTGTTAGGTTTTTGGAATTTATGCATGTTATAAAATTAGATGTAAATTTTGTCTACACAAATACTTGCATTCTTTTCTATTACCTTTTGTGAAACTTCTAACAATTCTCTTATCAGGTGCCATTTATTGCTATGTATAGAAAGGAGCGCCAGAGCCTTTTTATAGATCCAAAGCCACAAGATGATAAGGATAATCAAAAGAAATCTGACCCAAAACCTACACTGAGGTGGCATAAGGTAATTGAATATTTGAATTTGTGTATTTGTATAACTTGGGGGGCGTGAATCCTTGAGACGATAAGAAAACGCGACATGAACCTAACACGAAATTCGCGGGTATGAGTTTACTATAAGTGGGTTCGGGACAGTTTCTGGTTGAACCCCCTGTACCCCTTTAAATAAAAGGGTCGTGTTCATGTCAACCCGACATGTTCGTGGGTTGACCCGTTTAACCTTTTTATTTCATTAAGACTTTGCCTTTTTATTTATTTTATGGTATTTATGTTATGCTCATTAATTTGATGGACCAGGATAGAACTTAACTATGAATGTAAGCAGATCTAATCTACACATGATGGGTGTGATATCTGTATAACCTGGGGGGCGTAAGCCTTTTTTTATTGTTGTACTTTGTGGTGTTGGGGGTATTATGTTTGGTATAAAATTACAACAAAAAAACACTTATTATGCATAACTCAAAGTGAAACTTTTAATTTTTTGCTTGGTGATTGAAGTTATCATCATCTTGAAGATTAATAAATGAAAAAACCAACAGGGGGCACTGGGACCTATTTACTTAATGAAATTAATTGCTCTGCTGATCAGTAATGTTGATACCTATTATCTGAATATCTAAATTGAAGATTATCCTAAGAGACCAAGATACTTTTTAATGGTATAGGTGTGAAGCTCAAAATCTAATCAAAAGTAAAAGAGTCAGGAATCTGGTTACATATTTATTGCAGATGGTGAAAATGATGACCAAGATACAGGTTTTAATGGAAATCAGATCAATGAAGAAAATTATTTGGATGCGGATGGAAATGATGATAATATTAGATCGGAAGGATTATGAATCTTTGAAATCACGTGTTGTCACATTCTGGAAATTCATGATACCGGATCAACACGAGTCCACTCCTAATTTTCGTGTTTGTGTCGATGTTTATTTTGTTCCTCTTAGAGCATTCATGGCAGCTTCTTTATCTCGATCTCTATAATTTAACTAAATATCTCATTTTTTCAAATTTATCTTTAAATTTGATTTAACCTCTCACATCTCATTCTCTATATCTATCACTATCTCACTCCAAACACTTATTTTATTATTTTTTCTCTTTGATAAACACTCACAAAAAAATATAGATTAATGAAAATGAATCTCTATATTTAGAGATTCTCTATTTACTAAACTCTAAAATTTAAAGATAAAGATGAAGATAGAGATCTTGATGGGGTGCAAAATAAAATAAATCTCTTAATAATAGAGATGGAGATTAAAAAAGAGACCCTGCTCTCGATGTTCTTATAAAGTATCTTTTAATTGAATACAATATAAGTAGTTGCGTATGTTGTAAATGTTGTTGGCAGAATTATCATGGGTGAGAGAACATTGGGTCGGTTTCATTTTGTCGTATTTCTTAAAGATGCGTCGTAAGTTATTATTCATTTTAAATTATTAAAATATTTTCTCTTTCATTAGTACATAAAGATATAAGATATTCTTTCGGTTTCTAACATAAATTATTTATAATAGTGGTCATATAATTCAGTTTTTGTTATTCGACCCGAGACATACTTGCATGGCAAAAATGTATCGAGCTATCTTAAGAAAATATATCATGTATGTATCTCGGGTCAAGTTGGTTCATTTACCTGACAGTATGTTATTATTTACTTATGTATTTATTAAATTAATCTTTATGTTCAAGGCGGTATATAACATTATTAATATTATATATATTTTTTTCAGTGAATGTTTTGAAGTCTATGGATTTCACTTCAATCGTGTACAAACCAAACATGCCAGAGGCCGCTGATATTAAATTGATAGGTCGATCTTACAGTTCGTGTTCGTGTTAAATTTTTATTTTTATATATGTGCTATTTTACTTCATTTGACAACTTTATAGAATTTCACGTTGGTATTTCTATTTTTTGGTTTTATTGTTAAATGTTTTTTGGTATATAGCAAAGTGACAAAGAAGTTATGTTGCTATTTGTTGCTTTTATCCTAAAACATGATAATCTCACGTTCATACTATAAATTCATTAAACCCACTAATTTTATAACCATTATTACACACAAATATAATATAGGTTATTTGGATAAGGTATGTATTAATTATTCTGAATGTATAAAAGCCTTTCATTTGTACTTCATCTTTGTATTTGGGTAGCTCGCCTTGCCTTCTATATAAATTATTGCTAATACGGTTAAGAAACCTGGCCACCGGACGGGTAAAAAACTAGTTCAAATGGGGTGGCGGCTGATAACTTGAATTAGTGTTTTAGGTTTTTAAGATTTTCACTTTTACTCCCCTCCACTTTACCAAATTAACACTAGCCCCCCCTCCCTCACTTTGAAGAGTTTGTTCCTTTGACTCTAATTTAATAACTTAGGGATTAGGGATGTTACATTAGCCAAGTACGTCAACCGACATTATTTTTTTTAGTGTTAATATTCTCAAAGTTATATTTTGTAGATTTAGTGTAAATATTATTTTTACCTAAAAACATGACGTGTTTCGAAACATTACTTTAAATAAATATATAATATATTTATTTACCGTTCGTATCGGGTTACGACCCGGGTCGAGACAAGCTTTATTTTGAAACCCGAACACTAAGTTGACACCAAGTTACTTATGACATGGATGCACTTGATCGAATATATAACTTATATTTATTTTATGTAAATATATATTTTTGGGTAACAATTTCATATCACCAACGGGTCGTCGAGTTAAAACGTTTTAAACCAAAACTTACACACATAACGTATAGAGTTGGGTGAAACTGTTACATGACCAACTTACATGTAGAATCATTACTTAAACCTTAAGGTGTCTTATATATATTCTAGGGCACGCGTAGGTCGGCTTTCACACGGACTTTTGCTACTTACACGTTTACGGTACTCACGCATTAGGTGAGTTTTCACGGCCCCATTTTACTTACTTTTCCATTTGGGGGAGATACATGCTAAACCAATTTCTTACTTAGTCGTATGATGATTACTTTGATTTCGTGTTAATATATAAGTGGGTGCATTTCCCGCACATAAAGTATTCTCCTATTCGAAACGTTAATTATTTCACAAAGCGAGGTGATTCATGAATAGTATTATTGGGTTTAACAACCCCCACCTGGGTTAGTCGCCCTAACTTTGACTGGGAGTCAAACGGGTGCATAATTGACCCGATCAATTGCGTGCTGGGCACGTAAGAGGCAAAATGCTAGTTTCTGCATTCCTTCGTTGAGCTTCGGTTTCGGTGTTGCTTATATAGTTAATGTTATTGTTTGATCAACAATCGAATCACTAGTATACATGCGTACTATTACACTGTTTTCTTTACTGTTTCTGTTACTTAAACCTGTGAACTCATCAACCATGTGTTGACACTTTTAAGCATTTTTATCTCAGGTCGCTAAACATTCACGCATGGAATAGGATTGCATATCTGGAGTCTCATTTCATGTTTTCATTTAGAAGCTAGGTTTACGGGAACTTAATTTGTTATGCTTCTGTATTTTGCTACTTTACTTTTGCTTCCGCACTTTACATCCCACATTTTCAAACTCTGTATTACTTATTTATTTTTGGTATGATGTTCAAACGGAATGTCTTTTCGAAAACCATTTAGAGGTCGTTTGAAATGACCGGGACTGATGATCCTTGACATTCACAACCCGCAGGTAACCCGCTATGGAATTTCAGGGTGTGACAGATTGGTATCAGAGACCTGGTTTAAGAGAACTAAGTTGCATTTAGTGTGCTTAGACTATAACTATAGGCTTACATAGTTCACATCACATCATTCACATTGCATTTACATTCACATGATCTATATTACCTAATTCTTAGACAGTGTTACTATCACGATTATGTCTTCCGCATCTCACCCGATTGTCATCTTCGACTCTAAGGAGAAGTATGAGTACACACCGGCGGCATCATCATCAACTGAATCGTCACTTCTCGCACCGTCCGAACCATTACTCCCGCGCGCATCCGGTGATGAAAGTGTTCCACTGACTGACGAAGACAAGAACCCGAGCAAGTATTCGGAGGAGCACATGGCCGACAACCACAAGGATGATAAGGTGGAGCCCGAAGAGGTTTCTGAGACTGTATTCGGCAAGGAGCTTGAGGCTCTCGTGGACATAAGTACTGGGGAGCATATCCCGAGGTGGTACCTCATCCCATCCCATCCCTATACCTTGCGTACTCAGGTGAAGCACTATTTTGTCAAACCTCGAGGAAGAGGGTCACACTGCCTCGTCATACTCCAATCCCGTCTACACCGGCACATCACCCGGACCACAAGGAGTTCGAGGTGGAGCTTATCGTAGAGAAACAGGATTCGTCCGCGAAGGACAGGAAGGACTCAGAGAGACCGAGGACTGTTACTTCGGGTTGCGAGCTGAACACTACTCATATGTCCCAACTCAAGGGAGTTCGTAACTGAAATTCCTACTTTCGAGTCTATTCAGTATGACTCTAAAACCCGACAACCTTAGTACAATGGCTAAATCCTACTGTGTCCTTAGACACGGTTAACGTTCCGTACCCGATGGTACAATCTAATAAAAACTATAGCTCTTTTAACCTAGAAACTTGGGATAAGGGAAACATCAGTGGGACCATGCAATGCAAAGTATCATTACGGGTGCACGTGTAATCATAAATTATAGTGCATGAAAACTCTGGTGAATCCTACAATCTGAAGTTAACTTTCTGTACGACTAGTACTCCTATTTCGATTCTCAGATGCCAGATTTTTGATCTCGTAGGATACTGCGAATGGATCGAGTCAAAGGATATCAACTGACACAACACGCCACCTTTGACGACATAGAAGTATCCAACATCTTTTCTCATCTACGTATTTGAATCAAACTTATCCTGAAGCGAAGAACCTCCGGAAGAGCGGTTCATATAAGATCATTCTTGCATGCAGACCCCGAAGTTTCCAATGTAATGGAGGAGTCAGGGGTATTGCCAAATGGATTGATAAGACGAAATCTATTCTCAGCATGAACAATTATATCCCTGATCGAATATTTAGATTCGTCGTTGGCACATTTGAGGGGCAAGCCCTCACATTGGTGAAACTCACATGTTCACACTCTAAGTCTAAAAGCTCCTAATGCAAACCTATAAGAAGAGTTTTAAGGAAATTATGAAAGGAGAATATTCCCCGAAATGAACTGCAAAAGTTAGAACAAGGAACCTGAAATGTGACAACATGAGGTGTGAATATTGAAGGATACACCACAAAATTCCACGACTTGGCCCGATTATACTCACATATGGTCACATAGGAATCCAAGAGAATCGAAAGGTACATTTGAGGCTTAACGCCTCAGATCCAAAGTATAGTGACATCTGTTGAATTTATCACCATCCGAAATGCAGCGAGACTTGCGCTCAATCTGACAGGCCAAGCAGTTCGTTAAGGTGTATTATTCAGAGATGGATCTCTTGTGAAGTCATTTAAAAACAAAAGGAGATGAGACGATGCTCCCGATAAAACCCTTACACCACCAGCCCCGAGGAGACAGAAAACAGTTAAGGCCTTTGCCGCACGCCAACTAGATAAGGAAACAAGAGGTGGATACACTGCGAACTGCCGACTTGTAACAAATGAGGTTTTCGCCACACGAGTTCATGTAAGGACTCCAAGTGCCAGAAATACAAGCGTTTCGGCCATGCCACCCATAATTGCAGGACTGTTGATCAAACCACGAACACAAAAGAAAATCCATGGATGCTTCGAGTATGGTAAACTCGGACATTTCCGCAAGGATTGCCCAAAGTCTAGAAGACATGGTGATAACAATGCACGTGGCATAGCGTTCATTGTAGGAGTTAGAGGAGCTCGATAGAATCCAAGCTTTGTCACCCGCATGTTCTTGTGAACAACCGTTAAGTTTCCATTCTATTTGATATAAGTGCCGATAAAAGCTTTGTGTCTACTGAGTTTAGCTCACTACTTGGTATTACACCGACTACATTAGATTACCTGTACACGGTAGAAGCAGCTGATGGTAAGTTGATAGAGACTGAACAGATAATCACATGGTGTGTTCTGACACTAGCTAACCACCCAATCACGGTAGACCTATGCAATCCTTAGGGGTTTCGATATAGTCATCGGTATGGACTGGTTGTCCAAGAACCGAGCTGAGATTGTATGTCATGAGAAAATCATTCGCATTCCACTTCCGAACGGAGAAACACTAGCGAATCAAGGAGAAAGGAGTGGCACTGCACTAAGGATTATTACCTACATGAAAGCCCGGAAGTACTTACGAAAGGGTTACCATGCGATCCTAGCGCACGTGACGGAAAAGAAAGTAGAAGAGAGGAAGATTGAAGACATACCGATCGTCTGAGATTATCCGAAAGTATTTCCCGATGATTTGCTCGGACTTCCACCGCAACGGACAAGTCGAGTTCTGGATTGATCTCACACCAGGAGCTGCTCCGATGGCAAGGTCACCGTACCGACTGGCGCCATCGGAAATGCAAGAATTGTCTAATAAATTACAAGAACTGTTAGACAAAGGCTTCATCAGACAAGCTTCTCGCCTTGGGGAGCACCGGTCTTGTTTGCTAAGAAGAAAGACGGATCGTTCCGTATGTGCATCGACTACCGAGAACTGAACAAAGTGACGATCAAGAACCGATATCCACTACCAAGGATCGATGACATGTTCGATCAATTACAAGGGTCAAGCTATTACTCGAAGATCGATCTGCGGTCTGGATACCATCAGCTAAAGATTCAGGAAGATTACATTCCAAAGACCACTTTTCTGAACCCGTTACGGTCACTACGACTTCATGGTCATGCCATTTGGATTGTGACCAATGCACCGACGGTATTCATGAACCTCAAGAACCGGGTGTGCAAACCCTACTTGGACAAGTTTGTGATTTTTTTCATAGACGATATCCTGATATACTCATGGAATAAAGAAGAGCATGCCGATCACCTGGAGTTAGTCATGGAGCTGCTGAAAGACGAGAACTTGTACGCCAAGTTCTCGAAGTGCGACTTCTGGATTCGCGAGGTGCAATTCCTTGGACACGTGGTCAACGAGAAGGGCATACATGTTGACCCATCAAAAATCGAGGTGACTAAGAATTGGGAAGCACCTAAGACTCCGACTGAGGTGCGACAGTTCTTAGGTCTTGCGGGCTATTATCGACGATTCATCGAAAATTTCTCTAGGATAGCCCAACCCCTCACTACTCTTACACACAAGGATAAGAAATACGAATGGAACGACAAGGCAGAAACTGCTTTTCAATTACTCAAACAGAAACTTTGCAGCGCACCGATCCTGTCTTTACCGGAAGGAACAGACGACTTCGTGGTGTACTACGATGCGTCCCATCAAGGACTCAGGTGCATGCTAATGCAAAGGGAGAAGGTCATTGCGTATGCTTCTCGACAACTGAAAGTGCACGAGAAAAACTACACTACCAACGACTTGGAGTTGGGAGATGTAGTATTCGCACTCAAGATCTGGAGACACTATCTGTACGACACAAAATGTACAATTTTCACAGATTATAAGAGCCTTCAACATATCTTCGATCAGAGGGAGCTTAATATGAGGCAGCGTCGATGGGTCGAGTTACTAAACGACTACGACTGCGTCATCCGTTACCATCCTGGAAAGGCAAAAGCCATCGCTGATGCCTTGAGCAGGAAAGAACAACCCAAGCCGCGACGAGTACGAGCGTTACAGTTGACCATCCACACGAATTTACCCATACATATCCGTGACGGCCAACTCGAAGTAGTCAAGGAGGTTACAGTTGACCATCCACACGAATTTACCCATACAAATCTGTGACGCCCAACTCGAAGTAGTCAAGGAAGTAAACCTATGCCATGAGTCCCTATGAGGTATGGACAAGCAATTTGAGGTCAGATCTGATGACATTCGTTACTTTACGGATCGGATTTAGGTACCGCACTTTGGGAATCTAAGGGACTTAGTGATGGACGAAGCACACATGTCCAGATACTCGATTCACCCCGGTGCTAACAAAATGTACATTGACCTCAAGGAGCACTATTAGTGGCCTAATATGAAAGCCGAAATTGCTACCTACGTCAGTAAATGCTTGACCTGTGCTAAGGTCAAGGTGGAGTATCAGAAATCATCAGGGTTACTCCAACAATCAGAGATTCCATAGTGGAAGTGGGAACAAATATCAATGGATTTCATCACGAAATTTCCCAGGGCATCCAATGGTTGCGACACCATCTGGGTAATTGTTAACCGGTTAACAAAATCAGCACATTTCCTTCCTATAAAAGAGACCGACAAGTTAGAGAAACTGACCCGAATTTACCTAAAGGAAGTAGTCTCGAGGCATGGAGTGCCAATCTCCATCATTTCAGATAGGGATAGCCGATTCACATCCCGATTCTAGCAATCTTTACAGAAAGCCTTGGGTACTCGATTGGATATGAGTACTGCATACCATCCCCAAACGGATGGTCAGAGTGAAAGGACCATCCAAACCCTTGAAGACATGCTTAGAGCTTGTGTGGTGGACTTCGGGAACGGTTGGGATGCACATCTACCGTTGGTCGAATTTTCATACAACAACAGCTACCACACTAGCATCAAGGCCGCACCATTCAAAGCACTTTATGGACGAAAGTGTGGATCGCCGATTTGCTGGACAGAAGTGGGGGATAGCCAACTCACAGGTCCAAAAATTATTCATGAGACTACAGGAAAGATCGTGCAGATACGCGAACGTATCAAAGCCGTGCGTGATCATCAGAAGAGTTACACTGACGTGAGATGCAAACCATTAGAATTTCAAGTGGGAGACAAAGTGCTACTGAAAGTCTCGCCATGGAAGGGAGTGATACGTTTCGGCAAGCGGGGGAAACTGAACCCTCGTTACATTGGACCTTTCGAGATTCTGAAAAGGATTGGTCCCGTTGCTTACAAGCTCAACCTACCGGAAACCCTCAATGGCGTTCATGACGTGTGTTCACGTGTCGAATCTGAAGAAGTGCTTATCAGATGAGACACTAGTCATACCATTGGAGGAGATTCAAATAGACAATCAGCATCACTTCGTCGAAGAACCAGTTGAGATCATGGACCGAGAGGTCAAGAGAATGAAACAGAGTCGCATCCCCATAGTAAAGTTCGGTGGAACTCTAGACGAGGACCGAAATTTACATTGGAACGCGAGGACCAAATGAAGCGTAAGTACCCACAGTTGTTTGAAACTGCACCAATCAGGGATGATACTAGCTGAATTTCGGGACGAAATTCTTTTTAAGATGGGAAGTATGTGACAACCGGCAATTTCACGTCAATACCGTCCCCGTCTCTGTCATAATTTGCATACATTATATTCGTGTTAGACTTAATTATGATTAATTAAGGTCATTTCATAATTAGCAAAGTCTATTCATAACATTTCATTCATCGGTAATTCGGTAAATTACCGGGTCACACGCAGTATAACCAACACACACGAACGTTGGTGATAATTAATATTTATGTTTTAATAAATATTTCGAGGTGTTACAACACTGTTTTAGAACTTAAATATATGCGTGTGTTAATTTATAATAACCACTTATTTTAACACCGTCTTTACCGTTTCTTCGATGTATCTTACTTTAACGTGCTACCTCACAATATTAATCTACTAAACATATATTTACATGTTAGTAAACCACTAAATATATAATGTATAATTTTATTAAGCTCGGTTTTAATAAAGTCTGTATTTTATATCGTGTCCGATTTATACCCATTACCACCTTAATACCTATTTGATTTACTAAAACTTTAAGACCTTGTTTTACTAAATGAGATACTTTAAAATTTACGATTTTTTCCCAACTTTTTGCTTCCATCGAATCCCAAACCACCTATAAAACCATATTGTTGACTTGGAAATTTGCCTACACACATCAAAGACCACATTTGAATGAAAGCTTCGAAAAACACCCCCTTCCCTTATTCACTTTTTTGTCAACTTCTTTTCTAACCACACATACAAGCCTTTTTTTTGTTGTTTGACCTTTTTACAAATCTCAATAATTACCTCATTTGTGATTAACACTTTTAGCATGCACAAACCCCCATCCCCAAAGCTTTGCCAAATTTTCGGCTCTATCAACATGGTCCGAAAATTGAACAACCTCCACCATTCCTCAATATTTGGCTCCAAAGCTAAGTTATCTATATAATAATCCCACCCCTTTCATTTCACATACACAACTTACAAACTTCCATAATCTCCCTCTTTCTTTGTTACGGTTGTAACACCGCGATCCCAACCCTCTTATTTCAAGCATTATTTCAAGATTTCAAGTTGGTTCCAAGTCTCTTGTGGTGAAGAACAAGAGGTCTCTTGGTGGTACACAAACAACCTATAACTTTCATACATATTCCTTGCTTGCTTTTAGTGAGAAATTCTTCTAATAATTTATATTTTGCTCCTGTTTTATATTTTTCTACATGTGTTATGTACCAAACTTCATCCATAAAAATTCATTTTAATAAACATGGAGTTTCTATAAAATGACTACATGAGACATATTTTTGTGTAAAAACAGTAATAATAACTTTATGGATTCATGAACTAAAATAATGTGTTTATGCATCAAGAGGTTTTATTAGGTCCGTGGGTTATTTAATGACTATTATTATGTGTTATTATATATTTTGGTTTTTTACAAAGTTGTTGGTATTTTGGTAACTTATTGCCAAGTTTATGGATTAATTGTTAGTTATGACAAGTTAGTAGAAACTTTGAAAGTAAATATTTTGTTATTTTGGATACTCGGATTTTTTTATGGAGTTTGGTTAACACATAAATATTATGCATTTTGGTTGTATAAAAGATGGGTTTAAATCAAGCTTTTTTTTGACGAGAAGTATATATTAAGTTACAAGAGTATATCAAATGGTGTATTTTTGTGGAAAAGAAAATACTTGTATGTTGGTTGTTTTCAAAAGGGTTTTTGTAAGTATAAATTTATATCTATTATTTTCAAGACTAAAAACTAAGTTTATAAATAAATATACATGTATACTTGTATATATATATTTTAGCCAAGTACGTAAACCGACATTATTGTTTTTAGTGTTAATATTCTTAAAGTTATATTTTGTAGAAATAGTGTAAATATTATTTTTACCTAAAAACATGACGTGTTTCAAAAACATTACTTTAAATAAATATATAATATATTTATTTACCATTCGCATCGGGTTACGACTCTGGTCGAGACAAGCTTTGTTTTGAAACCCGAACACTAAGTTGACACCAAGTTACTTATGACGTGGACGCACTTGATCGAATATATAACTTATATTTATTTTATGTAAATATATTGTCACACCCCGTCGAAGGCGGAAACACGGAGGTTAAATGAGAGCGGTGCATCGAACACTTAGGCGCAAGAGAATGCTAACGGGTACACTACAAATTTCAAAGAACCACTACAAACTTACTCAAAAAAGTAAAGTTTCATACAAACCACGAAAACCAAAATACAAATTCAGATTGTCTACGTAAACCAAACATCCCAAATGCAGAATACGGTTAACTATATAATCCAAAAGAAAGTCCCCAAAAGCAATTCACCAAACTAGTCATTTGCTTCAATTCTGTTTACTTGAAAAGCATGTTTCGAAAACGGTTAACTATAAAAATAGTTGGTGAGCACGCAGGTTTTGCGACTCGATAAAAGTAATTAAATAGATTTCAAAATGTAAAAGTAACCATCAGCAGATGATCAAGTACACGTGTTAAGATTTTAGTTACCCTGAGCCACAATCAAAACCGTCAGACTAGTTGTTGCCCCTGTATCCATGTGTCAAATGCGAACACCTACTATGACTAATTATGCGCCCAAATGACCCTACAAGTCTGATTGGCGCGACCAACCCTGGGCGGGGGTGTCGACCCAAATAGTACTATTCATAATTCTCATCGGCTATTCAAGCTAATTGATTGCGTTAAAAGTGGGGACTTAATGCATCTAAAAGTAAACCCAGGTAACCCTAATCCCAAGTAACAACATGTAGTGAAACAATTTTTCCCCCGTAAAACAGTAAGCATTTAAAAGTGGGCCGCGAAACTCACCTGAGAGTGAAATGCAAAAAAGTGTGGTAAAATAGTGAAACAGCCAACTGTGGTATCCTAACCGAGTCCTACTAACAAGTAGACACAAAATGTATTTAGGAAACCTAATATGTGTGGCTAAGTCAACAAAAGTCAAAAGTGGCTATGTAGTCAACTGCATAGCCAAAACCCGTGCACGCGCGTTCAAACCGTTAAAATTGTAAAACCGGCTTTTATATAAATTCGTGACCTTAAAACTTTAAGTTTTAGATTTTAATAAATAACATCAGTAGTTAAAAAGTCATATTTGATAAAATCAAAAGTCATATTTGATAAAATCTCAAGTCACGGTTTCGTTTGATCAAAAACGCGATTACGCGCGTAAAGTTTGGTTTACGGTTTGAAAATCAGATTCGTCCGAAATTAGGGTCTTAGTGTGATATTAGCACCCAATTTAAAAGTAAAATTTTATGTTTTAAATGGGGTTATGCTTCTGTCCAAAATTCCCTAAAACTTTTATAAAATCAATTTTATATAAAAAATTCCAAAATTAGTAACTTTTTATAAAATTTAAATGGACCATAATTCAAAAACCATACTTAGACATAAATTTACTGCTTGAAATTTATACCAATTCATCATATACATAAAAAAAATTCTGACCAATTTTCATATTTTTTTTAATATCCAGATTATTTATTATGAATTTAATATTGTTAAAACATAACAAATTCGGGAAAAATAGTTAAACACATCAAAACTTCACCAATTGTTTACCATATTAGTTTTAGTTCCATATGAGATCCCATACCAAGTTTCAAGTCCAAATTTTATCCAGAAGTGTACAAACCCTAAATCATTCGTTTAAACTTTATAAATACTAAACACATAATTAAACAACTCTAATTTTCATAAAATTTTGACAGGAGTCTTAGTTCATCATATAACAATCACTGTCCAATTTCCAGAATTTTTCAATACTCAGAAGTAGTTTTCCCAATTTCCATGTATTAAATATGTGTGAATTTTAATAAATAATCTATAAAGAGTTAGATAACCAAAATTTCCAGATCCTCATTTTAAAACATATTCTACTGTATAAAAATAAATTTAGGTGCTAAATTAACCATTTTTAAAAATCCACCAAGAACATGTTTGTTCTTGATCATTTAAGCTAAACTACAAGTTAGATCAAGAATATACCTCCCAATTCAGCAAAAGGAGGTGGAATTTGATGCTTAGCTACTGTGATTTCCTTGATTTTTAAACTACAATCACAATGTGATTCAATTCCATGATCAAAGACTCAAAAATCAACAAAAACGCTCTTTGAATTCAAGAAGATGCAAGTATGAACACCCAAGTGCTCATACACTTTGATCATCAATTCTTGCAAGCTTTTCCATGGATAATTCATTGTGGATGATTAAAACTAGTTTTTATCCACAAATCCTTGTTAAAATCACAAGATTCAAGCTTTAAAACATCAAAAACACCAAATCTTAAAAATCCAAGTTAGTGTGTGTAGTGTGTGTGTTCTTAATGTTCTTGAGAACACATGCAAGAATCAAAACAGAAAATTTTAAGATGAAATCATGTAATAATACCTTCAAATCACTAATATCAAACTCATGAATCCATTGGAACCAAGAATCAAGCTTGGAATTGGATTGTTCTTGAGCTAGATGATGAAAAATGGGGGTGTTTGGGTGTGGAAAGGGGTTTCACGATTTGGGACTGGAAGAAGAAGAGTAAAATGGGGTGGGGGAGAAGGGTATTTATAGGTGGGAGTGGAGTCTTGCAATTTAAAAGAAATTTTTATAAAATATACCTACTTTTTATAAAAATTACACCCCTAAACACTAAAAATAAGCATTTTTATCAAACATAAAAATTTAGTATCTAAAATAATGAATTTTGAAACATTTTAAAACCTAAAAACTCAAAATTTTTCAAAAATGTTATACCGGGTAAATACCGGGTTTTTAACGGAAGAACCACCAGTGATCGTTAGTTAAATCAAGAATCACAAAAGTTAGCACATATAATGTTATAAAATATCATTCTTAACTAAAATATAAATATAAAAATTGCTTTCGAGAATTTAATTTTTACCGTTTATTTAACGCGTTCGCAGTATACGAAGTGTATGCATTTAACCGGGTTTTCTAGTTCGGACCTTAGTGTTTGTCTAAGGTAGTATTCCTAGAATTCCTAGAAACACTAAAATATATAAAATCATAATATTTAAAAATATAACGTATAAAAAGTCGAGAAACGGTAAGGACCTGAAAAACCGCGGTTGTCACATATATATTTTTGGGTAACAATTACATATCACCAACGGGTCGTCGAGTTAAAATGTCTTAAACCAAAACTTACACACATAACGTATCGAGTTGGGTGAAACTGCTACATGACCAACTTGCATGTAGAATCATTACTTAGACCTTAAAGGTGTCTGATATATATTCCAGGGCACGCGTAGGTTGGTTTACACACGGACTTTTGCTACTTACACGTTTATGGTACTCACGCATCAGATGAGTTTTCACGACCCCATTTTACTTACTTTTTTTCATTTGGGGGAGATACATGCTAAACCAGTTTCTAACTTAGTCGTATGATGATTACTTTGATTTCACGTTAATATATATAAGTGGGTGCATTTCCCGCACATAAAGTCCTCTCATATTCGAACCGTTAATTATTTCACAAAGCGAGGTGATTCGTGAATAGTGCTATTGGGCTTAACAACCCCCACCCGGGTTAGTCGCGCTAACTTTGATCGGGAGTCGACGTGTAAGGCCGAAAACCAGGCACCCTACAGTTAGTTCTCATAACAAGTTATTCCCTTGAAAATACTCATTTTAGATATATTAAACTACAGCGGAAGTCTTTCTCAAAACAATGTTATCTTTAAAACTCGTTAACTATCACAACATTACCTGACGAATGCATACGCACCAACCCGAGTAGCCCCGCTCCCAAGCCAAGATACCTCATCTCACAGACTTACCTACTAGACAATCTAACGTACATACAAAGTCAGCTACGTTGAGTGAGTTCTAATAGTTTGATTTAAACAAAAGTCAACTCGTCTCATTTATTATTTATCTCCACTCAAGACCCTCTGGTCTTTATAAATAGTTTTGTCATTAATTAATAGATAGATAACCCCGTTATCTTTCAATATCCCGAAGGATTCACCACCCCAGACTCACCCCACCATTTTAACCCAGTAAGTCTATCCGACATGGATCGAACTTACCACTCTGACAACTCAAAGTTTACCACACATATTAACCACACACTGATTATCTCAACCATCCTCTAGACACCGACTTACCAGCCCTAACCAGGACTCTCACAAATCAACTGACATAACAGTTGTAAACACCACATCAAAATCTTGACACAATGGTTAATCTAACTCTACTCACCACATTAATGCTATCTCATTCATAATAAATATAACTCAACGCTTGTATGCAATTTAACACAAATATATAAGCACACAAACACATACCTCATTACTGCACCACCCTCGTCAGGGTTATCCCCGTCGGGATAATCGTCATAAGCTCCACTATACCCTTGTTAAAGGGCCCCACCGCTAAACATAGTGACACACTCGTCATCTATGATGACTACGCAGCCACCACATGGTGACCATCTCATCTACCATACGGTGACTGACACGTCACACGTACAATGATGACCTCGAAGGACTCCGTCCTCCACATCACTATTAGCCGTAAACACGCACAACAATGCAAGCACACAAAGCAACACATATATACACATGGCACTACCTGGACATATACTACGACTCACCACCATTCTCGGATCACTTACGTGTGTAATCCAACACTTACTTAGACGTATCCTCATAACGTCTAGTCACATTATCCGTCTTTTTACGAATAGGTATTTATACGACACACAATCACCATACTGACTTCTAGTCCGTATACACTATGGAAACCACATAAACCCATGCACTCACGGTACCTGACGTGTCACGAGGACAACGACACAATACCCACACATCAAATACATGACGCATAATAGCATACTAACATCTACCCGACTCTTTAATGAACCACGTATGGGTTCCCATTCTAACTCTCCTTATATAATCTTTACAGGTTTAACTAAATTCCTGACTCATCCCGACTAACTCATAAGATGACACACACAGACCATCACAACTCTTATTCACCCATCCTAGGGATCCCATAGAGACCCTTAGCTTCATTATTACATAAAGGTCTCATAAAACACTTCAAGTTAATTCATAACTCATAATACGTTCGTTTAAAAAAACATGTGAGTATGTACGATAGCCCCAAAACAGTAAAACGTTTAAAAGAGGGTATTAGAAACTCACAGGTTATGTGGAGCCTCAGTTCTTACTTTGCAACTCGTTCGTCCACGCTCGAATCCCAACCTAACAAACGTATGATCACACGATCAGGATACGTTTAAAAACATACGTTGGATAACGCGTAAATATAATTAAACTCTAACGCTCGTCTCCTCTACTTGTCATTTCCATCCGTAGAACCCTAGTCTCCCGGGTTTACGTATATAATGATCCCAATTTGGTTAGGATTCGTGTACCCGATCTCAAACTCCCGTGCAAGCACGCACGCCATGTAAAACCCCTCGCCGTCTTCAACTCGTAATAGCCAACTCACAACGGATCGTCCTTGGCTTGTTTAGAAACCGTAATATTAATTCGGCCCCCCATGCATGCATGCATGCATGCGATCCATGCAAAACCCTAGCCGGAACCCTAACCGACCTCCTCGCCGTCCTCCGCTTCCTTACCGTGTACCACCACGCACGCCAAACTGTCTTCTTCTTCGGGTAACAACCCAAATTGGATAACATCTCCGCTACCAACCTGTTGAGCTTCACACTAGTCATACGACACGCCGGATTCGTCCATGTCTTCACCTTCCTTCGTTCACCACCGCGGTGCGCCGTGTAACAGCAATGATTTTCTTATGCTTTGTTTGTTGCAATAACAACATTCCAATTCCAATTATGGCTCATTTCATTGTGTCGCATTAACCATAATTACAAAGTGTATCAAATACATGATTTCATTAATGTAATGTCATATTTTAGCTCTGCAATAAATATATATGTATATAACATATGTTTATATCCACATATGTGTATTTGATAAGATTAATTAAATCAAAGTGTAACACATCATGTAAAACTCACTCTTTTACAAATATATATATATATATATATATAGATATATATGTTATCATTTGTAAAATATAAGTATGAAAACATAATTATATATTTTAAAAATTACTAAACGTACCATATTAAAAGAATTGTTGGTTTTAATATATATATATATATATATATATATATATATGACACATTTACATGACCCCCTCAAATCAAGTTTGAAACCCAACCCCCCACCCCCACATCTCAAATTGGACTTTCTCCATGAAATTGAACCCTCACCCGTCGGTTTGACTTTCAAGAGTCAAACAACCACCAAATTCAGTTTCAAATTGGCCGATTTCTTGAATGTTAAGGCCTGTCAATCATGCTAGAACATTACACGATCAAATTCTAGTGCATTTAATAAACCAATCTAACAGAAATCAAAGGATGAGTTCAGATTCAAACATTCCCGTCAGAGTTGACTTCTGAAATTCAACAAACACCTAAATCACTTTCAAATTATCGAATTCAAGTGAATTAACTCATCCAGATCATGCGTAAACGGTTAGAAGGTTGTTTCCAATAGCTATGATTGCTCAATTACACCCTTTTAATGATTTTTAATCAAAATTCCCCCCGTAACCGTCCCTAATCATGAACCAAATCAATTCGAGCGTTCCATATGAAATTGAAGCATAAAACCCAATCCATCACCATCGCGACGTCCTCTTTGATCATCCTAAACTCTCAAACCTGCATAAACTCACCTCTGGAAACCAACCGTAGTCCAGGGCACTCGAACTCGCACGATTCAGCCGTAACCAATTCCCACTCAATATTATTGACAAGTGGAAAATAAAGATGTAAGTCACAATTTAATTATTAGTTGGCTTGCTATCATCATTTTCTGCCCTAATTGGATGTTACTGCTTCACCCGTTTGACCTGCTTTCTCTTATCAGAGTGATCAGTCGTTTTCCTGTGAACTTGATATATCTTTTGTGTAATTAAGTCTGCTGGTAATTAAACCATATTTTAGGATCAAAATAATCAATTTTAATGGATAATGCAAGAATTTGAAATCCGTTTTGATGTGCATTCTCAAATTAATTTACATTTATTTATCTTAATAACCAATTTTGGTTTCAAAATTTAGTAATTCTTACATATTGAATCATAATCAGTTTACTGAATATTCTAAAGTTCAAGATTCCTAATAATATTAAGATTATATTTCATCTCTTCGAGTTTGTCAAACGGATAACATGGTAACGAAACCGGTCAATAACTCTAATACAAATAATCATCCACCGCGTACCCGCTCCAATACAAATAATCATCCACCTGCAACAACAAAACAATTTATCCCTTGAAAGTTGAAAAGGTCTAAAATTTTCATTTTATCCCTGAAATTTTTTTCTATTTTTACGTTTCATCTCTTAAAAATAAGAGTAAATTACACGGAAGGTCCCTGTGGTTTGTCATTGTTTTGGATTTGCCCCCCAAGTATGAGAAACAACATGTTTCCTCTCCATGTTATGTTAACTTATAACATAGTAGGCCCCCCGGTTGGATGACCGTTTATTTTATCCGTTAAGTATCAGCATGTGCCACCCACGTGAGGACATTTTGGTCATTTCTTTTACTCTTATTTATTTAAATAAAGGACTCACCCTACTCGATCGTTCTACTCTCTCTCTCTCTCTCTTGTTTCTTCCTTATCTCTGGTTAAAGATTTAACCCTAATGAAGCAACGATGGTGGTTTGCTCTTGTGGTAGAAATGCGGTCATTCGAACATCGTGGACTGATCAAAACCCCGGTCGAAGGTTTTACTGTTGCCCGATTCAGCGATCAAAATGCAGATTCATTGGATGGGTTGATCCTCCTATGTGCCGTCGTTTAATGCTGATTATTCCAGATCTCTTGAAGTTAAAAAACAAACTTGAAAGTGAAGTTAAGAGTTTTGAAGCTTAAATTCGAAAGAAGAACATAATGATTTTGTTCTTAGCATTAGGGCTCATAAGTATGATATTTATTTTCTTTTGTGTAATATATTAGTAATTAGTAATGTTTGGGAAGTATTAGTACTGTATGGGGAAAAAATGTAATGAACTTGTAATTGCAATTGTTTTGGTAATGTCAATGTTACTGGTTTGCTCTTTTGGTGTGTTTTTATGTTTAATGTTACTGTCTTAGCATTAGGGCTCATAAGATGCATACCAACTTACACAGATGCATACCAATTTGGCTTTATAAAATACAATTGAACCAAAGTGGCAAACTACAATCTACTGATTTGAACCAAACTGCATACACAATTGAACCAATTGGCAAACTACATTCTGCATACACAATTCAACCAAACTGCATGCACAGCAAACTGAAAATACATCAAAACAACAAACCATTTGAACTATGTATGTCATATTTGACCCATTTGAACTATGATAATAACAAAAAAACACATGATAATAACCATAACCATAAATTCATAACCATTAACCATGGAAACTGAAAATACATCAAAACAAACTGTCTAGGGAATTGTTTATAACCATAAAACACATAAACCACTTAACAACAAACCATCAAAAGAGCATTGTTCAACATCCAAAAGTAATACCAAAAACTACTTAAAAAAAACCATCAAAAGAGCATTTTCCCCACCTGCTTCAGCATACACAATTCTGTAACACAAATCCTCAAACCCTGCTACTTTTCCCACCTGCTTCAGCCTTCGTAGCTTTCCCCTAGCTTTCCCACCTGCTTCAGCCCCCCCTTTCGATTTCCCACTTTCTTTTGCTCCCTTTCCTTTACCACTAGTTTCACCTCCCTGTCCCTTACATGTTCTTGAATTATGCCTAACTTTTTTGCATTTTGAGCACGCCACTGATTTTAACTTCCTGGTTAATTTACCACCACTTTCCATATTATCATCCACCTCCACCATGCTCTTCTTTCTTTTCTTTTTAGGCCTTCCAATTGGTGTTTTATACAATGGAGGAGTCAAACTTGTTGGGCATTGATCCTTTGGCCACATGTTCCTCCCATTGATGGGACCAACTTTGAAAGAATAAACCTTTTTCCATGTTTCTAGTTTGTAACAAGAATGTGCCCAAGTTTCTGGTGAGCGAATACCTTGGCCATGGAGTGCCATATTCCAAATCATAGCAACCGCGTGTTTACAAGGAAGCCCAGTTAATTCCCACCTTCTACAACTATAACTCTTATCTGTAATATCTACAACACACTGATCTGACCAAGGACCACTTACCTGGTATACCTCACCATTCCACATGACTGTGTAATCCTCTGCATCTTTCTTTATAGCTTCAAGCATCTTGGTGGCGGTTGGTGTAAGAGGTCCTTTGCACTTGTCAATCACCATGCTAACATTAGCAATCCTTTTCATCATATGCTCTCTGACATATTCCAGAGCAGAGATGATAGGCTTGTCTCTTCCTTCAACAAGTTTGGCATTGAAAACCTCACACATGTTGTTCAATAAGACATCACTTTTGCTTCTATCTACAAGTTGTTCAGTAAAACAACATAGAAAACATTAGCTAAACATAACAGAAACAATCAATTATAAAAAAAACCAAATAATACCTGAGAAATGTGACCTTGCCCAATGTTGGGGTGGAATTTGAATCAACCATTTATAACATTCAACATTGTATTTCTTCAGTTCCTCCATTTGACTTTGGAACTCTCTAACAGTTGTTGTTGTAGCACATTTCCATAACATGTCCTTGAACCCTTTCCCTCTCCATGTAGCTTTCATGTTTTGATGGATATGCCTAAGGTAATATCTATGTTCAGCTAAAGGGAAAACTTGGGAAATTGTAGGTATAATGCCCTGATATTAAGATGTAACAATGTTAAACAAATTGAAACCAAACCTAGGATTTAACTTAAATGTATAAGAAGTTAAACATACCTTTTGTCTATCAGAAATGAATGTAAAGTAGCAATCGCTGCTAAGTTCAAGATCAACTTGCACACATTGAAGAAACCAAACCCATGAGTCTTTGTTTTCAGCCTCAACTATTGCATATGCCAAAGGATATATCCCATTATTTGGGTCCATCCCAACAACAATTAATATTTTTCCAGGGTAGGGGCCCTTCATAAATGCCCCGTCCAACCCTAACAACTGCCTCTGACAAGCATTGAAGCCCTTTTTTAAGGAACCAAGACAAATGTAAACTCTCTTGAAAATTCTGGTTGTAGAATCAGGGTTGTTTTCTGGTTCCACCATAAACTTGTCTGTGGTTTCAGGATTAGCAGTTTTAACTTCAAGAAAGTATTCCATCAACCTGTTGTATTGCTCTTTGTAGTCACCTTTAAGCTGATTTGAAGCTTTAGTCTTGGTCCTAAAAGCCTTCATTGTAGATACCCCTACTTGAAACCCTCTTTGCAACTGATCCTGTAGGGCTTTAGTAGGAATTTATGGGTTTGCCCCTACTTGATTCACAACCCAATGTTCCTTTGCTATAAACCTGGCTGTGCAAGCTTTAATATTTCTTGATTGTAGGCAGGTGTGTGTTGGTTTGTAGGTCTTTATCATTTAAGTTTCTCCATCTGCATCTTGTCTTGAAGCATATAAAACCCATGGACAGTCCCCAATATGCAGTTTCTTTTTATATTTCTTTTTCACCTTTTCCTGGCCAGTTTGGCCAACACTGCTTTGACTATTTTGACCTGGCCCATCAGTGTATATTGGCACACTTCCATTGCATACAACCCTGAGCCTACGCTTTTCATTCTTCAAGAAATAGAGTTCTCTCTTAGATTCAACTGCGTGTCTCTTGACCAAGTCCTTTAACTCACTACGGTTACCAAATATCTGACCCACATAAAACCTTACCGATTCAGGCCCATCAGCATTCACTCTCTTCATATTCTTTCTTAATTTCCTCAGTTTCTTTTTTCTTTCTGTTTCAAAGTCACCTGATGACTCATCTGTTCCAGATTCAAGTGTATCATCACTCAAGGCACTAGTATCCGCATCTTCTATAGCTGTTGATATCTCTTCATGATTCATATCCTCAACGTTGTCATTTCCACCAACAAATTCTCCCCCCTCATCCACAAAATTATTAAAATCCCTCATGTCAACTTCTACTTCATCTACTTCATTATCCTTGTCAACTATTTATTCACTCCCATCACTTTCACAATCACTTTTAGTCCATGGAAATTCTTTTTCAAAATTAGTTGCATCAAAATCATATTCAAAGTCTTCATTATGAAACAGTACATGATCCATAGCTTCATCCTCTTGTACAAATGGAGCATAAAATGTTACTTGATCAATGTTCACTGCCATATCATTCTCATTTAACCCTTGATCATTAACATCTACCCCTTCATTATCCACTGCTATATCATTCCTATTTAACCCTTGATCATTAACACCTGCCCCTTCATCATTCATTGCTTTATCATTCCCATTTAACCCTTGATCATTACCATCTACCCCTTCATCATTCACTGCCTTGTCATTCTCGTTTAACCCTTGATCATTAACATCTATCCCTTTATCATCCACTAGTTTATCATTCAAATGTAACCCTTGATCATTAACATCTATCCCTTCACCATCCACTAGTTTATCATTCAAATCTAACATTTGATCATTCATATCTAAAATTATTTCATTCAAATCTAACACTTAAGTATCTAGCACCGCTTTATCATTCACATGAGTTTGATCAACTTCATCACCCACTAGCTCATCATTCACCTCTACATTATCACCCCTTGTTACTTGACCAAAATTATCACCAACTATTGTCTTATCCTTATTCCATCCTATTAAAAGCCTTGGTGGACCAAAATTATGACTTCCTACATCCTCTAACTCTTCAATCACTACTTTAGAACCTTGTGGGATTTTTGAATAAGTATTCAACCTCGTCTGACCATGCTCAATGTAAACTTCAATTAGTTTGTTTTTTTACATGCTTAGCCAACTCTAATACATCACTGTCATTACCCAAAGCTACTAAACCAAAATCTAAGTCTTTACCAGGAATCAGAAAATGATAATAAAGCTCTTTCCCTCTTTCGACCAACCCTAATTCTTCCATCATGAAGTTCATTTCCCAGACTGAAAACTTTTCAATGTCAATGAGATCAACAAATGATACACGCCCATAAGCATACCTCCTTCAAAGGAAGTTCCTAAACGTACCGGAATGGTGTATCCTCATAGAGAACATGTTGGGTCGACCCGCTATTCATGAAAAAAAAAACAGAAAATAGTGGAAGAGTTAACATTTTGTTCATGAAAAAAATCAGAAAATTACAACTTCATGTATTGAAACACATACCGTATTCTTCTTCAACACTTAGTTCCTCGCCTGGTATCGAATAATCCACATCTTCTTCAATCGTAGCTTTATTTGTCATAGGAATGTAGCACTTTCAGAGATTTTAGGGTTAGTGAAGGTTGAACAAGATCATCGATGGAAGGGACAACGGGAGGGAAAACTGAAGAGGTGGTGTGATGAAATAGGAGTTCATAGTGTTTATGCCATATGTAGTAAAAGAAATGACCAAAATGCCCTCACGTGGGTGGCACATGCTGATACTTAACGGAGAAAATAAACGGTCATCCAACCGGGGGGCCTACTATGTTATAAGTTAACATAACATGGGGAGGAAACATGTTGTTTCTCATACTTGGGGGGCAAATCCAAAACAGTGACAAACCACAGGGACCTTCCGTGTAATTTACTCTAAAAAAACTAATTTTCACTTTATCCTTTGAAAGTTTTCAATTTTTTACTTTTAAGTGTAGAACTTTTATCCACAATTTCTTGAATTTCATATCTAATTAGTATATATTAACTATCATTACAAAAATATTTATGAACTTATGATCTATTTTGAAAATAATATTTAAATTGTTAAATATTCACACATATTTTGTTTTAATACTATTTTATCATTATTCGTAATGTGTTTACTTCGACCTATTTTTGACCCAAAGCGTTTTGACGTAACCCATATTTCGCCACCCCCTACGGAAAATTCTTGTATCCGCCACCGGTAAACACAACCTAATCTGACCCATACCAACAAATTGTCCATCTTGACCTTTTACCGAACCCAACCAATATTTTGAGTAGGATCATGTAAATTGTCCAACATTTAAATACTATACAATATATCACAAAATGATTGATAGACTAACAGAAAACGAGTATCGCGTTTAAATTTTCGCCGTCGCCGCATCACGCGGGTTTACTACTAGTATATATATATAGGGGATGGCCAGAATGCAAACCCACTTGAGATGAGAAAACTCGTGAAAACTCTATGTAATAACTTTTTTTTTAAAATATGGTAGGTTTGTTACATATTTTCGTCACTTTTTATAAAAAATAAAAATAAAAAAGCGCCGAATATTTTTTTTAAATATGAAACAATTGGAAAAAAAAATCCTCGTTTTTTGTATTGTTACTTATGTAACACATGCTGTTACGTATAAAAAAATTACAAAATTTTTTTAAAAAAAATCTGGTCGGCTTTTTTTTAATATTTTTTATAAAAAATGTTGAAATTATCTAACAAAACTATCCCAAAAAAAAGATTGTTATATAGAGTTTTCACGTTTTTTCTCATCTCAAGTGGGTTTTCTCCCTATACTTCCCCTATAAGTTGGGTTAAATTAAAAAGATGATTTTTTTCTAAAAAGTGTAAAAAGTATATGTTTAGGCATGGTGTTCATTAATTTTAGGCATTGTGTTTTTTAATCTTTAAATATGTTCACAAAAATCTCCTTTTTAGACAAACTTTAAACCATGTCTAAACATGTACTTTTTAGACAAAATCTTCTTTTTAGTATAACTCACCCCCTTCCCTTATATATATATATATATATATATATATATATATATATGTAGGATTGGGTTAATGAGAGAACTAACTTTAATAAAAGAATTAGAGAACTACTCATTAAAGGCAAAAAAAATCATAACTAAAAATATAAATCAAAAACTAAAAAAGTGGTTCGGATACAATGTTTCCCACGTCGTCCTCATTAAAAAAAACGCAATACTACATATGTGTAATATCACCCCAAAAACCTAATCCATCCCGAAAAACCTAACCCCCCACCCCACCCCCACCCAAAAACCTAACCCCCCACCCCACCCCCACCCAAAAACCTAACCCCCCACCCCACCCCCACCCAAAAACCTAACCCCACCCCACCCACCCCACCACGAAAAAACCTATACCCCACACCCACCCATAAAAACCTAAACCTCCCACCTACCCTCCCCCTCCAAAAAAAAACCTAAACCCACCCACCACACTCTTACCCAAAAACCTATACCCACCCACCCCACCACACCCACCTCCACCCAAAAACTTAAACCCACCCACCTCTGCCATAAAAAACCTAACCCTAAAAGCTAAACTCAAAAATCTAACCCTAAAATCTAAACTAAACCCTATAGCTAAACAGGGCATTTTTGCGTTTTTTTTAACGAGGAAGACGTGAGAAACATGGTCTCCGAACCACTTTTTTAGTTTTTGATTTATATTTTGAGTTATGATTTTTTTATTATTTTTACCTTTGATAAGTAGTTTTTTTGTTTTCTCATGAACAATAAGTTTTCTTATGATACTTCCTCTATATATATGTATACATATATATACATATATATATATATATATAGGGAATGTATAGGATGAAAACCCCTTCAAGTTATGAAAACTTTTGAAAACTATCCAAAAAATGATTTTTTACAAGGTTTTTTTTTGGAAAAGCTTTTAGATATAATTTCAAAACTTTTTATAAAAAAAATCAAAAAAGCGCCGACCAAATGTTTTTATAAATTTTTTTTTTAAATTTTGCCGAGTTGTGTTACATATCGTAACATGTTGTAACACATACGTAATATGATTTTTTTACACAAAAACGAGGATTTTTTTCCATTTAAAAAAAAATCGTTCGGCGTTTTTTGTATTTTTTAACGAAAATCTTATAAAAGTTGCTTAGAATGATTTCCAATTTAAAAAAAAAACATGTAAAATCACGTTTTTTGGGAAGTTTTCAATGTTTTCACAACTCAAGTAAGTGGGTTTTCAAAATATCTTTTCCCTATATATATATATGGTTGAGTTAATGAGAAAACCAAAAAACTCATTAAAGGTATTGCATATGTGTAGTACACCCTAAAAACCTAACCCATCCCAAAAACCTAAACCCCCCACCCTACCCCCACCCAAAAACCTAACCCTACCCCACCCACCCCCAAAAACCTAAACCCCCCACTCCCTCCAAAAATCTAACCTAAAAGCTAAACTAAGCTTTTAATAAGTAGTTTTTTGAGTTATGATTTATATTTTGAGTTATAATTTTCTTATTATTTTTTTACCTTTAATAAGTAGTTTTTTGGTTTTCTCATGAAAAATGAGTTTTCTTATGATCCTTCCCCTATGTGTATATATATAGTGGACGGTACTAATAAGAAGTGGGTTTTCGCTAAAAAAATCCCAAGAAGCGGGTCAAACGAACTCCGATTGAGCTCATTCCAGTGGCGTTGTAACCGTCTTATCAAACCCTAACCCGGACCCAAAAACCTAAACCCCCTCCACCCGCACCCCAAAAACCTAAACCCTCCCTCCAACCCTGTTAGGACCATGTACGTACGGATTACAATAGATTCAACGTGAAACCGAATCAAATAGCGCGGAATTCTATTTGATTGGCGATCCAATCAGTGAGAACGACAACCCGGATCAATCTAACGATTGATAAACGTTATGAACGTGTAGGAATCGATCCGGGAACGAACTATGAAGTTGGACAAAGTCTCTGGACGATTTCGTGCGGCTAGGGTTGATTGATATGACTTCGTTTTTTAACAACACGATTTAAGATGTATTTATAGTCTGCAGGTTCCAGTCGTACGAATGGCTCATACGGATGATCCATTCGTGCGACTGAGTCATTCGGCAGATTGAACCATCCTTATGGTTCATTCGTACGAATGAGCCATACTTATGACTCATTCGTGCGACTGAGTCCATTCTGACTCATCAGCATGAACAACTTCTGCATAAGTATTATTTAAACATGTTAAGGGTATATATCAACGGTGATCAATAATAATAAACATAAACAACCATAAATACTCAAAACACACTGTTTTATATCACAACTGACTGATTACATTTGACTCGAACGCTTACAATGAACTGGGGACATATGTGTACCAACAAACTCCCCCTTGGACCTAGTTCATTCTATCTTCAATCAGTCCTCAGAAATTCCTTTGTCTTCTCCTTCCATGAAACTCCAGCGTGTATCTCGTAAGCAAAGCACACTTCGATAACACGTTGAAATTGTAGCGCTTGCTCCATATCCCATATATCTGAAAATATTGGACACTTGTACAAAGTATAAACATCTCGTTCTGACAAGTTTGTGAGCCACATGGGATCATACACTCGAATTGTTTCCCAATCATCACCTTTATCCAATACAATAACAGCTTCACCCGTTCTTGAATCGTAATTCCACCACTTGAAATACCTCGAGAAGTTCTGAGGTAATTTTCGAAGTGGGATCTTCTTCATTGTAGTCGGTGGCTGCCATTTCAATGTTACCTTGGGGCGCTTTGTGATCGGATTGATTTTGTTCTTGTGAATAATACGTTGTGGTCTTTGAGGCTTGAAGTTTACCCATTTATTGCGGTACTCGAACTTCAACGCTAAACGAGAATTTTATACCAAAACAAGATTGAATACACGAAGAATCACGAGCCAAAGCTCTGATACCACTTGTTAGGACCATGTACGTACGGATTACAATAGATTCAACGTGAAACCGAATCAAATAGCGCGGAATTCTATTTGATTGGCGATCCAATCAGTGAGAACGACAACCCGGATCAATCTAACGATTGATAAACGTTATGAACGTGTAGGAATCGATCCGGGAACGAACTATGAAGTTGGACAAAGTCTCTGGACGATTTCGTGCGGCTAGGGTTGATTGATATGACTTCGTTTTTTAACAACACGATTTAAGATGTATTTATAGTCTGCAGGTTCCAGTCGTACGAATGGCTCATACGGATGATCCATTCGTGCGACTGAGTCATTCGGCAGATTGAACCATCCTTATGGTTCATTCGTACGAATGAGCCATACTTATGACTCATTCGTGCGAATGAGTCCATTCTGACTCATCAGCATGAACAACTTCTGCATAAGTATTATTTAAACATGTTAAGGGTATATATCAACGGTGATCAATAATAATAAACATAAACAACCATAAATACTCAAAACACACTGTTTTATATCACAACTGACTGATTACATTTGACTCGAACGCTTACAATGAACTGGGGACATATGTGTACCAACAAACCCCACCCCGAAAAGCTTAAAACCACCACCCCCACCCCCCCCCCCCAAAAACCCGAACCCCCCACCCCACCCCCACCTCCTAAACCTAAACCCACCCCCACCCTAAAAAAAAAACCTAAACCATAAAATCTAAATCCTAAAAGCTAAACCATAAGGCTAACACCCTAAAATTCAAACGTAAAAATCTAAACCTTAAAAGCTAAATTCTAAAAGCTAAGATGGTAGAGTTCAACGAGAAGGTTCCAACGCCGCTGAAATGAGCTCAATCGGAGTTCGTTTGATATAGTTTCTTAAAGTTTTTGTTATTTCTTAGATTTCTTAGCGAAAAACTACTAATATTTGAACCACCCCCTATATATATATATATATATATATATATATATATGGTTGAGTTCATGAGAAAACTCATTTTCATGGGAAAACTAAAAAACTCTTCATTAAAGGTACTGCATATGTTTATCATGTTGTGTTCATTTACTCCCATACATATATGATTCGTTTATTTTAGAATTGTTTGAACACATGTTTTAATGTGTGCCAACGCGTACATGTTTCTCCCAAAACAATTTGAATAAGTGGGGCTATGAAGTCTCACCTTGAAAGCTAAACGAGATAAGAGATTTGAACGAATAGACGAGGTGAATCACAGACAAGACCCTAAACAAATAAATAAACTATTTTTAGGGTAGGTTCGATGGTTACGAGTGTTAGATAGGCGGTTCGGGTCATAAGGTTAAGAATTAGTTGTAAAAAATGGCGTTCTAGTCGATTTTCAGATTTGGACAGCAAAGTAGCTGAACAGAAATGGGCTTGTTAAAAATATCAAACGACGTCCAAAAATTATGAAATTTTATAGGGGATTAGTTTAATTCGTTCCGAACAAGTTTCGTTTAGAAATATTTCTATTTGAGACTCGGATCATAGCCAAAACAATCCAACAAGACAGAAGGTATTGAAAAAGGTTTCTGTCCCGTTTTGGCTACTACGGAGTCATACTTTTGAATTAGAAAACGAGCCAATTATGGTTGGAAATGAAATTTGACGAACTACATCATGGAATTTGATTTTGCTCAGTTTCGATTAATTATGGCCATGTTATGCTCAGTTAAAGTCAACACATTTTCTATCCAAAATCAACGATTGCACTTAAGAGGAACGTTTAGGGTTTTAGGTTACCGAACGCGTAAATAAAAATTAGACGAATGTTATTATGTTATTATGATACATTTTTGATGTTAAGTTTTATAAAATCATTATCATCTTTCTACCATATTTTATACAAATAAATGTTAAGAAATATTATTATAAACCTATACACATTTAAATACGAATACGCACATATAAAACATACAATAATACCTATTTATCCACATAGGGTTTCAACGTGCTTAGTTTTCAACATCCTTATCACCCGCACTCGTGGATTAAAACATCCTCTAGCCAGGTGAGTTACATAGCCCCTATTTTACATTTTTACATACTTTGGGGTGAAACATTATTTCATGCTACTCAATCAAATTGTTTATACGTGTTATTCATGTGGATTATATGCTTATTATCTTGGGTGTACAATCATTTACTTTAAACACAAGAAAACCAACAGTAATATTAATAGATCTATTGTGCCTGACCAGCCCACCCATGTAGAGTGTTTATTACTGCATACTCGGATATAGCCGCATGTTATATTCAAACATATCGGATATGGTGGGTAACTATATTCAAACATACCGGACCTAGCTATTGTGCTATGTTCAAGCGCGTCAATCAAGGTTTGAATTGTGCTTAGATAAATGTGACAATCCGACTTTTTAAGTTAACCCCGTTAACTATTCCGTTAAGTCCGTTAATCAAATCTAACCCCAATGACTAATTCAGCCACAATATCAACTCAAAACTGCAAGGACTAATTGTGTAATTATACCAAACTGAATACATTGACTCCCCAAAGTCAAAATTAACCAACTTGTCTTCTGTTGACTTTTAATTGTCAAAATCGTGCCTTTGATTCCCAATTCAAACTCCTTGAGCCGTATCCTATACCAATCCATAACCGAATTACACATTAATGCTTGGAACGATCGATTATGAACTGACTCTCATCATCATTGCACGAATTAAAACGAATTATGAATATTAATTTTGTAACCGTCGCCTCTATCATCTCCAATCATCAAATTGATCAAAATCACGTATCATATTCACAAATTGAACTCCTGCACACAACAAACAAGACACTGCGAAGCTTTTACACAAACCAGATTAGCCAGAGAATCAACCAGAAGCGACGAGGATCAACCCGCCGCCGTCGACACTCGGTGTAATCGTTCACCATCAATCCGACACCTGTTCTGGTAATTGATCCCATAATTAGTTTCGTATTAACCTGATAATCAAAAGCCCTAACCTAATTAGGGTTCACGTTATCGGATTTAACTCGATCGAATAGCTAGGGTTCATATTATTTCGTTTTAATCGAACCCTAACAATTCGATATCAAAGATTGAAATCGAGCACACCCTTAGCTTCGTCTCAATGTATATATTGAAAGCCCTATCATAATCGCGGCTTACAACATTGAATTGATCACGATCGGATTCTAGGATTCATATCTATTCGGGTTTAATCGAACCCTAACCTAGACGCGGTCTAAATCAAATTAAATTGGGTGGTTAGAATCGCAATCTTCCACTGATCAATAACCCCATGAATCCAACAACTGCTATTACAAGAATTGAGCAAATCGATCTAGGGTTCTAATCTAGGGTTTCGGTTTCTAAACTGGATAATTAACGAACTTAAACCCGATGTTTTCTCAATTAAACTTCACACCAGATTCGCCTAATGCAAATAAACAAAACCCCTATATCTTTTTGTTAAACCAGAACCGAATTCGATGATTTTGGGTTGGGATCGAACGCGGGTGAGTTGGGGGAAGAACTCTCGGGAATTGCTGATCAAAAGGGTTTCGATCTGAGTTTTTGTTGCGATAGCCTAGCGGCCGGACTGGTTAAAACGATGTGTCTGTGTGGGAGAGACCCGGGTTCGAGGCCGGGCTCCCACATTCTTTTTTTAAACAATTTTCTGGAATATTAAATTAATAAAAATCAAATCTTTTAATATTATATCATTATATAAATGTGTTTTAACCCGGAAAATAACCCGTAGGCTCGGGTTTGATTTTATAACTTATAATTGTTAATAATTCCACTTTTGAAATAATATATTTATATTATTTTCAACCCCGACTTCGTATGAAATAATATGTTAATATTATTTTTAACTCATGACTTCTATTATTAAATAATATATATTTTTATATTATTTCACCTCGTTTATTTACCTCATGTAACGTTTCAAACAAATTAATAATATAAATGTTTATATTATTTACTCACGTTTATATCCTCGAACAAAAATAATATATTTATTATTTTTGTCACGTAAATGATTATCATATATTTTATACGAGTTTAAAAATATATATATATATATTATTTTCCTAAACCATTATTGAATGGTACAAACGCATTGTTATATTTAATTATTATTATATTCGTAATTAAGAAACCTTTGACACAAAACGTATTTATCTTAACAATTATATTAAGAAACCCTATATTCCCGTAGACACGTTCGTCTACTCATTGATCCTTAGAATACGTTAAGTCGTTCTAACCTTCCGTGTCGTCGTCACAAATCCCAGTGTGTCCCTAACTTATGTGTTTATGATTCTAGGGCATACATAAGCCGTGCAGGCTAACACTTGAGGTTCTAAACCTCATACTTGTGTGATATGATGGATGCCGTTAGGTCGGTCAAAAACAATCCTTAAACACTTAACTAGTAAGGGTAAGAAGAGTATCGTATCCACGAGGAATCAGTGGTTAGTGAAATTGCTTAATTTGATAAATAGAATGAAAACACAGATCAAATAAAAATGCAACCTCCTCCAAACTTCAGATTCTAGGTTTATGCAAAACTCAATTATTTAATTGGACACCACATAGACATAGTGTTGGAAAATCAGTTAAAATAGTAATTGAAGATAGGCTGTTGTCAGCAATCTATACAACCAGTTCCGTCACAAACCAGTATAATTCAATCACCCAATTTACGAATGCCAAGTTACCCCCTTTAGTCACCCGACCCTGCTACTAGGTTTTGTCATCAACCGAACAAGATCGTAAAGCAAGCAAACTCAAAGCACTCAAATAAACTGTTTAACATAACTAATACATCAATCTACTCAGTTATTGTCAGAAACTAAATAGATCCAAAAACATAAATAAACTGAATCAAAACATGAAACCTATATGAACCGTCCGCCTGGAGGAAGCCACAAGCCCATGGTGATGGAGATCATCTTCAATCTTCAAGTGGATGTTAGAATCATCCAAAATCGCCCTATGAGTGTGTAGCAAAAGATGGATCGAATTTTTGGGGAAGAAACCCCCAATTAAACCTCAAAATCGGCTGTTTCCCAAAAATTCGCGTCCAGAAAACGTAACCAGCGTAGGCTTACGCTGGGAGGGCGTAGGCCTACGCCGGTCCCCTGATGCTTGCTGTGAAGAAATTACTTAGGCGTAGGCCTACGCTGTAAGGGCGTAAGCTTACGCTGGTGGCATAGGCTTACGCCAGTAGGCGTAGGCTTACGCTGGACCTGCATTTTACCCCGTTTTCTCCGTGTCTCTTCCGACTCTTGCATCTCTTGCCTAATATCTTCCAAAATCATACTTTAAGCTTCCAATACCTGCACATGCACGGCTACACAAAACCTTCGTATTCCACATATCAAATTGCATAAATATAACATATTGCACCTCTTAATACATGAAACTTTGGTCACTTATCATATCCCCACACTTACTCTTTTGCGTCCCGAAAAAGAATTATGCAATGGAATCATAATTGAAACCTGCTCTCATAATCTCATTCAATTAAAACATAATCACGCATTGACTGTAACAATTGGTATTTCTATCTGACTAAACCCAACCACCGATCTATTGAGCCCCCGATTCTGTGATCTACTATCCTATTTATTACCAAGCAACAGTTTCTCTATGGGTCTCATATTCAGGAAGCTACAACTTAGTCTAATCCCATCTCAAAGTCATGTTTAGGCACGGGTTAAACCTTATAGATTTCCCACCACTATAAACACTAATTTATGAGTTTTTGAAAATTATGGGATTATGGATCGATGGATGCATGTTTTTGAGCTTTTATTATTATTTTATGAATGAACCTAACCCAGTGGTGTTTCAATCACGCTGGAACACGATATATGACACGTAGGCTGCAGTTCTTAAGCCATGAAGTACATAAGCTTCGGAGCATGGGTGTATCCTTCAAGTCACCATCCCGAAGGGAAACACGTACTCCTAACTTAGTAATCCAATATTGATCACTTAAGTCCCGCCCATGGGTGTATCCTTCAAGTCACTATCCCGAAGGGAAACACGTAGGCTGAACTCAAGCTCTCAATTTTGTTTAATTAAGCTCATGCAAGATGGATTATGGATTGCGGGCGTCACCAATTTTCGAATTTATTTTCATAAAAAGAAAGTGGTGTGCCAAGTAATTTTAAAAACTTATAAATTTTTGCTTATAGTGGTACCTATCACCTTATGATGACAGTTTCAACCTTGCCGAAACCCCTAAGATAAGAACCCTCAAGACATCCTGAATTAATTGTCAATTAACCCTAGATACAATATCAGGATATTTAAGCTCTTTAGATCGGTTGGGCCTACCAAAACATTACAAATCAAACGCGTTTTCTATTTATTATTCAATTTGATCACACAAGCATAGTTTCCAATTATATCTATCATTTTCCATTTAGTTACAAAAATTCTGATCCAATGACATTTTTGAAACTTTTTTAAATTTTTATGGATTTTTCAATTTTTATATATATATATTTTTTCTATACAAACTCAGTCTCCCATCCCCACACTTAAACTCTACATTGCCCCCAATGTAGGATGAGAGACGATGAAAATAAATATGCAAAAATAAAACTATATAAAGAATTGGAAAGTACTTAGCTAGTTACAAGTTGTAACTGTCTTCAATCCAAACTTATACGATCGTATAGCATTTTCTTCGCGATCGCCATCAAAATCTGCTATTGGGTTGCCTTTTACATGAAAATCAAACTCGAACCATCACCACCCGAATGGAGACTGAGTACGGGTGGATCAATCCAAACCTCTAAAACTCTACAAACGGGCTAGCATTCATTTGAAGACACGCACACTCACTTGACAACCCATGAAAATTCCCCACACTTGGTCGGCTCACACACAAAACAAAGAAATAATTTCCTAACTCACTTTCGTAGGAATCACGGATGCATTTAGCATATGCATCAAGCCTTTTGAACCCCTCGGTAGCCCGAGTGGACGAGTTGAGTCTCGTGAGGGTTTCTATTGAACACACCCGCAAAGTTCATTTAACTAGACATGAATGTAAAACATACCTTAGGCTACCTCCTAAGAGTGCTAAGTTTAACGTCCTCAGCCCGACGCAGTGTACCTTACTTCGGTCATGGTGGTCGGGTAGGATGCTTGCAGTCCTCCTTCCCCACACTTAAATTCCTCTCATCATCCACTTTTCTCCAAGCCTTCATAAACAGAGAAAAGAGTTCTTGATCTACATCATGAACTAGCGGTTTCTTCCCTTTCCGCTTTCTCTTTCTGACCCTTTTCTTCCCATTGTCTAGAGTCTCATCATTCTTCATCTCAGCTGACCTGTCAAACACAACACAAGCATTCTCGACTGTGTGATTCACCTTTTCAGGTGATCCACATTTGTTAGCTTTCGGGGTTGGCAGGTTTGAAAATATTTTAAGACTCATTTTCTGAGCCCCAAACCTCATCCTTACCGTTCCCTCAGCACAGTTAATATTTGCCTGAGCAGTGGCCAAGAACGGTCTACCCAAAATAATAGTTGGCTCTGTGTTCTTGACATAATCCAACACCAAGAAATCCACTGGGTAATAAAACTCTCCTACCTTCACAATCACATCCTTTACAATCCCTCGAGGATGTGCGGGAGTCTGATCAGCCAACACCACGGTGGTGTTAACTCTCTGTAATGGACCAAAATCGTGCTGATCATACAGACTCCCTGGAATTATACTCACAGATGCTCCAAGATCCAGCAATGCTCTATCCATTTTAATTTCACCTATATGTATAGAAATAATAGGTGTCCCTGGATCTTGGAGTTTTGGGGGAAAGATACCCGTAAACACAGCATTCACATTAGCACTTAGCTTTACCTGTTCGGGACATTTGTGCCGTCGTTTACGGGTACTCAAACCTTTCAAGCACTCAACACTATCAGAATTTTCTTTAAGTTCTTTCAAAAATGGTAGATTAATTTTATGATTTTCAAATTTCTCCCATCTTTCATCTTGTGTTGGATCCCGTTCACTTAACACTGGTGGGAACACTGATGGTAACAAAGCCGAAGGGAATGGAATTTTCAGAGATTTATTCACATTTTTATTTTTCAGATTATTTTGTGAAATTAAATCCTGATTATGATCAGATTCAGATTCACTATGCTCCACCACTCTCTCTACTACCAGTGGTGGAGTATGTTCAACATCAGAAAAATCAGATGATGGTTGAAGACTTACATCATTTAGGTGTGCACTGTTTGTGGTTTGGGAACTTGAGGACTGATGTGCACTGCAAGGCTTACCTACTTCTTTGATGAGTGACCCGACAATCCCAGTTAGGTTGGCAACTAGATCTACCAAAGCTTGATGAGCTTTGTCCTGGCTCTCCTGTTTCTGCACCACTGCTTGAACCACTTTGGCCATCTCCTTCATATCTGACCGGTTGACATCCAGTTCAGATTGATAGTTGTCTTGTTCAGGTGGTCCGCTCGGGTGGTAGTCTTGATTATAATTTTCCTGATAGCTTTGATGCTCAGGACCACCACCATGTGAGTTGTATCTTGGGAAATCTTGAGCCCAATGGCCAGTGATGCCACAGTTACAGCATGGCTCATAGTAATACTAGTCATCATGATAATTCCTGTCCATGCCGACCTGCACAAGTGGCGCACCCAAGTAGTTCTGATCGAAGAAATAAACAAAATAAACAAAAAATAAAAACTGAAGTAAAGAAAATCTTTTTGGGGTTTTGATAAGAATTAAAATCAACTAAAGACAATAAACTAAAGCAATAGAACTAAGCGCACCGATTCCCCGGCAACGGCGCCATTTTGATCGATGTCGTTAGGTCGGTCAAAAACAATCCTTAAACACTTAACTAGTAAGGGTAAGAAGAGTATCGTATCCACGAGGAATCAGTGGTTAGTGAAATTGCTTAATTTGATAATTAGAATGAAAACACAGATCAAATAAAAATGCAACCTCCTCCAAACTTTAGATTCTAGGTTTATGCAAAACTCAATTATTTAATTGGACACCACATAGACATAGTGTTGGAAAATCAGTTAAAATAGTAATTGAAGACAGGCTGTTGTCAGCAACCTATACAACCAGTTCCGTCACAAACCAGTATAATTCAATCACCCAATTTATGAATGCCAAGTTACCCCCTTTAGTCACCCGACCCTGCTACTAGGTTTTGTCATCAACCGAACAAGATCGTAAAGCAAGCAAACTCAAAGCACTCAAATAAACTGTTTAACATAACTAATACATCAATCTACTCAGTTATTGTCAGAAACTAAATAGATCCAAAAACATAAATAAACTGAATCAAAACATGAAACCTATATGAACCGTCCGCCTGGAGGAAGCCACAAGCCCATGGTGATGGAGATCATCTTCAATCTTCAAGTAGATGTTAGAATCATCCAAAATCGCCCTAGGAGTGTGTAGCAAAAGATGGATCGAATTTTTGGGGAAGAAACCCCCAATTAAACCTCAAAATCGGCTGTTTCCCGAATATTCGCGTCCAGAAAACGTAACCAGCGTAGGCTTACGCTGGGAGGGCGTAGGCCTACGCCGGTCCCCTGATGCTTGCTGTGAAGAAATTACTTAGGCGTAGGCCTACGCTGTAAGGGCGTAAGCTTACGCCGGTGGCGTACGCTTACGCTGGTGGCGTAGGCTTACGCCAGTAGGCGTAGGCTTACGCTGGACCTGCATTTTGCTCCGTTTTCTCCGTGTCTCTTCCGACTCTTGCATCTCTCGCCTAATATCTTCCAAAATCATACTTTATGCTTCCAACACCTGCACATGCACGGCTACACAAAACCTTCGTATTCCACATATCAAATTGCATAAATATAACATATTGCACCTCTTAATACATGAAACTTTGGTCACTTATCATGATACTACCTACTACGCAACGCAGGTGAGTTTCGCGGCCCCTTTTTACCTGTTTTACTATTGGGGGAGAAACATGCTTACACACAAACGTATTTTACTTGTTTTCCTGTTGAGGAAGAAACAAACATGAACACCAACTATCATACTTTTACTTGTTTTCCCCGTTGGGGAGAAACAGGTACGCAAGCAAATATTATTTTTCCCGCCAGGGGAGAAAACATGACGCAACTATTTGATTATGGTACTTTATATGATATCACTGTTGAGACTAAGCGTAACATGCTATCACAGAAAGTCCTCATCTTATTTCGAACCGTTAATATGGATCTTCGCGAGGTAATGTTTAGTAGTACTACTGGGTTTGACAAATCCCACCCGCGTTAGTCGTGCTAACTCGATTGGATATCGAACGGGTGAATTGTTAGCCTACTCACATGTGCCAGAGTTGATAGACCTGGCAGGAGGCATATAAACACAGTCAGCTAAAGTTGCGAGCGCTTTAGTAAAACATGAACATAGGTTAGCTACCTATAGATATGCATATTGAATGTACATAATCTGGCAAACACTCTCTTGTTACAAACTTGAAACCTGTGAACTCACCAACCTCGTGTTGACACTTTTTCTTACATGTTTCTCAGGTTGCTAAAGCACAGGTTGCACACTTAGGACATGCATGGAGTCCTACTGTCATATTATCCATTTCAAACATTTGAAATAGTTTACTTATTTACATTGATTGACACCGATTGCGTGTAATTACTTTTGATTTCATATTAACGTTTACGCTTCCGCATTAACTCTGAACTTTTATGTTTTGACATTTCAAGTCCCATATAGTGTCGTTTGATGTAACTAATGACTGAGATCCTGGTGTGTCACCTTCCAAACGGTAAAACTCCGTTAGTTGAAATTGGGGGTGTGACAGATTGGTATCAGAGCCAGGTTATAGAGAACTAGGATTGCATACTAGACTATAACCTCACACATTAGTTACACGGCACAGACACTTATACGTGATACATATAGCAACTATACATTGCAGTGCAGGCATGTAACACCATCCGTATCACCCTCAGTTGGCAAGGGACACATCATTTGCATTGCATCATCATTCCCAGTGGCGACACTCGGGGAATCACCAGAAAAACATCCACTCCCGTCCGAGGGCAGCGAGACAGAGCTTTCAGAGGAGTCACTTATATCACCATCACACGTTGGGTATGGTGGGATTTCTCAGGTCCATGTTATGGACGACACTCAGCACTAACGCATACCTCTTTGGGAATTGGGATCGTCGGAGGCGAGTCTCTACTGTAACCACCAGCAACAATACACCGAATGAAGGCAGACCGTTGCACGCATTATTACAGAATCCATTGACACGTAGATGTCATCACTTTCCCGAGCCATGGGCTCACGTCTTTGGTCGATATTCTGTTGAGAATAGATTGACCACAAATCTGAGAACGCATTGCTCAATGCAAACTCAAACCCTATCTTGACTCAGTTGAAAGGACGACTACTTTGCTGCTTCCTGTAACTTGTGTTCATGAATTAGTTCATTTCTCGAAGTTGCATTTCATGTACGTGTTTGTCCCATGTTCTCATCTACAATCCGCTGGATTGGACTCCTGTATTGTGTTTCAACTCGAGTGAATACTCGGAGCAAACCATTCTCGGCTACTCATCCTGATACGAGCCCTAATTGATCAAAGTATAGTTGATGACTAAGCTTTTCGATGACTTATCATATCTGACAACACCCTGTACTCAGCAATACATGCTAAAGGACGTTATGACACAGGACAGGGAGAACCAGGGTGAGCATGCAAAACAAATTATCATTACGGGTGCACACGTAATAGTAATTTGAGGTGCATGTAAGTCCTGGTGAAACCTGGTGTGTGGATAAATGGTCCTAATCAGTGAATTATAGACTTAGGTTTCCACTATCTGTAGAGACTCTCATAACCCACTCAACGATTAGTTGGTATCGTTAAACCTGTTCAATAATTGATAGACGCGACTATCAGGTTGAAAATGTTTACGGATACACTGAATTATCATCAATGGGATCCATCAATGTTATTTTCACTCATGTAAGAGTTTTAGTGATCTTTCAACTCTCATTCAAACTTAATCAATAGAACCACCTAGAGTGAAACTCTAGTAGAACCTCAGAGTAAAACCACCGACTCCAACTATGTACACAGAATTCGAGGAATTCTTTCTATGCTAACGCGTTATTCCTTACACTCCTACAATAGATCCCACTTGAACTTGTTACCTCATCCTGTGACTAATCCTTAGTCTAACTTCGAATTTTACTCCAGCATATTCAATCCTGTAAACGGATTTCTTTCTTCACGAAATGATCCCGTTGATCCAATGACATTAGGGAACGAAGATTTAACCTAACCAACCATCAGTTGAACGCAATTACTTAGACATACATCCTATCTCTCATGCTACTAGAATCTATATCTCATTAGACTTTTCTTTCCTACATGTGAACCTCTTCCCTTAACCTATGCATTGGCTGACACTTGCCTTATAAGCGCGGGTCTCACTAGAAGTCTCAGTATGACTTCATAAATTCCATATTAGTGTGTCGTACTCTAACTCTATTAAAAGCCAAGTATACTATTGAGATAGCAGACTGTAATATCCCGCAATGGTTGAGGGGGAGAACGATACATTCCTTATTAGGAGGTGGATACCTTCTCTATTGAGACGCGTTTTGCCTGAGTGAGCAACTCGTCGGGTAAAAACAAAACCGTGACTTCCTGGATGGGCAACCCATCGGGGGCAAAGTGGACAATATCTTGCTACAGTTTGCTTGGGCCGTTACTCAGAAAATCGAAACAACTCGCATTCTTGCAGATGTAATCTAGCATTGGTTAGTAATAAACTTGACATTGACCTTATGCCAGTCATACTTGGTAGTTTTGACATAATTGTCGGAATGGTTGGTTATCTAAAAACCAAACCGAGATTATCTGTCGTGAGAAAATTGTTCGCCTTCCTCTCCCTAGTAAAGAAACCCTCTCTGTCCAAGGCGAAAGGAGCGGTGCTGTTATGGGCATCATATCCTTCATGAAAGCCCAAAAATGTCTACGTAAAGGTCATACTGCCATTTTGGCTCTCGTCGCCGAGCAGCCATCTGAGGAGAAGAAGATTGACGACAACCCAATCGTTCGTGATTATCCGGAAGTATTTCCTGAAGACTTGCCTGGTCTTCCACCTCATCGTCAAGTTAAATTCCAAATCGATCTAGTACCTGGAGCAGCGCCTATTGCTCGGGCACCTTACAGACTGGCACCCAGTGAACTGCAGGAACTGTCCACTCAATTGCAAGATTTATTGGATAAAGGTTTCATCCGACCTAGTTCATCACCGTGGGGAGCTCCGGTATTATTTGTCAAGAAGGACGGTACTTTCCGTATGTGCATTGATTACCGGGAGCTGAATAAAGTCACAATCAAGAACCGCTACCCTTTACCTCGCATAGATGACCTTTTTTTATCAACTCCAAGGATCAAGTATCTATTCCAAAATAGACTTTAGGTCCGGCTATCATCAGTTAAGAGTCCGAGAAGAAGATATCTCTAAGACTGCATTCAGAACAAGGTACGGCCATTACGAATTTATGGTCATGCCTTTCGGTTTAACCAACGCACCCGCGGTATTCATGGACCTCATGAACCGTGTGTGTAAGCCTTACCTTGACCAGTTTGTTATCGTTTTCATCGATGACATCCTTATTTATTCCAAGAACGAGGAAGAACATGAGGAACATCTGCGTCTAATTTTGGAACTACTTAAGCAAGAGCAACTTTATGCTAAGTTTTCCAAATGTGAATTCTGGATTCGGGAAGTTCAGTTTCTAGGGCATGTGGTAAATGAAAAAGGGATACATGTCGACCCATCCAAAATAGAAGCCATCAAGAATTGGGCAGCACCGACAACTCCGACTGAGGTGCGATAATTTCTGGGATTGGCTGGATATTACCGTCGTTTTATCGAAGGATTTTCAAAGATTGCGCAACCTCTCACCGCCCTAACTTAAAAAGGAAAATCCTATAATTGGGGCGATAACCAAGAGTCAGCTTTCCAGCACCTCAAACAGAAACTTTGCAGTGCACCTATATTAGCTCTTCCGGAAGGAACCGATGATTTTGTGGTGTATAGTGATGCATCCATTCAAGGCCTGGGTTGTGTCTTAATGCAACGCGAAAAGGTAATCGCATACGCTTCACGTCAGTTAAAGGTTCACGAGAAAAACTACACCACTCTTGACCTAGAGTTGGGAGCAGTAGTTTTTGCACTTAAGATATGGAGACATTACTTGTACGGTACCAAATGCACCATCTACACCGACCACAAGAGCCTCCAGCATATCTTCGAGCAGAAGGAGTTGAACATGCAACAACGTCGTTGGGTTGAACTTTTAAATGATTACGACTGTGCGATCCGGTATCATCCGGGTAAGCTAACGTTGTGGCTGATGCACTAAGCCGAAAGGAAACGAAACCCAAACGAGTTCGAGCGTTACAACTCACTATTCACCCTGGATTGCCTGACAGAATCCGTAGTGCTCAACTTGAAGCCTTGAAAGAAGATAATCTACCGTTAGAAGGTACACGCGGTATGGAAGCACAACTTGAAGTAAAATCTGACGGAATTCGTTACTTTGTCGAACGGATATGGATTCCAGTGTTCAGAAATTTAAGGGACTAATCATGGATGAAGCTCATAAATCTCGTTACTCCATTCATCCGGGTTTCGATAAAATGTACCATGATCTAAAAGTACTATATTGGTGGCCGAAGATGAAGGCCGATATAGCCACTTATGTTAGTAAGTGTCTGACCTGCGCAAAGGTCAAAGTTGAATATCAAAAACCATCCGGTCTCCTGCAGTAACCAGAAATTCCCATGTGGAAATGGGAACAAATATCCATGGATTTCATCACCAAATTACCACGAACTCCTACTGGATGCGATACCATTTGGGTAATTATTGATCGACTAACAAAATCTGCTCACTTTCTAGCAATCAAAGAAACCGACAAAATGGATAAACTCACTCGAATATACTTTAAAGAAGTAGTATCTCGGCACGGAGTGCCAATCTCCATTATTTCTGATCGTGATGCACGATTCACTTCTCGTTTCTGGCAGTCGTTACATAAGGCCTTAGGCGCGCGTCTAGATATGAGCACAACTTACCATCCTCAAACCGATGGTCAAACAGAACGTACTATCCAAACTCTGGAGGACATGCTACGAGCTTGTGTAATCGATTTCGGTAACACTTGGGAGTCTCACCTACCATTGGTGGAGTT
Source organism: Smallanthus sonchifolius (assembly GCA_023525975.1). Lineage (NCBI taxonomy): Eukaryota > Viridiplantae > Streptophyta > Magnoliopsida > Asterales > Asteraceae > Smallanthus > Smallanthus sonchifolius. The sequence goes on along the minus strand of CM042036.1, from coordinate 59,980,048 downwards.
CTCCTACAACAACAGCTATCACACTAGCATCAAGGCAGCTCCATTTGAAGCACTTTATGGACGGAAATGCCGTTCTCCCATTTGTTGGACCGAGGTTGGAGATAGCCAACTCACAGGTACTGAACTTGTATTTGAAACTTCCGAAAAGATCGTTGAAATTAGAAACCGTGTGGCGGCAGCTCGTGATCGTCAAAAGAGCTATGACGACAAGCGTCGTAAACCTTTGGAATTTCAAATAGGTGACATGGTCTTACTCAAAGTCTCACCTTGGAAAGGTGTCATTCGTTTCAAATAGGTGACATGGATTAAAACATCCTCTAGCCAGGTGAGTTACATAGCCCCTATTTTACATTTTTACATACTTTGGGGTGAAACATTATTTCATGCTACTCAATCAAATTGTTTATACGTGTTATTCATGTGGATTATATGCTTATTATCTTGGGTGTACAATCATTTACTTTAAACACAAGAAAACCAACAATAATATTAATAGATCTATTGTGCCTGACCAGCCCACCCATGTAGGGTGTTTATTACTGCATACTCGGATATAGCCGCATTTTATATTCCAACATATCGGATATGGTGGGTAACTATATTCAAACATACCGGACCTAGCTATTGTGCTATGTTCAAGCGCGTCAATCAAGGTTTGAATTGTGCTTAGATAAATGTGACAATCCGACTTTTTAAGTTAACCCCGTTAACTATTCCGTTAAGTCCGTTAATCAAATCTAACCCCAAGGACTAATTCAGCCACAATATCAACTCAAAACTGCAAGGACTAATTGTGTAATTATACCAAACTGAATACATGGACTCCCCAAAGTCAAAATTAACCAACTTGTCTTCTGTTGACTTTTAAAAGTCAAAATCGTGCCTTTGATTCCCAATTCAAACTCCTTGAGCCGTATCCTATACCAATCCATAACCGAATTACACATTAATGCTTGGAACGATCGATTATGAACAGACTCTCATCATCATTGCACGAATTAAAACGAATTATGAATATTAATTTTGTAACCGTCGCCTCTATCATCTCCAATCATCAAATTGATCAAAATCACATATCATATTCACAAATTGAACTCCTGCACACAACAAACAAGACACTGCGAAGCTTTTACACAAACCAGATTAGCCGGAGAATCAACCAGAAGCGACGAGGATCAACCCGCCGCCGTCGACACTCGGTGTAATGGTTCACCAACAATCCGACACCTGTTCTGGTAATTGATCCCATAATTAGTTTCGTATTAACCTGATAATCAAAAGCCCTAACCTAATTAGGGTTCACGTTATCGAATTTAACTCGATCGAATAGCTAGGGTTCATATTATTTCGTTTTAATCGAACCCTAACAATTCGACATCAAAGATTGAAATCGAGCACACCCTTAGCTTCGTCTCAATGTATATATTGAAAGCCCTATCATAATCGCGGCTTACAACATTGAATTGATCACGATCGGATTCTAGGGTTCATATCTATTCGGGTTTAATCGAACCCTAACCTAGACGCGGTCTAAATCAAATTAAATTGGGTGGTTAGAATCGCAATCTTCCACTGATCAATAACCCCATGAATCCAACAACTGCTATTACAAGAATTTAGCAAATCGATCTAGGGTTCTAATCTAGGGTTTCGGTTTCTAAACTGGATAATTAACGAACTTAAACCTGATGTTTTCTCAATTAAACTTCACACCAGATTCGCCTAATGCAAATAAACAAAACCCCTATATCTTTTTGTTAAACCAGAACCGAATTCGATGATTTTGGGTTGGGATCGAACGCGGGTGAGTTGGGGGAAGAACTCTCGGGAATTGCTGATCAAAAGGGTTTCGATCTGAGTTTTTGTTGCGATAGCCTAGCGGCCGGACTGGTTAAAACGATGTGTCTGTGTGGGAGAGACCCGGGTTCGAGGCCGGGCTCCCACATTCTTTTTTTAAACAATTTTCTGGAATATTAAATTAATAAAAATCAAATCTTTTAATATTATATCATTATATAAATGTGTTTTAACCCGGAAAACAACCCGTAGGCTCGGGTTTGATTTTATAACTTATAATTATTAATAATTCCACTTTTGAAATAATATATTTATATTATTTTCAACCCCGACTTCGTATGAAATAATATGTTAATATTATTTTTAACTCATGACTTCTATTATTAAATAATATATATTTTTATATTATTTCGCCTCGTTTATTTACCTCGTGTAACGTTTCAAACAAATTAATAATACAAATGTTTATATTATTTACTCACGTTTATATCCTCGAACAAAAATAATATATTTATTATTTTTGTCACGTAAATGATTATCGTATATTTTATACGAGTTCAAAAATAATATATTAATTATATTATTTTCCTAAACCATTATTGAATGGTACAAACGCACGGATATATTTAATTATTATTATATTCGTAATTAAGAAACCTTCGACACAAAACGTATTTATCTTAACAATTATATTAAGAAACCCTATATTCCCGTAGACACGTTCGTCTACTCATTGATCCTTAGAATACGTTAAGACGTTCTAACCTTCCGTGTCGTCGTCACAAATCCCAGTGTGTCCCTAACTTATGTGTTTATGATTCTAGGGCATACATAAGCCGTGCAGGCTAACACTTGAGGTTCTAAACCTCATACTTGTGTGATACTACCTACTACGCAACGCAGGTGAGTTTCACGGCCCCTTTTTACCTGTTTTACTATTGGGGGAGAAACATGCTTACACACAAACGTATTTTACTTGTTTTCCTGTTAAGGAAGAAACAAACGTGAACACCAACTATCATACTTTTACTTGTTTTCCCCGTGGGGGAGAAACAGGTACGCAAGCAAATATTATTTTTCCCGCCAGGGGAGAAAACATGACGCAACAATTTGATTATGGTACTTTATATGATATCACTGTTGAGACTAAGCGTAACATGCTATCACAGAAAGTCCTCATCTTATTTCGAACCGTTAATATGGATCTTCGCGAGGTAATGTTTAGTAGTACTACTGGGTTTGACAAATCCCACCCGCGTTAGTCGTGCTAACTCGATTGGATATCGAACGGGTGAATTGTTAGCCTACTCACATGTGCCAGAGTTGATAGACCTGGCAGGAGGCATATAAACACAGTCAGCTTCGGTTGCGAGCGTTTTAGTAAAACATGAACATAGGTTAGCTACCTATAGATATGCATATTGAATGTACATAATCTGGCAAACACTCTCTTGTTACAAACTTGAAACCTGTGAACTCACCAACCTCGTGTTGACACTTTTTCTTACATGTTTCTCAGGTTGCTAAAGCACAGGTTGCACACTTAGGACATGCATGGAGTCCTACTGTCATATTATCCATTTCAAACATTTGAAATAGTTTACTTATTTACATTGATTGACGCCGATTGCGTGTAATTACTTTTGATTTCATATTAACATTTACGCTTCCGCATTAACTCTGAACTTTTATGTTTTGAAATTTCAAGTCCCATATAGTGTCGTTTGATGTAACTAATGACTGAGATCCTGGTGTCTCACCTTCCAAACGGTAAAACTCCGTTAGTTGAAATTGGGGGTGTGACAATAAATGATACAACCATGTATGCTATGTTTAACAAGATAAACAATGAGTTGCAAAACGTTTTTATCTACTATTTATCGGTTCCACTAAACCTATGTACTCACCAACTTTATAGTTGACACTTGATTTAAATAATGTTTCAGGTTTGGATATGTGATTGCTTGCTGAAGATTCTACCACTTAAGAACTTATGGACCTAGTTAATTAAATTAATGTTTTGAAATAGACTAGGTTATTTGAATTTGTATTGTACTGGAATGTTTGTTGTCTTTAATTAAATTAATGAATTATGCAATATTTTAGTTATCATGTGCTTTTGAACAATCATTCCATTGTCCACCTCGATGATTTCGCCATCAGTCGGGGTGTGACAGATTGGTATCAGAGCCATGGTTATAGAGAATTAGGTTATTAGACACAATGACCTAGACTATAACCCTAGGACTCCCTTTTATGTGTTACGTGCTAAATGATTATCTGCTATGTGAATTATTTGTAGTTAGGTATTATTTGAATTTACCCAAGTTTGGTACATGAGACTTATACACATACATACAAGGCTTTAAAACACATAATACATACTTTACACACACATTTGACAAACAAACGTATGCAAACAAATACACTACCCATCCTTATCCATACTCTTTCCATACTATTTGCAACATTCCTACGCATTTTATACTCATAGACTCTCAAGTCTATTAAAATCTTGAAAATCTCGTCAACGACTTAATTTCTTGAAACCAGTAAAGGACATGTGCAATCTGGAAGGGTGCACCTGTACATTGGGTTTTCTGTCTAGGAAAGCATTTCGTATAAATCCAAATAAACGGACCCGTATGCTTTCTTGGGAATACCTGAAGTGAGTGTTTACCTATACGCTAAAGCATGTCTCCTTGAAATTTTTGAGGAATTACTTAACGTTGATAAGTCATTGTATTCGCAAGAATACGATCCGAACCTAAACTCAAAATTTTGGGGACATTATAGTAAGATAGGAAGAACTAGATGAACATGCAAAACAAATCATTATTACGGGTGCACACGTAATAACGATTTGTAGTGTATGCAAATCCCGGTGATTCCTATTACGCAAATAATGATCTATGACATCATATCCTACCCGGAATAGATGGCTTACCTCCCCCATCAACCCTGAATAAATTCACATACATTGGCACACGACATGATGAATTCCACATTTCTGCTTACATTATTCCCACTATAGCTCATGTATACCCACTTTATCTAAAATATCATTGTCTTTTCTTATGGTGTTAGAATGCCTCCTCGACGTGCAAACTCTAGCACTTCCAACCCGGATCTTGCTACTCTTCTTGCCCAACTGGTAGGACAAATGACCCAAGCCAATAACAACAGTGACGGGTCTCACAACATCCAAGGAAACGGTGGTACCAACCCTCCTCAATGCAAGTTTAAGCACTTTAACTCGTGCAACCCTACAAAATTTTACGGGACTGAAGGTGCTACCGGCCTACTACAATGGTTTGAAAGCATGGAAAGCACATTCCTAAACAGTGACTGTCCCGATAATCTTCGGGTTCGCTATGCCACAAGTGTACTACAAAAGAGAGCCCTCACCTAGTGGAACGGTGAGAAACGCACTCGTGGTGTTGAGGTTGCTACATCTTTATCATGGGATGATCTGAAGAAAGCCATGACTGATGAATTCTGTCCTCGAAATGAAATGAGGAAGCTCGAGACTGAGTTTTGGGATCTTGCCCAAGACAGCGGGGATAATTTGGCTTACACCACCCGATTTCAAGAGCTGAGCCTACTGGTACCTCATATGATCACTCCCCTTGCTCGGGAAATTGAAAAATATATAGGCGGGCTGCCTATGCAAATTCAGGATGCTGTGTTAGGAAGCAATCCTCCTACACTTGAAGCTGCTATTCGTCTATCCGCTACGCTATCCGACAACCACGTCAAAGCCAGAACCTTAACAAGAAACGAAAGGGTCAAAACTTCGCAACCGTAACTCCCACCGTACCTGTTATTCAAGTGGCCCCTTTGGATCAAAACCCAAAACCTTATTTGGGTCCAAATCCCCAATGCCAGACCTGTAAGTACCACCATCCTGCCAACTTACCATGCCGATTGTGTTCAAACTGAGGACGATATGGACACGTGGTCACTACTTGCCGTACCCGTCCTCCCGTCCATCAAGCTGCTCCAGCCAACCGTCCAAACTATCCGGCACCTCTCAATGGTCGGGCATGTTACAAATGTGGAGACCCAAACCATTTCCGTGGCCGATGCCCAAAAATTCATCATCAAGGTGGTCCCCAAGGACGAGCGTTTAATATAAACGCTAATGAGGCACAAGCAAACAACGACGTGATAAACGGTACGTTTCTCGTAAACAATCATTATGCATCCATTTTATTTGATACCGGTGCCGATAGGAGTTTTGTGTCTCTTACCTTTGAATCTCGACTTGCTAAACAAAGAACGAAACTTGACAATTCTTATTCCGTGGAGATAGCAAACGGAAAATCTATTACTATAAATTCTGTTATCCGCGACTGCAATCTCGAGCTTAATAATCATGAATTCTCGGTTGATCTCCTTCCAATGCAATTGGGAAGATTCGATATTATAATTGGCATGGACTGGTTATCCAAGCACCATGCCGAGGTTATTTGCTATGAAAAGTGCATTCGTATACCTCTCCCTTCGGGCGACACGTTAGTTATTTTCGGTGAAAAACCGTGTTGTGGCTTCAACTCATGTCTTGCACATTGGCACAAAAGTACTTGCGGAAAAAGTACGTTGCCTTCTTGGCCCACGTAGTTGACACGAAAGAAAAAAGGTAAGAAGTTGCAAGATATTCCGATCATTCGAGACTTTCCCGAGGATTTACCCGGTCTTCCTCCCCCTAGACAAGTAGAGTTTCGTATTGACCTTGTGCCCGGAGCAACTCCCATGGCAAAAGCTCCCTATCGTCTTGCACCTTCCGAGATGCAAGAACTCGCAAGTCAATTACAAGAACTCTCATTCAAAGGATTCATCTGACCAAGCCATTCTCCTTGGGGTGCTCCCGTGCTATTCGTAAAGAAAAAGGATGGATCGTTTCGAATGTGCATTGATTATCGTGAACTCAACAAGCTTACAATCAAGAACCGTTATCCTTTACCTCGTATCGACGATCTTTTCGATCAACTTCAAGGTTCAACATGTTTCTCCAAGATTGACCTTCGTTCCGGATACCATCAACTTCGTGTTCTCGATGAAGACATTCCGAAGACTGCCTTTCGGACTAGATATGGTCACTACGAGTTCATGGTCATGCCTTTTGGCTTGACTTATGCACCTGCGGTTTTCATGGATCTCATGAACCGTGTATGCAAACCTTATTTGGACAAGTTCGTGACCGTTTTCATTGACGACATTCTCATCTATTCTGAAATGAAAGCGGAGCATGAACAACATCTTCGTTTGATTTTGGAGCTCTTGAAGAAAGAAAAACTATACGCCAAGTTCTCCAAGTGTGGATTCTGGCTAAAGGAGGTTCAATTTTTGGGACACATAGTCAACGATAAGGGGATTCATGTGGACCCGGCAAAATCGAAGTGGTAAAGAATTGGAGTACTCCTAAGACTCCTACCGAGATTCGTTCCTTCCTTGGACTAGGGGGTTACTATCGTCGCTTCATCTCAAATTTCTCCAAGATTGCGGTTCCGCTCAATGCCTTGACTCACAAAGGTAAACCTTACGAGTGGGGACCCAAAAAAGAGGAAGCCTTTCAAACTCTCAAGCACAAGCTCTGCAACGCTCCTATTCTAACTCTTCCTAGTGGTAATGACGACTTTGTCGTTTACTGCGATGCATCCAACCAAGGTCTTGGTTGTGTTCTTATGCAGCGTGGCCAAGTAATTGCATACGCATCACGTCAGCTCAAAATCCATGAGAAGAACTATACGACCCATGATCTCGAGCTTGGTGCTGTCGTTTTCGCCTTGAAAATTTGGAGACACTATCTTTATGGCACCAAATGCGTGGTTTTCACCGACCACAAAAGTCTCCAACATATTTTCAATCAAAAAGAACTTAATATGAGGTAACGACGATGGGTCGAACTTCTTAACGACTACGACTGCGAGATTCGCTACCACCCCGGCAAAGCAAATGTTGTAGACGACGCCTTGAGTCGTAAGGAACGTGTCATGCTTCATAGTGTTCATATTCATAACGATATCCAAGCCCGCATTCTCCAAGCACAACACACCTCGGTTACCGAGGGAAACATGTACCAAGAAATGGCATGTGGTGTAGAACTCTTGCTAGAAACCAAAGCCAACGACCTATTGTATTACTTGGATCGTATCTGGGTTCCCTATCGCGACGACCTTCGTATATTTTTGATGAACAAGTCCCACAAAACTCAATATTCGGTACATCCCGGAGCTGATAAGATGTACATGGGTCTTCGTCAACAATATTGGTGGCCCGGCATTAAAAAGGATATTGCCCTCTTTGTGGCAAAATGCTTAACTTGTTCTAAAGTGAAGGCCGAACATCAGAAGCCTTCCGGACTCCTCGAACAACCTGAAATTCCCACGTGGAAGTGGGAGAACCTTGCTATGGACTTCATCACCAAACTCCCACGTACTTCTAGTGGGCACGATACTATATGGGTTATTATCGATCGACTCACAAAGTCTGCTTATTTCTTGCCTATTCGTGAGGACTATCGAGTCGAGAAATTGGCTCGGATCTACATTGATGAGATCGTAAGTCGTCACGGAATCTGATTGAACATCATCTCCGATCGTGATTCGCGTTTTACTTCCCGATTTTGGCAATCATTACAATCTGCGCTTGGTACTCGTTTGGATTTAAGTACGGCTTACCATCCTCAAACTGATGGACAAACCGAGCGAACCATCCAAACCCTCGAGGATATGCTTAGAGCTTGTGTCATTGACTTTGGTGGCAATTGGAATTCTCACCTACCACTGATCGAATTTTCCTACAACAACAGCTACCACACAAGTATTAACATGGCACCGTTCGAAGCTCTTTATGGACGGAAATGTCGTTCACCGATTTGTTGGAACGAAATTGGTGAAGCACAAATCACCGGTCCCGAGCTTATCCAAGAGACCACCGATAAAATCTCTCTTATTCGTGACAACATTCGAGTAGCAAGGAGTCGGCAAAAGAGCTATGCCGATAATCGACGAAAACCCTTGGAATTTCAAGTTGGGGATATGGTTCTTCTAAAGGTATCACCTTGGAAAGGCGTAGTCCGATTTGGAAAGAAATGAAAACTTGCACCTCGATATGTGGGTCCATTCAAGATACTCGAAAGGGTAGGGAAAGTGGCCTACAAACTCGATCTTCCTTCAGAGATCAGCAACATTCATCCGACTTTTCACGTGTCTAATTTGAAAAAGTGCCTAGCCGACGAGAATCTCCACATCCCTCTTGATGAAGTGCGTATTGACGAGAAAATACACTTTGTTGAAAAACCCGTGGAAATCATGGACCGTGAAGTCAAGAAACTCATGCGTAGCCGCATCCCCATTGTCAAGGTCCATTGGGAGTCTAAACGTGGACCCGAGTTCACTTGGGAACGTGAAGACCAAATATCCGCATCTCTTTTCATAGCCTCCACTAGTTGAATTTCGGGGCGAAATTCCTTTAACATGGGGAGACTGTGACATTTCGGATTTTCATTCACGCACTTGTAATATGTATATATCATGTAATCATTTATATTAAAATGAAATGAAAGTGTTTTTATTTTTGTACAAAATATATATTTTTATTTTATGGATTTAAAATAATTAAAATTTCATAAGTTTTAAACTTATATAAAATTTTATATAAAAAAATCTAAATTAAAAGGGTTCATGTATATATAAGATAACCTATTTAAATAAAATAATTAACTTTTATAAAAATATTTATAATAATAATAATAATATAAGTTTATAAAAGATAATTGAAATTAAAAAAAAAAGAAATGTAATTAATTATTAAAGTTGAGGGGCTGTTTTGAAATTTTTCAAACTAAAAGGTTTTAAACCAAAAACCGGTTAAGGGACTAAACATGGCCAAATCAAACCACAAGGACCCATCCGTAATTATCTCGGGGACTTAATTAAAACAGAATCAAACTTCACGGACCAATTCTGCCATTTTCCAATTCACGTTTCCGGTCACCTCCTTCATTATCCGGCGGTCCAAGCCAATTTCCGGTGACATCTCGACACGCCTGTTCCCTGCACCTCGATAGCCGATAAAGGTGTCCCTGACCTCGTCGTCCCCACGCGAGCAAAAGCCCCCGACCAATTGGTCTCCCCAACATTCGAATCGTCTGATCGTGTTTGTGGCCGAAAGTCCACGCCACGAATTCGGCCCCGACAGTCAACCTCCACGCCTGCAAGATGGCTCAACAGTTTTGTCTCGTCCAGACGAGTGTCTGGACATACTCAATTGCGTGTTTTATTATAAGGATCGAGCTCGGCTATAAATAGCCATTTACGGACCTGCTCGAGCTCGCCACCCCTCCTCCACCCACTCTCACCTCAAATTGAAACCAGCATTGTGTTCGTTGTCACTGTGAGAAGTTGTTACCAGAATATCAGAGTCTAATTCCATCCTGAAGCTTGATTTCCCATTCTTGACATTCTCGGATTTAAGACCCTGCCGACCAAACCCTTCGCGACCAGGTTCGAGCCTCAAATTTGTTTCGTTATCTTCTATTATCAACTTGCAATCTATCCCAATCGAAATCGCAACCTCAAACCATCGATTACCGGGCAAACCAAATGTCTCGGACACTGGTTTGCCGATTGCCGAGGACCAGCGACCAGGTTCGCTTATGTGCATATCAATTAACTGATACATACATAACCAGCGATGGGCAGTAGCCCAGCTGGTTATGCGTGTGTGTGTTTGTGTCTAAGGTCGCGGCTTCGATTCCGGTTGGCCTTCGGCCCAATTTTTTTTTCTTTTGTTTTATAAAAACTTTTATTTTATTTATTTATTTTATCTCATTTTAATAATTTCTCTATACAATAAAAACTATTACGAGTGGGTTGACTCGTTCGTCTATTTTGAAATCGATTAAACAATTTTTTTCATATATAACCCATCCAATTTTTATAAAATAATAAACCCTACAATTTTTATAAACTTGTTAAAATAAATTTTAATATATAATAATGATAACATAATTAAACAAATAGAAACTTTTCTTTTTATTAATTATTATATATAAATACAATAAACATAATAACAAATTATTTAAAATATAATATTTTAACAAGATTAAAATATATATATATTTTTGATGTTAAGTTTAACAAAATCATTATCATCTTTCTACCATATTTTATACAAATAAATGTTAAGAAATATTATTATAAACCTATACACATTTAAATACGAATACGCACATATAAAACATACAATAATACCTATTTATCTACATAGGGTTTCAACGTGCTTAGTTTTCAACATCTTTATCACCCGCACTCGTGGATTAAAACATCCTCTAGCCAGGTGAGTTACGTAGCCCCTATTTTACATTTTTACATACTTTGGGGTGAAACATTATTTCATGCTACTCAATCAAATTGTTTATACGTGTTATTCATGTGGATTATATGCTTATTATCTTGGGTGTACAATCATTTACTTTAAACACAAGAAAACCAACAGTAATATTAATAGATCTATTGTGCCTGACCAGCCCACCCATGTAGGGTGTTTATTACTGCATACTTGGATATAGCCGCATGTTATATTCAAACATATTGGATATGGTGGGTAACTATATTCAAACATACCGGACCTAGCTATTGTGCTATGTTCAAGCGCGTCAATCAAGGTTTGAATTGTGCTTAGATAAATGATACAACCGTGTATGCTATGTTTAACAAGATAAACAATGAGTTGCAAAACGTTTTTATCTACTATTTATCGGTTCCACTAAACCTATGTACTCACCAACTTTATAGTTGACACTTGATTTAAATAATGTTTCAGGTTTGGATATGTGATTGTTTGCTGAAGATTCTACCACTTAAGAACTTATGGACCTAGTTAATTAAATCAATGTTTTGAAATAGACTAGGTTATTTGAATTTGTATTGTACTTGAATGTTTGTTGTCTTTAATTAAATTAATGAATTATGCAATATTTTAGTTATCATGTGCTTTTGAACAATCATTCCATTGTCCGCCTCGATGATTCCGCCATCGGTCGGGGTGTGACATGGATGCATAGGCTATGACCTTATCTCGTTGCATCAACACGCAACCAAGACCCTGGTTTGAGGCATCACAATATACAACGAAGTCATCATTGCCGTCGAGAAGACTTAGAATAGGGGAGTTGCATAATTTCTTCTTACGAGTTTGGAACGCATCTTCTTGCTTTTGTTCCCGGATGAAAGGCTTATTCTTTTGGGTCAAGGTAGTGAGAGGCAATGCAATCTTTGAAAAGTTTGAGATGAACCTTCGGTATTAACCTACCAAACCCAAAAAGGATTGGATCTCAGAGGGAGTAAAGGGCGTACTCCAATTCTTGATAGCGGTGACTTTGGCTGGATCGACGTGTATACCCTGGTCGTTGATGACGTGACCCAAGAAATGAACTTCTCTAAGCTAGAATTCACACAAGGAGAATTTAGCATAAAGTTGTTCCTTCTTCAAGAGTTCCAAAATCAGCTTAAGGTGGGTTGTATGATCTTCTTTGGTTCGGGAATAGATCAAGATGTCATCAATGAAAACAATGACAAATTGATCCAGGTAGGGTTTGTAGACATGGTTCATGAGGTCCATAAACACCCAAAAGGCATAACCAAGAACTCGTAGTGTCCATAACGAGTTCTAAAGACAGTTTTGGGAATGTCATCTTCATGGACTCGGAGTTGATGATACACAGATCGGAAATCAATCTTCTAGAAACAAGTTGCTCCATGCAGAAATTTTATAGGGGATTATTTTTGGTCGTTCCGAACAAGTTTCGTTTAGAAATGTTTTCCATTTGAGACTCGGATCATAGCCAAAACAGTCCAACAAGACAGAAGGTACTGAAAAAGGTTTCTGTCCCGTTTTGGCAAGATAAGAGACTTGAACGAATAGACGAGGTGAATCACGGACCAAACCCTATACAAATAAATAAACTAGTTTTAGGGTAGGTTCGATGGTTATGAGTGTTAGATAGGCGGTTCGGGTCATAAGGTTAAGAATTAGTTGTAAAAAATGGCGTTCTAGTCGATTTTCAGATTTGGACAGCAAAGTAGCTGAACAGAAACGAGCTTGTTAAAAATATCAAACGACGTCCAAAAATTATGAAGTTTTATAGGGGATTAGTTTAAGTCGTTCCGAACAAATTCCGTTTAAAAATATTTCCATTTGAGACTCGGATCATAGCCAAAACAATCCAACAAGACAGAAGGTACTGAAAAAGGTTTTTGTCCCGTTTTGGCTACTACGGAGTCATACTTTTGAATCAGAAAATGAGCCAACTATGATTAGAAAGGAAATTCGACGAATTACGTCTTGGAATTTGATTTTGCTTAGTTTCCATTAATTATGGCCATGTTATGCTCAGTTAAAGTCAGCACATTTTCTGTCCAAAATCAACGGTTGCACTTAAGTGGACCGTTTAGGGTTTTAAGGTTATCGAACGTGTAAATAAAAATTAGACGAATACTATTATGTTATTATGATACATAATATAATCAGATTTGGTTAGCCAAAACATCCCGTGTCACCAGTCTAGCCATGATATTCGCAGAAGCGTTTTGGAGAATCACATAATGCAATCGGCATAGCCGACACGAGCAAGCGGGTTCTATATTTAAGTAGCGTGTGAGTTCATATAAGTGATAATATAGAATAAATAACATGTTTTAATTTAGCAAGAACATACTAAAGCATCGGCAGAGCCATTTTTCCAATAGTTGTCTTGAGGATTCGCAGAATGCGACGGCATAGCCGCCATTGCAAATGGGATCCTTTGTTTGTTAGTTGGTGATGTTAGCTTGATTTATTAGTTTGATTAAGATTATTAGAGGGTTTTTAGGGCTGAGGTTTCACATGATCAAGTGATCATGGACAGAAAATAGAAAAAGTTTGAGGGGATGAAGAAAGAGTGAAATAAAAAGACGGTATTGAATTTCGGAGGGTTACTTACTTGTTTGATCTTCAAACTCTTGGAATCCTCTAAGGGATTTTTGAAATCTTCAAGGGGAGGGCAAGGATTTTGAAATTTATGAGGGTTTGGGAGTGTTTGAGGAAGAATTAGCAAATAAAACAAGATCCTAAGCCTCTTATTTATACCAATGGTTGAAGGGGTGTAAATATGGAATGTATTGGAAAACACTTTGGGTTTTAGGGGGGCTAAAATATGCGAAATTTAGCTTAATGGGGCTGGGTTTTTGTAATTTCTTGCTTGGGCTAGGTCCAAGAGTAGGTGGGTTGGGTCCTAGCTTGGCCCGTTTGAGTGCGCGCATTCAAAAATTGCGATTTTAAGCTTTTCTAAGCGAAATAGGCAAATGGTTTCAACATGAAAGTTGATTGTCATAAAAAAATGAGTATAAAATTATGTTATTCGCGTACGGTTGTTGGCGGTCGGTGGGCGAGAAAACGGACTTTTTGATCGTTTTTTGAATTTCATGATTTGTTTAAGGAGAGTTTTGCAAACAAACTTTGTTTTAAATAAAGAAATGAATATGTTAAACATTTATAACATAAATTAATGTCATGTTAGACGAATTTGTCGGTTGTGGATGGTACGCAGCTAACGGCGGTTTAAAAGGCGAACGGTCGCATGAAAGTACTAACTAGTACTTTATCAAATCACTTTGAATGAGTTATAAAAAATGTTTGAGGTGTATGGGGTGATTCATGTGTATTTAATGTGTCATAATGATCAATTAAGTCTACGTGTGATCCATGAATCGATCACAGATAAGTATAAGTCTTTGAAATCAAGCATAAACGTAATGTTTCACATGTGAACTAGTATGTAACAATGTATGAATAGGATTTCAATTAAAATGAAATGTCATGCGGATTCTCTTTGATAAGTCTAGAACGAGTACTAGTAAAAATCAGAAGTGTCACAGTGTGACATCTGGCAAATTAGGGTTAACCCAGTTGACCATACTCCGTTAAATCTTAACCTGGATAACTCACTTCAAACCCCAGGGACTATTTCTACTTTTTCTTAAACCCTAATTCTTATAAACAACAAGGACTAGTTGTGTATTTAACCAAAGATTCTGTTGACTTTAGAAGTCAAAATCAAGAGCTTGGTGTTCTTGTTGACTTTTGAAAGTCAAAACCACCATATTCTTAACTCAATCCAAACCGTAAGGACTATTTCTGTCATAAACTCAAACTCATACATAGAAACCATAGGGACTGATTGTGAAATTAACTTAAACTTGATTGGGTTGACTTTTGAAAGTCAAACCAGTGTGTCCTTGGTCAAAAATCGGATTCTAACCTTCGAATTCCATTCAATTCGCGACGGTTATGCATTGATATGATGGTCACGACCCTGTACGAATCATTTTAGTGCGTTTTAACGTCCCTCATGATTGTAATTAAACCTCATTAACCCCATCTAACCGAAACCGTCAAAACCTTAACAAGAGTCTATCAATTCAATCAACCAGATTACCATTTCGCAAACAAACACTCTGCGCATGGTAAACGAACTCCTCTGGAACTTTTGCACAACTTAACTCGATCGGAATCAAAGTCAGGATCACCGGAGAACGAACACGCAAAGCCGGAACTGGGTTGTACTCGGACACCATCAATTCGAACTTCTTTCTTGTAATTGATTGTTCCTTTAGTTTCGTTTCAGTCTATAGAGCAAAAGCCCTATGATAATTCGGGCATATAACATCAAATTGATCACAGTCAAGATCTAGGGTTCATCGCAAATTTGGTTTAATCGAACCCTAACCCAAAGACCATTTCAATCTAATTAAATTACATGGATAGATTCGAAATCATTCACCCTTTGAAAGTCCCATGATTCCAGAAGCAAATATAATCCAATTTCGTGAATTTGATTCATAGTAAACCTACGGTTTACGGGTTCTTAATCGATTCAAAATCCAATCCAAATCAACACGAAAATCAAATCACACCATGCTGCCAAGTTCGTGAAACACTGATGTTCAAAAACCGTAAACTCTTTTAATCAATTAAATAACAAACGATGGAGATTGGATTAGGGATTCGAATTGGGGAAGAACCGGAGACGCGTTCAAGGACTTTAAACGCGTGGGTTTGGGTTTTGTTCACAAGTTGTATCCCAGAACAAATGGTTAAGTTTGATGGCTTTGGGGGAGGAGACCCGGGTTCGAGTCCCTCCACCCCCAATTTTTTTAAACTAAAATTTAATTATTATTTTTAATATATAACCCACCCCCATATTATTATATTAATATATAAATATGTTTTAACCCCGTAAACCACCCGTAGGCTCGGGTTTGATTTTATAACCCATTTTCATATTATTTCCCCACTTTTTAAAATAATATATTTATATTATTTTCAAACCACGAATCCGAATAAATAATATATTTATATTATTTTCAACCTGTGACTCCAATTAAAAATAATATATATTTATATATTATTTTCACCACGTTTATGAACTCTATGAAACGTTTCAAACTAATAAATAATATATTTATTTATTTATGTTATTATCCATGCTGTTATGATCCGGATAAAAATAATAGTTTTATTATTTTGTCACACATTCTAAATGATCATGTTATTTATCTAAGAATAATATATTAATTATAATATTTTCCTAGCCATTATTTTAATGATACAAACGCACGAATTTATTTATTTAGTAATTAGTATTATTCGTAATTAGAAACGTTCGACACGTAACGTAGTTGTCTTAATAATTATATTAAGAAACCCTTATTCTTGTGGACACATTCGTCTACTCATTGATCCTTAAAATGTTTTAAGACGTTCTAATCTTCCGTGTTTTCATCACAAAACCGCATTGTATCCCTAACTATTATGCTTAAAATTTTAGGGCTTACGTAAGTTGTTCACAAGTAAACTCTTATGTTTCCTACTTGCGTCCTTGTGTGGTGCTATCTACTACTCGTACACAACTCAGGTAAGTTCCATGACCCTTTTTTACTCGTTTTCCTGTTGGGGGAGAAACATGTACACAAAACATCATACTTTTACTTGTTTTCCCGTGCGGGAGAAACGGGTACGCAAACAAACATCGTTTTACATGTTTTTCCCGTTAGGGGAGAAAACATGACGCAAACTATTTTGATTATGGTACTTCATATGATATCACTGTTGAGGTTAAGCGTAACACACTATCATGAAAGTCCTCACACACATCGGACCGTTAATATGGATTTAGCGAGGTAATGTTTGGTAGTACTACTGGGTTTGAGAAACCCCACTCGGGCTAGTCGTCTAGTTCGATTGGAGGTCGAACAGGTTTAATATTGACCTATCATATTAGTCAGAGTTGATAGACCTGGCTGGAGGCAAACAAACAAACACATCAGTCAGCTTCGGTTGCGAGCGCTTTAGTAAGACAGGAACATAGGCTAGCTACCTATAGATATGCATATTGAATGTACATAATCTAGCAAACGCTCTTATTTCAAATGACTGAAACATGTGAACTCACCAACTTCATGTTGACACTTTTCGTACATGTTTTCTCAGGTCGCTATGGCACAGGTTGCACAACTAAGACATGCATGGAGTCCTACTATCATTTCACTCATAAGCAAACCGTTAAAGCAATTCACTTACTTTTCTTAAACTAAACTTTGGCGCGTTGTTTTGCGCATTTACTTTCTTGTTTAAACGCTTTCGCATTAACTCTGAACTTTTATGTTATGACATTTCAAGTCTCATATAATGTCGTTTGATAAAACTAATTACTGAGATCCTGGTGTGTCACATCCTTAACGGTAAAACTCCGTTAGTGGAATTTGGGGGTGTGACACACAGTCTCCCCTAGTTAAGAGAATTCCGTCCCCGAAATTTAGCTAGTAAAGGATATAGGGTCTGCAGAGAGATGAGGGTACTTGAGTTTCATCAGGTCTTCACGTTCCCAGGTGAACTCAGGACCACGCTTGGCTTCCCAACGAACTTTCACCATAGGGATGCGGTTACGCTTGAGTTGCTTGACTTCACAGTCCACGATTTCAACGGGCTTTTAGACGAAATGCATATAGTTGTCGATACGAACATCATAGAGAGGAACTTGAAGTGTGTAATCAGCAAGGCACCTTTTGAGGTTTGACACATGAAAAACGTCATGAACGTTACAAAGTTCGGTTGGTAGCTTGAGTCTATAGGCTACTGGGCCAATCCTTTCAAGAATATCAAATGGCCTAACGAACCTAGGGGCTAGCTTTCCCTTCTTCCCAAATCGGACAACACCTTTCTAGGGGGAAACCTTGAGTAAGACTCTATCACTGAATTGAAATTCAAGGGGCTTCCTACGGTTGTCAGCATAACTCTTTTGACGATCGCGAGAGGCTTTAAGTTTTCTTGAATTTAAAGTATCTTGTCGGTAGTTTCTTGAATGAGTTCGGGACCGGTGATTTGGGCGTCACCGATCTCGGTCCATCACACCGGAGATCGACACTTCCTACCATATAGAGCCTCGAAAGGGGCGCACTTGATGCTCGTATGGTAACTATTGTTGTAAGAGAATTCGATGAGTGGCAAGTGTTGATCCCAACTTCCTCCAAAGTCGATCACACAAGAACGGAGCATGTCTTCCAAGGTTTGTATGGTCCTTTCACTTTGACCATCAGTCTGGGGATGGTAAGCCGTGCTAAGGTTCAAACGAGTTCCCAAAGCTTTCTGTAAAGATTTCCAGAATCGGGAGGTAAAACGGCTATCACGGTCGTAGATAATGGATAGAGGGACACCATGACGTGTCACGGCCTCACTGATATAGAGTCTGGAAAGCTTCTCCATTTTGTAGTCCTCACGGATTGGTAGAAAATGAGCAGATTTGGTTAAGCGATCAACAATGACCCAAATGCAGTCATGACCACTAGAGGTTCACGGAAGCTTAGTGATGAAGTCCATGGAAATTTGCTCCTATTTCCATTGAGGGATTTCAGGTTGTTGGAGAAGACCAGATGGTTTCTGGTGCTCAGCTTTAACTTTAGAGCAAGTAAGACACTTCCCTACATAGAAGGCGATGTCTTTCTTCATTCCTAGCCACCAATAAAACTCTTTCAAGTCGTGATACATCTTATCAGCACCGGGATGAACAGAATAACGGGATTTATGTGCTTCATCAAGGATAAGGGTTTGGAGCTCACTCGAGTCGGGGATCCAAATTCGACCAATGAAGTAAAGGAGATCATCGGGTTTGGGTTTCAAGTGCTTTTCGTCACCACAATCCAACTCCTTCTTCAACTCATCATTTGCAACAACTTGTTTTTGGGCTAGGAGGATCTTATCATTGAAACTGGTTTGGACCAACATTCCCATGGCTCGCACACGGGTGGGTTTGATTCGGTCCTTGCGACTAAGGGTGTCAGCCACCACATTAGCTTTCCCCGGGTGGTAACGAATTTCACAATCGTAGTCACTAAGTAATTCAACCCAACGTCGCTACCTCGTGTTAAGTTCTTTCTGGTTCAAAATGTGTTGGAGGCTCTTGTGATCGGTGAAAACCACACATTTAGTGCCGTAGAGATAATGTCTCCAGAATTTCAAAGCAAAGACCATCGCACCCAACTCAGGGTCATAAGTAGTGTAGTTCTTTTCGTGAAGCTTGAGCTGTCTGGATGCATAGGCTATGACCTTGTCTCCTTGCATGAACACGCAACCAAGACCCTGGTTTGAGGCATCACAATATACAACGAAGTCATCATTGCCATCGAGAAGACTTAGAATAGGGGAGTTGCACAATTTTGGTTACGAGTTTGGAATGCATCTTCTTGCTTTGTTCCCAGATGAAAGGCTTATTCTTTTGGGTCAAGGTAGTGAGAGGCAATGCAATCTTTTAAAAGTTTGAGATGAACCCTCGGTAGTAACATGCCAAACCCAAAAAGGATCGGATCTCAGAGGGAGTAAAGGGTGTACTCCAATTCTTGATAGCGATGAATTTGGCTGGATCGACGTGTATACCCTGGTCGTTGATGACGTGACCCACGAAATGAACTTCTCTAAGCCAGAATTCACACAAGGAGAATTTAGCATAAAGTTGTTCCTTCTTCAAGAGTTCCAAAATCAGCTTAAGGTGGGTTGTATGATCTTCTTTGGTTCGGGAATAGATCAAGATGCCATCAATGAAAACAATGAAAAATTGATCCAGGTAGGCTTTGTAGACACGGTTCATGAGGTCCATGAACAACCAAAAGGCATAACCAAGAACTCGTAGTGTCCATAACGAGTTCTAAAGGCAGTTTTGGGAATGTCATCTTCATGGACTCGGAGTTGATGATACCCAGATCGGAGATCAATCTTCGAGAAACAAGTTGCTCCTTGCACAACTTTTATAGGGGATTAGTTTAAGTCATTCCGAACAAGTTTCGTTTAGAAAGTTTTTCCATTTGAGACTCGGATCATAGCCAAAACAGTCCAACAAGACAGAAGGTACTGAAAAAGGTTACTATACCGTTTTGGCTACTACAGAGTCAGACTTTTGAAATAGAAAACGATCCAATTATGGTTGGAAAGGAAATTCGATGAACTATGTCGTGGAATTTTATTTTGCTCAGTTTCGATTAATTATGGTCATGTTATGCTCAGTTAAAGTCAGCACGGTTTCTGTCCAAAATCAATTGTTGCACTTAAGTGGACCGTTTAGGGTTTTAAGGTTACTGAACGCGTAAATAAAAATTAGACGAATGTTATTATGTTATTATGATACATAATAAAATCAGATTACGTTAGCCAAAACATCACGTGTCACCGGTCTAGCCATGGAATTCACAGAAGCGTTTTGGAGAATCACATAATGCAATCGGCATAGCCGACACGAGCAAGTAGATTCTATATTTAATTAGCGTGTGAGTTAATATAAGTAATAATATAGAATAAATAACATGTTTTAAGTTAGCAAGAACATACTAAAGCATCGGCAGAGCCACTTTTCCGATAGTTGTCTTGAGGATTCGCAGAATGCGACGGCATAGCCGCCATTGCAAACAGGATCCTTTGCTTGTTAGTTGGTTATGTTAGGTTGATTTATTAGTTTGATTAAGATTATTAGAGGGTTTTTAAGGATGAGGTTTCACATGATCAAGTGATCATGGACAGAAAATAGAAAAAGTTTGAGGGGATGAAGAAAGAGTGAAATAAAAAGACTGTATTGAATTTCGGAAGGTTACTTACTTGTTTGATCTTCAAACTCTTGGAATCCTCTAAGGGATTTTTGAAATCTTCAAGGGGAGGGCAAGGATTTTGAAATTTATGAGGGTTTGGGAGTGTTTGAGGAAAAATTAGCAAATAAAACAAGATCCTAAGCCTCTTATTTATACCAATGGTTGAAGGGGTGTAACTATGGAATGTCTTGGAAAACACTTTAAGGATTTATGGGGCCTCAAATCTGTGAAATTTAGCTTAATGGGGCTGGGTTTTGTGATTTCTTGCTTGGCCTAGGTCCAAGAGTAGGTGGGTTGGGTCCTAGCTTGGTCGGGTTGAGTGCGCGCATTCAAAAATTGCGATTTTAAGAATTTTTAAGGGAAATTGGCAAATGTTTTCAACATGAAAATTGATTGTCATAAAAAAATGAGTATGTTTAGCTAAAAAAATTTAATTCAAAATTTTGTTATTCGCGTACGGTTGTTGGCGGTCGGTAGGCGAGAAAACGGACTTTTTGATCGTTTTTCGAATTTCATGATTTATCTAAGGAAAGTTTTGCAAACAAACTTTGTTTTAAATAAAGAAATGAATATGTTAAACATTTAAAACATAAATTAATTTCATGTTAGACGAATTTGTCGGTTGTGGACGGTACGCAGCTAACGGCGGTTTAAAAGGCGAACGATCGCACGAAAGTACTAACTAGTACTTTTAAGTATCAAATCACTTTGAATGAGTTATAAAAAATGTTTGAGGTGTATGGGGTGATTCATGTGTCGTAATGATAAATTAATTCTACGTGTAATCCATGAATCGATCATAGATAAGTATAAGTCTTTGAAATCAAGCATAAACGTTATGTTTCACATGTGAACTAGTATGTAACAATGTATGAATAGGATTTCAATTAAAATGAAATGTCATGCGGATTCTCTTTGATAAGTCTAGAACAAGTATAAGTAGTAAAAATAAGAAGTGTCACAATTAATAATTTCAAACTTATCTTAAGATACTTAGTTTATCATATCCATGTACATCACTTCACCTACTTTCCCTTTCTTGTTTCATCTCTCTCACATGCTTATTAATGTAATGCATAAATAAACCCATAAATTCAATCCACATAAAATCTAGAAAAAGAGAGAAGAGAATTCATAAATAAACCTACAAATCTTATTTGCATAAGCCCTAGCACCACACAACTTCTAGAGAGACAGATAAGGTTTACGAGAGAGAGAAGGCTGGAAATGTAGGGTGTCGGCAAACCTCCAGCGACCCCTCCAAGCCGTCCTGCGGCGACGACAGAAGCAGAAGACGGTGGTAGGCGGCGGAGGTTCAGGTTCAGCGACATCCTAGGGTTAACCCGGAATAGCCATAGATATCGTTCCAGCAGAGGTGCAAGTTCTGTGACAAAAGCAGAAGATGAAAGAAACCCAGCTAGGTGATTTACAGTCGGAAACGGCAGCTGCTGTACTACCTGAATGACACTAGTACAGAAAGGTTCTTTAACAGCGGTTAAAAATATCATTTGAAGCGGTTGTTTAATAAACCACCGCGCACTAGGTTATTAAACATATTTTATAGCGGTTTATCTATTTACTTATTATTTTTAGCGCTTTAAGTTCGTGGATTTTGGAGGACTAGTGTTATACCCACGCGCGTTGCGGCGCGCAAAACCGTCAAAATTAACGTCTTGAAAACTTTATACAATCAAATAAAAAAATTAACATCGACGTTCTCAATTCCAGGGTTTACACATGTTACTGTAGGTTTAATGTTGGCTAACTGCAAAGATCTTGTGAGGGTTAACTTTATAAATCATATTTATACACAAATTGTTTAGGAAAAAAGGAAGTAAAGTTTTTTTCTTAAAAACATTATTATGTGAAATTACATTTCTGTGTGTTATAGCATACATAATCGGGTTAGTAAATTGTTCTATTTAATATCTTTACTTGTATTATAATCTAAATTACATTTCCGTTTTTAATAGGTAGTTACTAAATTTAGGCTGAGTATAACATTCGGTAACTTTTCTGATCCTTCATTCAGTTTTAATTTTTTTTTATTTTTTTACATTTGAAGTGGTCAATATTTAAGCCCCACTCATCCACTAACCTAACTACAATGGGGCTTGAGGTGGGCAAAAAAACCGGTTTCAAACCGGGTCCCCGGAACCCGACCCGAACCGGGTTCACAACCAAACTGGTTTCACCCAACCCGATCCGAAACCCGATCCAAACCGTAGGTGTTTTACCAGTTTTTAAAAATGTTTTGGATACCAGTTCTTAACCCGACCCGGTCCGGTTTCACCCTCAAACCAGTTTTCGGGCCCGAACCGGTTCTCAAACCGGTTCCGAACCGGTTCGAACCGTTGGAATTTTCGATTTTAACGGCTTTATAGCCGTTCCAACGGCTATTTGACCGTTTTTTTTTGTTTTTTTTGTATTTTGGAGCCCATATAACTTGTATAAATAGGTGTGGGTTGTATTGGTTCAACCACACAATTCCAAAACGCTCTCATTTCTAAAAAACGCTCTTATTTCTCAAAAACGCTCACGCTCGAAAGTCGAAACTCTCAAAATGGCAAACGAATCTCAACAATCTAATATTCTTGGTGCTTCTCAAAGTGTTAGTGCTCCCACGGTTGTGCGGGTTATTCCTACAACAAGGAATCCCAATGTTTGGCAACATTTCGATTTATGCGAAATGTCGAATGGTGGTCATAAGGCTCGATGCAAGTTGTGCGGGCATTTTTTTGGAAAAGACGCAAACACAACTTTGAAGAATCACATTGAAAAAAATTATTGTTCGTTTAAAAAGTCTCAAGCTTCGCAAGGTCAAACAAGTATGACAAACGAAGGTAATATTTTTTGCGTATAATGTTGACTTGGTTCGGGAGAGGATGGCGCATTTTGTGATTCAAGAGAGTCTACCTTTCAAACACTTTGACAACGAGCGTTTGACTCGGCTTATTCAACAAACGCTCCAACCTCGCTACACTCATGTAAGTCGTGCTACTCTTAGACGAGATTGTATAAATATGTGGAAAAAAGCTAAAGTAGAAATAATAAATGAATTTGAAAATTTAAAAACCGGTATTAGTTTAACTTGTGATGTTTGGTCGGCTCCCCACAATTTGCCGGATTCTTACATTTGTGTTACCGCTCATTGGATAAATCCGGAAAGTTGGCAAATGATGAAACGTACTATTGCGTTCGATATTTTTGCATACCCACACACCGGTGACAATTTATTTTATATTTTAGACAAAGTTATAAGAACTTTTAAAATAGAAACTAAAGTTTTTTCAATATCGTTTGATAACGCCTCGAATAATACCGTCGCGGTAAACCAACTTATTTTAAAATATAACCCGATTTGTAATGGTATTTTTTTCCATAGCCGATGTGTTGCACATATTATTAATTTAGTTGTGCAAGATGGTCTTAAACACATTGACGATGTTAGAAATCAATTTAAACAAATGTTGCGTGACATTTTTCATACAAGTCAAAGAAGATATCATCGATATATAAAATTTTGTAAAGACGGGCAAACCGAATGTTTAGGTCCAAATTAGGACGTTTCAACACGTTGGAACTCAACGTGTAACATGTTCGAAAAAGCCATTCAACAAAAACGAAGTTTGCAAATGTTTCATTCCCAACTAGCAAGGCAAAATAAAGTAACAAAATTTCCGACATCGGGTTGGGGTATCATTGAAGGTGTAGCCGATATGCTCCATATTTTTAAAACCGCTACAACCTATTTATTGGGAGTTTACTATCCCACAAGTCCTTTGGTTTTAAACCAACTTTTTTTAATGGTCGAAAAATTAAACGAATATTCCATGCGAGGCGGCATATTTAAAGAAATGATACCGCCAATGAAAGAGAAATTTAAAAAATATTTTAAAGAAATGCCCCCGATTATTACTTGCGCCGCCGCCTTAAACCCGTGCTTAAATGTTTCGGGTGTTGAAACTTTAATTGAAAAAATAATTTACGGTTTAGATTTATACGAAGAAGACGTATTTTTAACGGATAGAGCAAAAACTATTTTTACACAAAATTTGTCTACTTTATTTATTGTTTATGTTGAAAAATATGGTACAACATCTACCGTTCATGAGCAATTTAGAAACGCTCCATCAAGTGCAAGTACTAGTCGGAGTTTAATGTTAAACTTATTTAATACTATACTTAATGAAAATAGTAAACGTCAACGGGGTAATACCCCAAGTAGCGAATTAGGTAGATATATCGGTTCGGATTTTTTAACCGGTATGAATGCTCATGATTTTGAGACATTTGATATCTTGGCTTGGTGGAAAGGGAAGGAAAACCAATTTCCCGTCCTATCCGCTATGGCCCGTGATCTACTAACCGTCCAAGCTTCTACGGTAGCTTCGGAATCTGCTTTTTCTGTTAGTGGCAGGGTTGTTTCTTTACGAAGAACAAGACTAACTCCGACATCGGTGGAAACGTGCATTTGCTTAAAAGATTACTTGGACGCGGCGGAAAGAATACAACATATATCTTCCCTTGAAGGCGAACTCGAAGTCGAGGGAGAGATATACGAGGACGAGGTGGAAGGAGGATTGATTGAAGCAATCGGCGAAGACCTCCTACGAGGGAGTTCGGGATCCGACTAGTACCGACTACCCGGATTTTCAATATATCCACGAAGAAGACTTTTATATTTAATGTATTTTTAATTTGTAAACTTTTAATTATTTGTTTTGTAATTTCTAAACTTTATCTTGTATGTTTTGTAATTTTTAAGTTAATTTAATATCTTTAACGGTTAATTTTTTTAAAAATTAACGGTTTTTTTTTTTTTAAAATCCGGGTAAACCGGTTTGGGACCCGAACCGGTTTAGTAGCCAACCCGGTTTCAACCCGGTCCGATCCGGTTTGGTAGGGTTGGGTTCGATGATCCTGGAACCCGGTTCGTGACCCGAACCGGTTTGTACGTCGACCCGGTCCAACCGGGTTTTGCTCAACCCGAACCGGTTTTAAACCCGAACCGGTTTCGTTAAAAAACCCGATTTGTACACCTCTAATTGGGGCTAATGGTGAGCTTTTAAAATTTGACAAATTGACCAATTAATATGTCATTCTTATTTATTTTTCAAAGTGTTCAAATATATGATATTAACGGAACTGTTTTAAAATGACAATCCATCATTATTTTTTAATTTTATGGGATGTGTTGTTTATTAAATAAATATAATTTTATGTACGGACTTTTACAATTTTTTTGTTAGTGGGTGGGTGTTGATTATACGAAGATCTAAAAACTGAGAGTGGGTTGTTTTGCTATGTGAGTATTTGAAAAACGGTCAAAGTGGTCGGATTTTATATCATTGAATTGAAGATTTTTATTTTAGGGACGCTTGGCGGATTTTAGAATTTTTTGGGATTGTCGCGAAGATACCGTCGGTTACTATAGGAAACAAAAACGTAGGTGCTGATATGTAATCACGTAACATATTAATTTTTTTTATTAAAAAAACTATAGCAATACCATACTCAAATTAAAGAGAATAAAATACTCGTTTTTATGGTGTAACATTTTATAAAAAAATATTAAGGTATGAAAAAGTTATGGACGTTTAAAAATCGTGGAGGGTAGTTATTTTAAAGTGTAATTATTGTTTAAATAACAAAAAAATTGAGTAAAGTTGAGAAGGCAAAGATGTAAGTATTGTTTAAAAGACATATTTACCCTCAAATAGTTTTTAACACATGCATTAATTGTTGTACATTGAACAATCATACTTATATTAATTAAAATTTAATATGCCCTTGTGTGATGTATTATAATATAGTATAGATGAGCGCTTTATTTGAACGACCGTTTTATTTGGATTTTGGAGGATTTAATTTAGTTTAGTGAAAGCTTTGAGTTTTTTTTAAACCTCTAAAACGATGGACCGCCTTATTTTTTGAGTTTATTTTTGAAATTCTCAAATTTGATAATAAACTTCCCTGTTCAAATTTAAAACTCTCTAATATTATTATACTAGGTTAGAAACCCGTGTATTACACGGGTTGAATAAATACAATGTTATATATTTATAATAAATATTTACTTGTTACATATTTATGATATATTACGTAGTTTTTTAATACAAATTTTAGAAACGTCATATAGTTACTTTTTAAAAATTGTTTTATAAAAATAATGAAATAAATGTTCAATTTCTAAAAATGTTTTATGAACAAATCTATATTTTTTTTTAAATAAAAAAACGTTTATATATTTTTTTATAGAAATCGTTATTATTTAATAGGGGAGAGATGTGAAAAACAAAAAATAATTAAAAAACTTGTACAATTAATAGGAGAGAGAAGCGGAAAAACTTGTCTCACAAAAACCTTTATTTATTATAGAGTATAGATTAATAATTTGTTTAAAATATATTATTAATGAAATATGAAAGTGTATTTATTATGAGAGAGAGGCGAGAAAATTTTTATAAGGATGAATATGGAGGCAACATGTGACATTAAGAAACCTTTATTTATTATATAGTATAGATTATTATTATTTTATTGAGTTTATTTTTGAAATTCTCAAATTTGATAATAAACTTCGCTGTTCAAATTTAAAACTCTCTAATATTATTATATTATTATTATTTTATTGAGTTTATTTTTGAAAATTCCGCCTTATTTGAAAATCTCTTTTAGTTTGTTTTTGAAATTCTCACTAATATATATCACAAAAAATATATCACTAAACAAAAGAAAACAAAAAAGTTGTGAGTTACATATCTTAAGTTTGTATTAACATATGTAACATTTGATTTTTACATATGTAACATTTGATTTTATATATGTAAAAAGTTACCAGTTACATATGTAAGTTTGTATTAACATATGTAACAATAGAAGATAGGCGAAAGTAAATGGGTTAAAAGTTAGAAAAACGCAGATAGAGGATCACAAATATACTAAAAAAACGAGAACTGAAATTATCATTTTTATAATAAGGTTATTAGAGATAATATATTAATGTTAATATTGCAATCGTTAACCACATAGGACTTTTTTTTATCTATGCAATATTCTTTATTATAATGTTTGGTGACTTTAGTTGGATTTTCTTTGCTATACATGATACAATGTCTAATATTTATTTTTATAATTAATATATTTCATTTAAATGGATGTGGTTAAATGTTTGTTGTTTGCCTAATCTTGTTGTATTCTTTATTTTATTGGTTATAATGATCCTCATTAGTTACATATGTTACCTTTCTTAGTTACATATGTATTAAAACTGTAAACAAATTATTTGAAATAAAATCAGAAATTTACATATATAACATCCATTTAAAAGGCTAAATTTTATATTCATTATGTAGTAAATGGGTTTTAAACCCACAACATATTGGTTGTGGGCCTCCTCTCTTTACATATATAACAACTATAGTTACATATGTTACATTTCTTAGTTAGATATCTAATATAATTGTTACACATGTAACTATACCTGATCACTTGGTTATAAAAATTATTTTTTAGTTACATATGTAACGTTACTGCATATATTACTAAGTCAAATCTCTTTATCATTATTATTTATCTGATTATTTATAGAATTTAACTTTTAATTTTTTATTAAGACTAAACTGATTTGACTAAGAGAGAGGAGAGAGAATATAAAAATTCAGTTAACTTTCAGTTTGACTTGTCATGAGAGAGAAATAAAAATTATTTTTAAACTTTACTATTTTACATTTTTTTTACTTTTTATGTATAAAATAATCCATTAAATTGAAGCTTTAATCTCCACCCTAGGATCAATTCAATCAATGACTCATATATGGTTTACAAGGTTTTTCCAACTCAAAAGGGTTTTTATTATAACTACCTATATATATATATATATATATATATATATATATATAATAGGGGGAATCAAATAAGAAGTAGTTTTTCACTAAAAAATCTAAGAAATGACAAAAATCTTAAGAAACGATATCAAAGGAACTCCGATTGAGCTAATTTCAGTGGTGTTGGAACCGTCTCGTCAAACTCTACCATCTTAGCTTTTAAGGTTTAGCTTTTAAAGTTTAGATTTTACGTTTGAATTTTAGGGTTTTAGCCTTAGGGTTTAGCTTTTAGGGTTTAGATTTTATGGTTTAGGTTTCTTTTTGGGGGGTAGGAGGTTTAGGTTTTTGGGGGTGGGTGGGGGTGGGTTTAGGTTTTTGGGGGGTGGGGGGTTTAGGTTTTTAGGGGGTGGGATGGTGGTTTTAGGCTTTTCGGGGTAGGGTTGGAGGGAGTTTAGGTTTTTGGGGGTGCGGGTGGAGGGGGTTTAGGTTTTTGGGTCCGAGTTAAGGTTCGATGAGGCAGTTCCAACGCCGCTGGAATGAGCTCAATCGGAGTTCGTTTGACCCACTTCTTAGGATTTCTTAGCGAAACATCACTTCTTAGTGGAACCGTCCCCTATATATATATATATAGGGTTGAGTTAATTAGAAAACTCATTTTCATTGGAAAACCAAAAACTCCTCATTAAAGATACTACATATGTGTAGTACACCCAAAAACCTAACCCACCCCTAAAAACCTAAACCCCCCACCACACCCCACCCAAAAACCTAACCCCACTCCCCCTACCCACCCCTAAAAACCTAAACCCCCCACCCCTCCAAAAACCTAACTTAAAAGCTAAACTAAACCCAAAAGCTAACCCACTATTTTTTTGAGTTTTTTTTAACGAGAACGACGTGGGAAACATGGTCTCCAAACCAGTTTTTTATTTTTTGATTTATATTTTGAGTTATGATTTTTTTATTATTTTTTTTACCTTTAATAAGTAGTTTTTTGGTTTTCTCATGAACAATGAGTTTTCTTATGATCCTTTCCCTATATATATATAGGGGAGGGATCAAGAGAAAACCACAAAGTTAGGCGACAACTGAGAAAACCATTAAAAGCCAATCAAATAATTTATAGATTTTTTATTTTTTTTAATTTATTTCTAAGTGCATTAATATAATATTACATGATTGGATAAAATTGGTCAAAATTGGTTGGTTAAAATTGGTTGTAATATTACATTGATACTCTTATAAAAAAATAAAAATAAAATAAAAAATAAATATTATTATATGATTGGTTAAAATTGGTTTTTTTAGTGGGTTTCTCGGGTTTCGCCTAAATATGTGGTTTTCTCTGGAACCCTCCCCTATATATATGTGGTTTTCTTTTTATATATGTATATATATATATATGTGTGTGTGTGTGTGTGTGATTTTCTCTGAAACTCTCCCCTAAAAAAAAATTAAAGAAAAATATAAAAAAGTTAAAAAAACAAAAACTTAAAAAACCAAAACGTTTCTCTCGTTTTCTTCGTTTCATAAAAAAAATTCAAAAAACTAGTCGGTTTAGCTTTAGGGTTTAGTTTAGGTTTTAGGTTTAGTTTAGTTTAGTTGTTTGGATTTAGTTTACCCTGTATATATGGGGTAAGGTTCGTTTCAAAACCCACTATTATTGTGTTAACCCAAAAAAAAAACCCCGTAAAAATCGACCAAATCACCATCTTTTTTTGTGAATAACATTATTATCATTATTATAATAATATAACGTCATGTTATTGTTTGCATTTTATTAAATTCATGAGTGTAAGGGATTTTACACCAGTGTAATAAGTTAAATATTTATTTTTTTGAAAAAATTTACACCGGTGTAAACTCCTTTACACTCGTGAATTTACAAAAATGTAAAAAATAACATGACGTTATATTAGTGTAATAATGGTAATAATGTTATTCACAAAAAAAAGATAATGATTTGATCGATTTTTACGGGGGTTTTTTGGGTTAACACAATAATAGTGGGTTTTGAAAGGAACCTCTCTCTCTCTCTCTCTCTCTATATATATATATATATATATATATATATATATATATAGGATGAAGACTCCCCCAAGTTGTGAAAACATTAAAAACTCTTCAAAAAATGGATTTTTACAAGGGTTTTTTTTAAAGCTTTTATATGTAATTTGAAAACTTTTTATAAAAAAAAATCAAAAGGCGTCGATCAGATGTTTTTATAAAAATTTTTTATAAAAATTCTGCCAGTTGTTTTACATATGTAGTTTTTGTTTTAACACAAAAAACGGGGATTTTTGTCCATTTAAAAAAAAACCGCTCGGCGTTTTTTGACGAAAATTTTATAAAAGTGGCTTAGAATGATTTCCATTTTTTTTAAAAAAAAACATGTAAAAACATGTTTTTTGGGAGAGTTTTCAATGTTTTCTCAACTCATGTAAAAACAATGTTTTTGACGAAAATTATATATATATATATATATATATATATATGTGTGTGTGTGTGTGTGTTTAATTAAGAATCATAATTTTGGCGAGAACCAAAAGAACCATGCATAGGATGCATGTATGCATTTGTGCATATATAGTAAGGATGCATGTATGCATTTGTGTATGAATGCATGGTTATTTTGGTTCTCGCCAAAATTATCGTTCTTAATTGAACATCTCACTATATATATATATATATAGGGGACGTATCAAATGAAAACATTGAGTTGTTGTGAAAACTCTTAAACTCATTCCTAATCATTCATTTAATTTATATCATTTCTGATTTATTATATTCATATAGGGGTATTATAGTAATTCACCTTTTATAATATATATTTCATATTTTTGTCTCTCTTTAAACCTAAATCAGATCTTCATATGAAGATCTTCATCTTTCTCTCTCTCTCTTAAATCAAATCTTCATCATCAGATCTTCACGTGAAGATCGCCTTCATCTATCGGCCATCACCATCTTCAGATCGCCTCCCTCACCATTTCCAAAACACAAAAATCCCATAGAACTTAACCCTTTCACTTTCTAGATCTGTTGTTGCGAAACCCTAGTTTTTCTCCCATTATTCAGTCTGTGATTTCTCCATTTTTGCTCTAAATTAACTCGAGTTCATCTGATAATCGCAACTACTTCGTTTGAATTTGAGTTCCATTCAAGAATTATTCAGCAGATCCGTCAACAGATCCGTCAACGATAGGAAAGATCCGCTCTGGTTCATCATGAACAAATCATCAACAGATCTGTCTTCATTACTCCACACACGATAGGAAACATCTGCTCCTCTGATTCAGCCTTCGCTGGTTCAGTAGTAGAAATCTACTTCATCTTTCTGGGTTTGATTAAGAAAGAAAACAAGGTTTGAGGTGGAGACGACGAAGCAGGTAGGTTGTATTTCCGATTAGGGTTTGTAACTTGCTCAAAAGCTCCTGATTCAACCAAGTTTTTTGCCTTTCTTTATACGAGCAGTCGGGAAGGTAAAATACTAAAGATGTTTATTTTTTTTCATAAATATTTGTTGCTGGTTCAGATCAAGTTGTTTTTGGGATTTATGTGACCATAAACTCATAAACCCATCAACTTCATCAGATGTAGCTGGTTCTTTACATAGCTATCGATGTTGGTACTTTTTAAAGGTTTGATTCATATGAAAAGTAACTTTTTTTTACCCCCAAATCCTAATTTGTTGATCAAAGTTTATGTTTTCTGTTGGTTAAGATTTTATTTTTCTCTAACTTGATTTACCTATTTTGTTGCATTTAATAATATATTGTGAAGTTTGGTAAGATTTTTTATATAAGTGACGAATTCAATGTCTTATACAATCTAGTAATAGCGAATTAGGGATTTGATAGGTTAAGTTGTTTTAGCGACATGTTTGATTACTTTTTTAGTTGTTACAGTCTGGTGGTAGGTTTCTGAAATTTGATTACATGTTAATTGTTACAGTTTGGTGATAGGAATTTAGGGATTTGCAAACACTGATACTTTTAAACCCAGATTTAAGGATGGAAAAAGGTTTAATAAGATGTACACATATTTGAATTTGAGTTTACACATGTGTATTTTATTTTTACACATGTGTATTTATTTTTTACATATGTGTAAATTGGGTGTTCTTGATTTTTTTTGGGGGGGTTAGGTGTTTTATTTTTTAACTTTTCAAGATTGTTTTGATCTGTGTTGGTTGTATTTTGTTGTTTTTATGTGTGAAAAATTATGTTTTATGACGCCTTTGTTGTTTAGATAGTGTAGAAAAGCACATGAGGATCGAAGTATGACAAGAAGTTCTATGCTCAAGACGGTGTAAAAGTCTGGATTTTAAAAGTTTTGAATTCAAGATCGAGTTTGATTTTACAAATAGGATGTATTCGATTTTTAAACATGTGTATTTGATTTTTTTACACAAGTGTAAACTGATTTTACACATGTGTAAAAGAGTTCTTATTCATGTGTATTTGATTTTATTCTGTTTATACAGTGTAAATATGAGTTTTATGTTTTACACTACATAAAATCTGTGTTTTAGGTTATTACTTACGTTTATTTTGATTATTACATATGTTTTTTTTGTTTTTACACATGTGTAAAGATCCTCTTATTCAATTGTTTCATATATATATATAGAATAGTTAACAATTCTCATTTAATCAAAAAAGAAAAAGGAAAAAGAAAAAAAAGTAAAATAACATTTTTACCCTCTTATTTAATCTAAGCCACAAACTTTTATTATTAAAATATTAAAATTGCTAAATCATTTCTAGCCACATATTAATTTATTAGGAAATGAATATGTGGTCCAGAATGAGTTTAAGGGTTTTCACAACAACTCAGGGTTTTTATTTGATAAGTCTTATATATATATATATATATATATATATATATATATATATATATATATATATATATATAGGGTTAGGTTCAAATAAAAAGGGTTTTTAAAATAAGAAGGGTGAGAAGGATTTAGGGCCATTAGATCAAATTGTAGAAATGATTTAATGGTTGAGATCAAATTATAGAAGAAAAAGTTGTTAAATAGTATTTTAGTCATGACCAATTTTGTTGACTTTTTATCAAGTTTCCCCTCTTTTTTAAACGTTCATAACTTTTACATACGACATTATTTTTTTTAACTTACATCATAAAAACGAGCGTTTTTTATCTTTAAAACGAGTATAGTCTCGTTATATACAAAAACAAAAAAATAAATTTACGTTTTCCAGCTCATTGTGTAATTTGCTCGTCATTGTGTAATGTCAGGTCTGGTCATTGTGTAATACATATAACACAATAATGAAAAATATTTGACAAAATGAGCAAATTACACAATGAGCTGGAAAATGTAAAACACAATGATGAATATATATAACACGGTGATGAAAAATATTTGACAAAATAAGCAGATTACACAATGAGAAATAACACAATAATGAGCAAATTACACAATGAGCTGGAAAACTTAAAACACAATGATGAATACATATAACACAATGATGAAAAATATTTGACAAAATGAGTAAATTACACAATGAGCTGAAAAACGTAAAACACAATGATGAATACATATACATAATTGCGAAAAATATTTGACAAAATGAGCAAATTACACAATAATATCAGGTCTGGTTATTGTGTAATGTCAAAAATAACACGAAATTATCTAAAACGTAAAACACAATGACGAAAACGATCATTTTTTTATCTTTAAAACAAGTATAGTGTCATTATGTATAAAAACGAAAAAAATTACAAAAACGAGTATAGTGTCGTTATATACAAAAACGACATTATTATGTAATTTGCTCATTGTGTAATATGCTCATTTTGTCAAATATTTTTATCATTATGTTATATGTATTCATCATTGTGTTTTACGTTTTCCAACTCATTGTGTAATTTGCTCATTTTA
Source organism: Smallanthus sonchifolius (assembly GCA_023525975.1). NCBI lineage: Eukaryota > Viridiplantae > Streptophyta > Magnoliopsida > Asterales > Asteraceae > Smallanthus > Smallanthus sonchifolius. The sequence goes on along the minus strand of CM042036.1, from coordinate 59,945,333 downwards.
TCAAATATTTTTCATCATTGTGTTATATGTATTCATCATTGTGTTTTACGTTTTCCAGCTCATTGTGTAATTTACTCATTATTGTGTAATTCGCTCAAATATGTCAGGTCATTGTGTAATGTCAGGTCTGGTCATTGTGTCTAATGTCAGGTCAATGTGTCAAATATTTTCCATCACTATTTTATATATAATACATAAAAAACAGTGACAAAAATAACATGAAATTATCTAAAACATAAAACACAATGATTAATACATATAACACAATGATGAAAAATATTTAATAAAATGACCAGACCAGACCTGACATTACACAATGACCAGATCTGATATTACACAATGATCTGGCATATTACACAATGACCATTATGCCTTCCCTTTAAAAACAATAAAAGGATGCATGTCAAGCTAAGAATCCTTCTTACCCATCTTATTTTTAAAACCCTTTTACCATAACCTAACCCTATATATATATATATATAGGGAATGGATCATTTGAGAACTCCTAAATATTTTGAGAACTCGTGAGAACTTTCAAAAAACTAATCAAAACCATTTTTTTTGTTTTTACTACTTTTATTAGTAGAATACAACATAAAAAAATGAATTTATATATTTAAATTTACATGTATTCATATATTAAAAAAAATATACACATGTGTAATGTCACACCCCGACCGAAGGCGGAATCATCGAGGCCGACAATGGAATGATTGTTCAAAAGCACATGATAACTAAAATGTTGCATAATTCATTAATTAAATTTAAAGACAACAAAGATCAAAATACAATACATTTCAAATAACCTAGTCTAGTTCAAAACATTGATTTATTTAACTAGGTCCATAGTTCTTAAGTGGAGGAATCTTCGGCAAGCAATCACATATCCAAACCTGAAACATTATTTAAATCAAGTGTCAACTAAAAAGTTGGTGAGTACATAGGTTTTGTAGTTCCGATAAGTAGTAGATAAAAACGTTCTGCAACTCATTGTTTATCTTGTTAAACATAGTACATATATGGTGTATCATTTATCTAATCACAATTCAAACCTAGTTTGACGCGCTTGAACAAAGCACAACAGCTAAGTCCGGTATGTTTGAATATTATATCCGGTACGTTTGAATATAACACGCGGCTATATCCGAGTATGCAGTAATAAACACCCTAACCGGGTGGGCTGGTCAGGCACAATAGATCTATTAATATTACTGTTGGTTTTCTTGTGTTTAAATGTATGTACATCCAAGATAATAAGCATATAGTCCACATGTATAACACGTATAAACAATGTGAGTAGCATGTATAATGTTTCACCCCAAAATGCGCAAAAATGTAAAATAGGGGCTATGTAACTCACCTGGCTAGCGGATATGATAATCCACGAGTGCGGGTGATAAGGACGTTGAAACCTAAGCACGATGAAATCCTATGTGGATAGATAAGTATTATTGTATGTTTATATATGTGCATATTCATATTTAAATGTGTATAGGTTTTATAATAATATTCCTTAATATTTATTTGTATAAAATATGGTAGAAAAATGATAATGATTTTATAAAACTTTAACTTATAAAAATGTATATATTGTTAAAATATTACATTTTTAAATAAGTAGTTATTATGTATTTATAAAAGTTTCTATTTATTTATATTATCATTATTATCTATATATTTTTTGTAAGTTAAAACTATTCTAACAATTTTAAAAATATAGTGTTTATTATTTTATAAAAATTTGGGTGGGTTAAGTATGTATAAAAAGTTGTTTAATCGTTTTTAAAATAAACGAACGAGTAAACCGGCTCGTTTTAGTTTTTATTGTATAAAAAGAATATTAAAATAAGTTAAAATAAATAAAATAAAAACAGAATAAAAAAGTTTGGGCCGAAGGCCAACCGGGATCGAACCCGCGACCTCAGGATCAAACACACACACGCATAACCAGCCGGGCCACTGCCCATCGCTGGTTATGTGTGTACCCGTTAATTTAAATACACAAGTGGGAAATTAGTCGCTGGTCCTCGGCAACCGGCAAACCGTGTCCGAGGACACTGGTTTGCCCGGTAACTCATGGGCGATGGTCGCGATTTCGATTGGGGCAGTTTGACAAGCGATAACAGAAGGTAAAGGAACCAAATTGAGGCTCGAACCTGGTCGCGAAGGGTCTGGTCGGCAGAGTTCTAAATCCGAAAATGTCAAGAATGGGAATCGATCTTCTGGATGGAATTAGCCTTTAAAAACTTGGTCACAGCTTCACTCGGAGACGACGAATGCAATGGTGCCTTCAATTTGGAGTGAGAGTGGGTGGAATGGGGGTAGCGAGCTCGAGCAGGTCCGAAGATGGCTATTTATAACCGAGCTCAAACCTTATGACCAAACGTGCAATTAAGTATGTCCAGACATTCGTCTGGACGAGACGAAGCTAACGAGCTATCAAGCATGCGTGGAGGTTGACTGTCGGGCTCGAATTCGTGGCGTGGGTTCTCGGCCACCAACAGGATCAGACTATCCGCATGTTGGGGAGACCAATTGGTCGGGGGCTTTTGCTCGCGTGGGAACGACGAGTCCAAGGATGCCTTAAGCGGCTGTCGAGGTGCAGGGAACAGCCCTGTCGGGGTGTTCGCCGGAAAAACGCTTTACCCGCCGGACCAAGGAACATGGTGACCGGAAAGTCGAGTTGGAAATTGGCAGATTTGGTCCTTGTAGTTTGGTTTTGTTTTAATTCGACCCCTGAGATAATTACTGATGAATCCTTGTAGTTTGATTTGTACAGAAATAGTCCCTCAACAGATTTTATCTTAAAACGATCTAGTTTGAAAATTTTCAAAACAACCCTTCAACTTTTATAAAAATAAATTTCTTTAATTTCTTTTAATTTCAAATATATTTTATAAACTTATTTTATTATTATTATTATAAATAATTTTTATAAAAGTTATTTATCTTATTTAAATAGGTTATTTTATTAAATATGCAACCTTTAAATTTATATTTTTTTTTATATAAAATTTTATATAAGTTTTAAAACTTATAAAATTTTAATTAATTTAAATCCGTAAAATGAAAATACCTATTTGTATAAAACTAAATAAAACACTCGTATTTTATTTAATTTGAGAATGATTAATCGATAATTATATTACAAGTGTGCGAATGAAAAATCCGAAACGTTACAGTCTCCCCATGTTAAAGGAATTTCGCCCCGAAATTCAACTAGTGGAGGCTATGAAAATAGATGCGAATATTTGGTCTTCATTTGGTCTTCACGTTCCCAAGTGAACTCGGGTCCACGTTTAGACTCCCAACGGACCTTGACAATGGGGATGCGGCTACACTTGAGTTTCTTGACTTCTCGGTCCATGATTTCCCCGGGTTTTTCAACAAAGTGCATTTTCTCGTCAATACGCACTTCATCAAGAGGGATGTGGAGATTTTCGTCGGCTAGACACTTTTTCAAATTAGATACATGAAAGGTCGGATGAACGTTGTTGAGTTCTGAAGGAAGATCGAGTTTGTAGGCCACTTTTCCTACCCTTTCGAGTATCTTGAATTGACCCACATATCGAGGTGCAAGTTTTCATTTCCTTCCAAATCGGACTACGCCTTTCCAAGGTGATGCTTTTAGGAGAACCATATCCCCAACTTGAAATTCCAAGGGTTTTCGTCTTTTATCGGCATAACTCTTTTGCCGACTCCTTGCTACTCGAATGTTGTCACGGATAAGAGAGATTTTATCAGTGGTCTCTTGGATAAGCTCGGGATCGGTGATTTGTGCTTCACCAATTTCGTTCCAACAAATCGGTGAACGACATTTCCGTCCATAAAGAGCTTCAAACGGTGCCATGTTAATACTTGTGTGGTAGTTGTTGTTGTAGGAAAATTCGATCAGTGGTAGGTGAGAATTCCAATTGCCACCAAAGTCAATGACACAAGCTCTAAGCATATCCTCGAGAGTTTGGATTGTTCGCTCGGTTTGTCCATCAGTTTGGGGATGGTAAGCCGTACTTAAATCCAAACGAGTACCAAGCGCAGATTGTAATGATTGCCAAAATCGGGAAGTAAAACGCGAATCACGATCGGAGATGATGCTCAAAGGGATTCCGTGACGACTCACAATTTCATCTATGTAGATCCGAGCCAATTTCTCGACTCGATAGTCCTCACGAATAGGCAAGAAATGAGCAGACTTTGTAAGTCGGTCGATAATGACCCAGATACTATCGTGCCCACTAGAAGTGCGTGGGAGTTTGGTGATGAAGTCCATAGCAAGGTTCTCCCACTTCCACACGGGGATTTCAGGTTGTTCGAGGAGTCCGGAAGGCTTCTGGTGTTCGGCCTTCACTTTAGAACAAGTTAAGCATTTTGCCACAAAGAGGGCAATATCCTTTTTCATGACGGGCCACCAATATTGCTGACGAAGACCCATGTACATCTTATCAGCTCCGGGATGTACCGAATATCGAGTTTTGTGGGACTCGTTCATCAAAAATATACGAAGGTCGTCGCGATCGGGAACCCATATACGGTCCAAGTAATATAATAGACCGTTGGCTTTGGTTTCTAGCAAGAGTTCTACACCACATGCCATCTCTTGATACATGTTTCCCTCGGTAACCGAGGTGTGTTGTGCTTTGAGAATACGGGCTTGGATATCGTTATGGATACAAACACTATGAAGCATGATACGTTCTTTACGACTCAAGGCGTCGGCTACAACATATGCTTTGCCGGGGTGGTAGCGAATCTCGCAGTCGTAGTCGTTAAGAAGTTCAATCCATCGACGTTGCCTCATATTAAGCTCTTTTTGATTGAAAATATGCTGGAGGCTTTTGTGGTCGGTGAAAACCACGCATTTGGTGCCATAAAGATAGTGTCTCCAAATTTTCAAGGCGAAAACGACAGCACCAAGCTCAAGATCATGGGTCGTATAGTTCTTCTCGTGGATTTTGAGCTGACGTGATGCGTATGCAATTACTTGGCCATGTTGCATTAGAACACAACCAAGACCTTGGTTGGATGCATCACAATAAACGACAATGTCGTCATTACCACTAGGAAGAGTTAGAATAGGAGCATTGCAGAGCTTGTGCTTGAGAGTTTGAAAAGCTTCCTCTTGCTTGGGTCCCCACTAGTAAGATTTACCTTTGTGAGTCAAGGCAGTGAGCGGAACCGCAATCTTGGAGAAATTTGAGATGAAGCGACGATAGTAACCTGCTAGTCCAAGGAATGAACGAATCTCGGTAGGAGTCTTAGGAGTACTCCAATTCTTTACCGCCTCGATCTTTGCCGGGTCCACAAGAATTCCCTTATTGTTGACTATGTGTCCCAAAAATTGAACCTCCTTTAGCCAGAATTCACACTTGGAGAACTTGGCGTATAGTTGTTCTTTCTTCAAAAGTTCCAAAATCAAACGAAGATGTTGTGCATGCTCCGCTTTCGTTTTAGAATAGATGAGAATGTCGTCAATGAAAACGATCACGAACTTGTCCAAACAAGGTTTGCATACACGGTTCATGAGGTCCATGAAGACCGCAGGTGCATTAGTCAAACCGAATGGCATGACCATGAACTCGTAGTGACCATATCTAGTCCGAAAGGCAGTCTTCGGAATGTCTTCATCGAGAACACGAAGTTGATGGTATCCGGAACGAAGGTCAATCTTGGAGAAACATGTTGAACCTTGAAGCTGATCGAAAAGATCGTCGATACGGGGTAAAGGATAACGGTTCTTAATTGTAAGCTTGTTGAGTTCACGATAATCGATGCACATTCGAAACGATCCATCCTTTTTCTTTACGAACAGCACGGGAGCACCCCAAGGTGAATGGCTCGGGCGGATGAATCCTTTGGATGAGAGTTCTTGTAATTGAATTGCGAGCTCTTGCATCTCGGAAGGTGCAAGACGGTAGGGAGCTTTTGCCACGGGAGTTGCTTCGGGCACAAGGTCAATACGAAACTCTACTTGTCTAGGAGGAGGAAGGCCGGGTAAATCCTCGGGGAATACTTCGGGAAAGTCTCGAATGATCGGAATATCTTGCAATTTCTTACCCTTGTCTTTCGTGTCAACTATGTGGGCCAAGAAGGCAACGTACTTTTTCCGTAGGTACTTTTGTGCCAATGTGCAAGACATGAGTTGAAGACCACGACATGGTTTTTCACCGAAAATAACTAACGTGTCGCCCGAAGGGAGAGGTATACGAATGCACTTTTCGTAGCAAATAACCTCGGCATGGTGCTTGGATAACCAGTCCATGCCAATTATAATATCGAAGCTTCCCAATTGCATTGGAAGGAGATCAACAGAGAATTCATAATTATTAAGCTCGAGATTGCAGTTGCGGATAACAGAATTTATAGTAATAGATTTTCCGTTTGCTATCTCCACGGAATAAGAATTGTCAATTTTCGTTCTTTGTTTAGCAAGTCGAGATTCAAAGGTAAGAGACACAAAACTCCTATCGGCACCGGTATCAAATAAAATGGACGCATAATGATTGTTTACGAGAAACGTACCGTTTATCACGTCGTTGTTTACTTGAGCCTCATTAGCGTTTATATTAAACGCTCGTCCTTGAGGACCACCTTGATGATGAAGTTTTGGGCATCGGTTACGGAAATGGTTTGGGTCTCCACATTCGTAACATGCCCTACCATTGAGAGGTGCCGGATAGATTGGACGGTTGGCTGGAGCAGCTTGATGGACGGGTACGGAAAGTAGTGACCACGTGTCCATATCGTCCGCAGCTTGAACACAATCGGCATGGTAAGTTGGCAGGATGATGGTACTTGCAGGTCTGGCATTGGGGATTCGGGCCCAGATAGGGTTTCGGGTTTTGACCCAAAGGGGCCACTTGAATAGTAGGTACAGCGGGAGTTACGGCTGCGAAGTTTCGACCTTTTCGTTTCTTATTGCGGTTAGAAGACTCGGGTTTTACATCTTTGACGGCCGTAAGAGTGGAGACAACCTTCTTGGAACCCTTTCTCGTTAAGGTTCCGGCTTTGACATGGTTGTCAGATAGTGTAGCCGATAGACGGATAGCAGCTTCAAGTGTAGGAGGATTGCTTCCGAACACAGCATCTTGTATTTGCATAGGCAACCCGCCTATGTATTTTTCAATTTCACGAGCAAGAGGAGTGATCATATGAGGCACCAATAGGCTTAGCTCTTGAAATCGGGTGGTGTAAGCCAGATTATCCCCGCTGTCTTGGGCAAGATCCCAAAACTTAGTCTCGAGCTTCCTCATTTCATTGCGAGGACAGAATTCATCAGTCATGGCTTTCTTCAGATCATCCCATGATAAAGATGTAGCAACCTCAACACCACGAGTGCGTTTCTCACCGTTCCACCAGGTGAGGGCTCTCTTTTGAAGTACACTTGTGGCATAGCGAACCCGAAGATTATCGGGACAGTCACTGTTTAGGAATGTGCTTTCCATGCTTTCAAACCATTGCAGTAGGCCGGTAGCACCTTCAGTCCCGAAAAATTTTGTAGGATTACACGAGTTAAAGTGCTTAAATGTGCATTGAGGCGGGTTGGTACCACCATTTCCTTGGATGTTGTGAGACCCGTCACTGTTGTTATTGGCTTGGGTCATTTGCCCCACCAGCTGGGCAAGGAGAGTAGCAAGATCCGGGTTGGAAGTGCTAGAGTTTGCACGTCGAGGAGACATTCTAACACCATAAGAAAAGACAATGATATTTTAGATAAGATGGATATATATGAGTTATAGTGGGAAATAATGTAAGCAGAAAAGCGGGATTCATTATGACGCGTGCCAGTGCATGTGTATTTATTCAAAGTTGATGGGGGAAACTAAGCCATCTATTCCGGATAGAACATACTGTTATAGATCATTATTCGCGTAATAGGAATTGCCGGGACTTGCATGCACTACAAATCGTTATTACGTGTGCACCCGTAATAATGATTTGCTTTGCATGTTTGTCTAGTTCTTCCTATCTTGCTATAATGTCCCCAAATTTTGAGTTTAAGTTCGGATCGTATCCTTGCGAATACATTGACTTATCAACGTTAAATAATTCCTCAAAACTTTCAAGGAGACATGCTTTAGCCTATAGGTAAACACTCATTTCAGGAATTCCCAGGAAAGCATATGGGTCCGTTTATTTGGATTTATACGAAATGCTTTCCTAGACAGAAAACCCAATGTACAGGTGTCACCCTTCTAGATTGCACGTGTCCTTTACTGGTTTCAAGAAATTAAGTCGTTGACGAGATTTTCAAGATTTTAATAGACTTGAGAGTCTATGAGTATAAAATGTGTAGGAATGTTGCAATTAATATGGATTAGGAAAGAGTATGGATAAGGATGTGTAGTGTATTTGTTTGCATAAGTTTGTTTGTCAAGTATGTATCATGTATTTAAGCCTTGTATGTATAAGTCTCATGTACCAAACTTGGGAAAATTCAAATAATACCTAACTACAAATAATTCATATAACAATTAATCATTTAGCACATAACACATAAAAGGGAGTCCTAGGGTTATAGTCTACGTCATTGTGTCTAATAACCTAAGTCCCTATAACCATGGCTCTGATACCAATCTGTCACACCCCGACCAATGGCGGAATCATCAAGGCCGACAATGGAATGATTGTTCAAAAGCACACGATAACTAAAATGTTGCATAATTCATTAATTAAATTTAAAGACAACAAAGATCCAAATACAATACATTTCAAATAACTTAGTCTAGTTCAAAACATTGATTTATTTAACTAGGTCCATAGTTCTTAAGTGGAGGAATCTTCGGCAAGCAATCACATATCCAAACCTGAAACATTATTTAAATCAAGTGTCAACTAAAAAGTTGGTGAGTACATAGGTTTTGTAGTTCCGATAAGTAGTAGATAAAACGTTTTGCAACTCATTGTTTATCTTGTTAAACATAGTACATATATGGTGTATCATTTATCTAATCACAATTCAAACCTTGTTTGACGCGCTTGAACAAAGCACAACAGCTAAGTCCAGTATGTTTGAATATAGTTACCCACTATATCCGGTATGTTTGAATATAACACGCGGCTATATCCGAGTATGAAGTAATAAACACCCTAACCGGGTGGGCTGGTCAGGCACAATAGATCTATTAATATTACTGTTGGTTTTCTTATGTTTAAATGTATGTACATCCAAGATAATAAGCATATAGTCCACATGTATAACACGTATAAACAATGTGAGTAGCATGTATAATGTTTCACCCCAAAATGTGCAAAAATGTAAAATAGGGGCTATGTAACTCACCTGGCTAGCGGATATGATAATCCACGAGTGCGGGTGATAAGGACGTTGAAATCTAAGCACGATGAAATCCTATGTGAATAGATAAGTATTATTGTATGTTTATATATGTGCGTATCCATATTTAAATGTGTATAGGTTTTATAATAATATTCCTTAATATTTATTTGTATAAAATATGGTAGAAAAATGATAATGATTTTGTAAAACTTTAACTTATAAAAATGTATATATTGTTAAAATATTACATTTTTAAATAAGTAGTTATTATGTATTTATAAAAGTTTCTATTTATTTATATTATTATTATTATCTATATATTTTTTGTAAGTTAAAACTATTCTAACAATTTTAAAAATATAGTGTTTATTATTTTATAAAAATTTGGGTGGGTTAAGTATGTATAAAAAGTTGTTTAATCGTTTTTAAAATAAACGAACGAGTAAACCGGCTCGTTTTAGTTTTTATTGTATAAAAAGAATATTAAAATAAGTTAAAATAAAAAAATAAAATAAAAACAGAATAAAAAAGTTTGGGCCGAAGGCCAACCGGGATCGAACTCGCGACCTCAGGATCAAACACACACACGCATAACCAGTCGGGCTACTGCCAATCGCTGGTTATGTGTGTACCCGTTAATTTAAATACACAAGTGGGAAATTGGTCGCTGGTCCTCGGCAACCGGCAAACCGTGTCCGAGGACACTGGTTTGCCCGGTAACTCATGGGCGATGGTCGCGATTTCGATTGGGGCAGTTTGACAAGCGATAACAGAAGGTAAAGGAACCAAATTGAGGCTCGAACCTGGTCGCGAAGGGTCTGGTCGGCAGAGTTCTAAATCCGAAAATGTCAAGAATGGGAATCAATCTTCTGGATGGAATTAGCCTTTAAAAACTTGGTCACAGCTTCACTCGGAGACGACGAATGCAATGGTGCCTTCAATTTGGAGTGAGAGTGGGTGGAAGGGGGGTAGCGAGCTCGAGTAGGTCCGAAGATGGCTATTTATAGCCAAGCTCAAACCTTATGACCAAACGTGCAATTAAGTATGTCCAGACATTCGTCTGGACGAGACGAAGCTAACGAGCTATCAAGCATGCGTGGAGGTTGACTGTCGGGCTCGAATTCGTGGCGTGGGTTCTCGGCCACCAACAGGATCAGACTATCCGCATGTTGGGGAGACCAATTGGTCAGGAGCTTTTTCTCGCGTGGGAACGACGAGTCCAGGGATGCCTTAAGTAGTTGTCGAGGTGCAGGGAACAGCCCTGTCGGGGTGTTCGCCGAAAAAAACGCTTTACCCGCCGGACCAAGGAACATGGTGACCGGAAAGTCGATTTGGAAATTTGCAGATTTGGTCCTTGTAGTTTGGTTTTGTTTTAATTCGACCCCTGAGATAATTACGGATGAATCCTTGTAGTTTGATTTGTACAGAAATAGTCCCTCAACAGATTTTATCTTAAAACCTTCTAGTTTGAAAATTTTCAAAACAACCCTTTAACTTTTATAAAAATAAATTTCTTTAATTTCTTTTAATTTCAAATATATTTTATAAACTTATTTTATTATTATTATTATAAATAATTTTTATAAAATTTATTTATCTTATTTAAATAGGTTATTTTATTAAATATGCAACCTTTAAATGTAGATTTTTTTTTATATAAAATTTTATATAAGTTTTAAAACTTATAAAATTTTAATTAATTTAAATCCGTAAAATGAAAATACCTATTTGTATAAGACTAAATAAAACACTCGTATTTTATTTAATTTGAGAATGATTACACGATAATTATATTACAAGTGTGCGAATGAAAAATCCGAAACGTCACATGTAAGTTTACCACTTACACATATGTAACTGTTTACCATTTACATATGTGTATAAATTTTGTTAAGAATAATTTAGAGAGAAAAGATGTATTAATTGGAGAGATAAATCATGTTTTATGTTGTATTTTAATAATAAAGGTAGTGAAAACAAAAAATAACGGTTATCATAGGTTTTTTGACGAGTTCTCAAAATATTAAGAGTTCTCATTTGAACCTAACCCTATATATATATAATGGATCATTTGAGAACTCCTAAATATTTTGAGAATATATATATGTATATATATATATAGGAAGAGGATCAAGAGAAAACCATAAAGTTAGGCAAAAACCAAGAAAACCAGTCTCAACCAATTAGAAAATTTAGATTTTAATTATTTCTTTTCTATACAAAAGGGTAGTTAAGTAATTGTACATTAATTTATATTTGATATTTATTAGTTTCCAAAGCAAATCGCTTTTATCTCCATAATTTACGTATATACAGACCGCTCCTTTTGAAGCCTTATACGGTCGTAAATGTTGAACTCAATCTGTTGGTCAGAAATAGGAGAAAACTAGTTATCCGGACCTGAAATAGTCCTGGAAACAACTGAGAAAGTTATTCAAATAAGAGATAGATTAAAAGCGGCTCGTGATCGTCAAAAGAGTTATGCTGATAAAAGACGAAAGCCGTTAGAATTCAACGTCGGTGACAACGTTCTATTGAAAGTTTTACCATGGAAAGGCATTGTAAGATTTGGAAAGAAAGGAAAATTAAGTCCTAGATTCGTAGGACAATTCAAAATCTTGAAAAGAGTTAGGCCTGTGGCCTATCAACTCGAATTTCCAGAAGAAATGAACAGAGTACAAGATGTATTTCATGTGTCAAATCTGCGCAAGTGTTTGGCAGATGAATCTTTGGTAATACCCCTACAAGATGTAGATGTAGATGAAAAGTTAAAATTTATGGAACAACCTTTGCAAATCGAGGACAAGCAGGAAAAGAAATTGAAAAGAAATAAATTGATGATTGTGAAAGTGAAATGGAACTCCAGACGTGGACCTGAATACACGTGGGAACTGGAGTCGGAAATGAAAAAGAAATATCCTCACTTGTTCAAATAATCTCGAGGACGAGATTTAAACAAGGTGGGGAGGATGTAACACTTGCCACAAAAATGTCCAAGAAATACCAAGGTTAGAACCTATAAGGACTTGTGTATCTAAAATACTAAAGTCTAGGGTTAAAAATGAAAAATATTGGAATTAGGTTGATAGTGGACTGGCATCTGTTTCATATCGGTCCGAAGCGAATTGTCCCAAGTCGGACCGACATCCCATCTCATATCGGTCCGCAATAGGTTGTTTAGTCGGTTAGCGGACCGACATTGATCCATAACGGTCCGACAACCTCCTCTCAGTCACAATTTGTGGTGCTGCCACGTGTCCAATGACTCAGCCCTAGAATCCGACGCGTGTCGTGATGTCGGACCGACATGGTCCACATATCGGTCCGATATGCACCCAAACACGTGCGGTCCAATCAGATGTTGACATTTCGAGCTGACGCATGCATAGCCTGATGTCGGACCGACATCCCTTTGATAACGGTCCGACATGAACCCAAAACTCAGCCTATAAATAGTTGAACGATTTCATTCGATTTCTTCATCCCAAACACGATTCTAAACTTCTAAAATTCGTTCCAGGTGATCCCTAGCCCACTCTCGACAATCCTGGTCCAACTCCCGCTCCTTTTAGCACCCGGTTTAAGAAGAAACGCTGGTAGAAGTGCTGATACACTAGAGAAATCAAGTTAAGAACTAATGCTGAATGTGTAGATTGAACAAAAAGTTGTGATTATGAACTAATGCTTGTTTGTGCCAAAATGATTTTAATGTCAAGATAAGTGTATTCACCGGCGTTCGCGCTGACGTTTTATTTTCAAAATGTTTTCAGATAATGAATAAAATGTGAAAGAAAAGGGATATGGGCAGACATAAGATCTGACCCAAAAAAAATGAAGTGTAGACATGAGATCTGACCCGAGGAACTGTGAAAGGATAAAATGCATGTTAGATTCTCAGGCCTCATGCATAGATAATCCTGAAAAAGAAAAGAGGAGATAGGACCAAAGAACTGATCAACCTCGGATAATACTATTTCTCGTGGCTTGAACTTGTCCATAAGAGACAAGAAATGTATTTGGTTTCAAACTCTGTTTTGTAATCAAATGAAAAAGGGTATTTAAATCCCTGTGTTTATGAAAGTAAATACAAGACTTTGGTTTTCCAACTGAGTTTTGATATTTACAATTACAACCCTTGAGAGGTTTTCCAACTGAGTTTTTATATTTATAATTACAACCCTTGAGGGTGAACAAAAGGTGAAACGATCCTTGTGAAAAAGATTTCCGCTGTGTTTTATAAAAACTTTGAAATAAAAGCAGGTATCAATCGTTTGTCACACACGTCCACAGGGTGCCTGGGACAGGGTGTGACAATACTGTTTGAAAAACATTCACCGTAAAAAAGGTTAATTCCTAAATAAACTAAACCTTAATATCAAAAATTGATGACTACATATACGAAAATACTTACCTAGATTATTAATAATCTTCAAGAATAAATTTAATAGATGAGATGATAGGAGAGAGAAACATATTTTTAAGGGATTTTTCTAAATCAAAATGTGACAATCTACCTAATCTACCCCTAGACCATTTAATTCGATCAATTAACTTCTACACATTTATAGAATTGCCATTGATAGATATCAACCATTGATCAAATTTGATCAATGGTTATAATTGATTTTCTTAGTTTTCTTATAAAACTTGGTTTTCTCTAGAACCGCACCCTATATATATATAGGAGAGGGATCAAGAGAAAACTACAAAGTTAAGTGAAAACCAAAAAAACCAATTCCAACCAATCAAGTAATTTTAAAATTATTTATTCTTTTAATTGTCAAAGGGTAATTCTGTAAATTCTCAACCACTTATTTTAGGAATGAACCCTTAGTTATCTCATTTCTCATTTTCTCTTCAATTTTGCAATCTGGCCATCATCAAAATTATATAATCTAAATCTAAATTATATAATACACACATAAATGTAATCAAAGCTTTTGATTATATAATTTAGATTATATCAATTGCAATATGCACAAAATTGCAGGGAAAATGAGACCCCCATCATCGGCTTGCAAATCAAAAGAATAAATTATATCAACTGCAATTTGTTTATCAGATTGTGTTAGTCATGATTATCTTCATTTATTTTTCGTATGAGTTGCGTATACGTAACTCGTAAGAGCTATGCATATGTAACTTAATTATTCTTCCCCTTTTTTGTTTCTGTTTACCCATGTTTACATATTAGCTACGTATACGTAACTCATAACTCGTAGCATCCACATCATCTAAGCTCTTAACATCCATATTATCTCCATACGTAACATGTTTATATATATGTAAGCATATATATGTATATCTGTTTAAATATGCGTAAGCGTATATGTAAACTTGTTTACATATACATACACATATATGTAGCTAGTATTGCTACATATAACTTATGTAAACTAATTATTTCTACCAAATTTTTTTTATTAAACCTAAAAATTATTTTCCATATTTTGTTGTTTAAATGAGGCGATGTTGCCGTAAATTGCAGTTGATATAATCTAAATTATATAATACACATATATTTAATCAAATCTTTTGATTATATAGCTTTTGTGATCAGATTCAAAGTTAATATAGTATGAATTAGTTTAGTTCTTTACAATGTAAGCACATATATACGTAATCGGCTTTTTTTTCATCATTTTATTGTTTAAACGAGGATCATCCAGTTGGTTCTAAATTATATAATAGACGTATATATCAGAACTATATGTAAAGGTATTTTTTATTGATTTTTATGATCATAATTAGTGAGGGATGAGAGAGAAGAGATAATAGTGAATTTAAGAAATTTAGTTAATTAAATATGACAGTTTCTAAATTAATATATTTTTTTTTCTCATATTATCCTTCAAAGTCTTATAAAATGCTCAAAATATTAATTTAATTAAATCATGTCACTAATCAATCTTAACCATAGATAAAATAAATCAAGGGCTATAAAGTGGTTTTCTTGATTTTTGTCTAAAAGAGAGTTTTCTCTGGAACCCTCCCCTATATATATATGTGTGTGTGTGTATATATATATATATATATATATATATATATATATATATATATATATATATATATATATATATATAACTGCACATTTTAAAACAATAAAAAGGCAAATTAGTTTTTAATAATCCAAACTATAACCCACTTGTTGATAATAATTCAAACTAACATTTTAGCTGGTGATAATCTGTCAATGGCAGTCCCAGTAGCATAATTATTATAGATTTAAACTCGATTTACACGTATTTTCGATTAAAATGACAATTTTAAATGCAATGGAGAAACGTACAAGCGGAATCGAGTGTCAATTGGGTGTAAATATATGTAGTGACAGATCCAGGAATTGTTTCCAGGGGGTTCACTGTTTTTAGTTGCTCCAATTTCATAGGGCCGGACATAAAAAATTTCAGGTCGGTTCAACGGTTCGGGTCACGTAAAGTTCAGAGGTTCACTGGTCGGAGATAAAAAATAAGCTAAGTTGAAACATAAGCATAATCAAAATAACTAAAAATTGAACTTTTAAAGTAGTATAAGCAATTTTTTTGAGTTTGAGCTCAGACTCATTTATAGTTTATTAAATAAAATAAATTATATCAATTATTAACCTAAAAGTAAGTGAAATTTTAAATTTAAACGTTTTGATTATTAATTATAACAAACACTTATATAATTTAATAAACTTTAAGTTAAATAAAATAAAAAAAAACTATACAAGTAATATAATAACTAATCAAGTAATATAAGAATATAAAATCAAAATTTAAAACCTATGTATTCAATTATTTGAGAAAAATAATAGTTGATATAAAAAACAAAATTAAAATTTAAGTCCAAAAGTAAAGAAATTTAATTCATGACGAATTAATACTTGAGGAGGTAGTAGATTAATAGGTGGCAGTGTAGGTATTTTTTTTAACTACCAAAGTTTTTATTTTATTTTATTTATTATATAATTGTTTTTGTTTTGAGAAAGGTTTGAACCCACAACCTTTTGGTTGAGAGACAACACTCTTACCATTAGATCTAACCCCTCACCCGACAGTGTAGGTACTAATTGAACTATTGAAAGTATGTGTGTATGTGAAAGAGTGTTGTCTTGTATTTGTGTACTAACAAGAAGAGAAAAAGGAAAAATAGTATTAAATAAAGAGGCTTTCTTTCTTCTTTTATTCCATTCTTCTTCTCTCCACATCTAACGGATTTTACGTAGCTCGGGGTTCACCCCACTTTTTTTTATATAGCGTTCTATTATAATTTCGAAACTCGAGGGGTTCCGGTAAACCCCATCCACCCTACCTAAGTCCGCCCCTGAATATATGATGATTTTGCTAGTGTGGCTGTCATTTACAACAAAAATGAAAGCTGAGATTATCACCAACCAAACTGTTAGTTTAGATTATTATCAGTCAATGAGTCATATTTTGGATTATTAAGGTGTGTCCGTGTGATTTTAACGAAACCTAAATATTACAATTATTAAAATAAGAAAACAATAAAAAAAATTATATAAGGTAACCACATGTGATGTAGCGTTGGAAAATAACATATAGGAAGCAAAAACACCGCATTGGGAATTTCTCTGGACTTGAAGTCGCATTTTTTGGGTAGGTGCATGAACTCTAAAGTCTAAACCACCAAAAACACCAGCCCATTTGATTTAAGCCATCCACAAATTTTTATTTATACAGAAACCGAAATGTTAAAATCAAAAAGAAAATTAACCATTTAACTCCTGCCACATCATAGAGGGAATAGTAAATTGTCTCACAAAACCGGATAAGTTCACCGATGTTTCATTATACTAATACGCAATTTAGCTTCAGTATTCAAATACTATCGAACTTCATTACACTAAGATTTTATAACGGTTACAAATGAGTTCGATACTACTTTCTCTCACTCTTGGTGTAATGTCAATTTCTCAAGTCATCTTTATTTTTTTGCAAAATCAAGTGGGCACCAAATTGAGGTTGAAGAGTGATGATAGATTGTGGGGCATGACGGAGAAAGCACAAAAGAGAACCATTGTAGGATCATAATCAAAGCAATCTTGGCTTCCAACATAGCGAAGTTTTGTCCGATACAAATACGAGGTCCTCCTCCAAACGGTAAATAGGAAAGTTGTCCCTTGGAGGCCGCCTTCGAGACACCATGGGCGAATCGGTTAGGGTTAAATTCCAAAACGTCGTCTCCCCACGTGTCTTGGTCATGATGTAATGCTAATATAGGCATTATGATCAACGTTCCTTCAGGGATATTTATCCCCGATACTTTCGTCTCATTATTGGACATTCGATATAATGCCGTGGCACTGGGATACAACCTTAGAACCTCGAGCAATATCATATATACCTTAAACAATAAAAAAACATGCCAGAAACAAAAATTACTAAAAATACAAGCCTTTATTAATAAGTTGTAGCTTACGATTTTAAGGCGACTCAATCCTTCGATGTCTGGTTTGTTACTTCCAAAGACTTGAAACGCTTCGTCCCTCACGAGCTCTTGCCATTGAGGATATCGGCTTAATAAAATCATTGTCCATACGAGTAAGTTACCCACATTCTCGTTGCCTGCAAAGTAGAAAAGTTTACACTCTTCGATAACTTCATCGATGGTCATTCCAAATCTTTTGTGACCATTTTTCTTAATCTCGTCGTAGTTTGACTGCAATAGTAAGCCTAATCACAAAACCGGATAAGTTCACCGATGTTTCATTATACTAATACGCAATTTAGCTTCAGTATTCAAATACTATCGAACTTCATTACACTAAGATTTTATAATGGTTACAAATGAGTTCGATACTACTTTCTCTCACTCTTGGTGTAATGTCAATTTCTCAAGTCATCTTTATTTTTTTGCAAAATCAAGTGGGCACCAAATTGAGGTTGAAGAGTGATGATAGATTGTGTGGCTTGTGAATAAGACGGAGAAAGCACAAAAGAGAACCGTTGTAGGATCATAATCAAAGCAATCTTGGCTTCCAACATAGCGAAGTTTTGTCCGATACAAATACGAGGTCCTCCTCCAAACGGTAAATAGGAAAGTTGTCCCTTGGAGGCCGCCTTCGAGACACCATGGGCGAATCGGTTAGGGTTAAATTACAAAACGTCGTCTCCCCACGTGTCTTGGTCATGATGTAACGCTAATATAGGCATTATGATCAACTTTCTTTCAGGGATATTTATCCCCGCTACTTTCGTCTCATTATTGGACATTCGATATAATGCCGTGGCACTGGGATACAACCTTAGAACCTCGAGCAATATCATATATACCTTAAACAATAAAAAAAACATGTCAGAAACAAAAATTACTAAAAATACAAGCCTTTATTAATAAGCTGTAGCTTACGATTTTAAGGCGACTCAATCCTTCGATGTCTGGTTTGTTACTTCCAAATACTTGAAACGCTTTGTCCCTCATAAGCTCTTGCCATTGAGGATATCGGCTTAATAAAATCATTGTCCATACGAGTAAGTTACCCACATTCTCGTTGCCTGCAAAGTAGAAAAGTTTACACTCTTCGATAACTTCATCGATGGTCATTCCAAATCTTTTGTGACCATTTTTCTTAATCTCGTCGTAGTTTGACTGCAATAGTAAGCCTCACAAGTCATCGTGCCCTGATTCTCCCGCTTCCATTGCAATCATTCGTTTATCGATCATACTTCTTATTAAAGCCTTTAGTTCTCGATCAACCTCTTCCATCCTTTTGTTTCTTGAGTTTGGGAAGAATCTTGACGAAGAAGAATATATGTTAGTAACCGGAAACATACATGCGTTATTGCGTATCTAACTATGCAGATAATATACATATGCATCGAGGTGACTCAAGTAAAAAATAAGTTCAGGTTAAAATGGGTCATATTTAACTTTTAAATGAACACTTAGAGTTGTGTTGACATTAAATTATTTTCAATGGCGAACACACTCTCTACTCTACATATACTCTACTCCTAAAATCACCACACCCACACTCCGCAGGATTTGAACTCACAACTATTTGGTTGGGGATTACACCACTTTACCACCGGTATGTCTCCCTGTGGAGTGTTGACCTTAAATATAGATAACTAAAGGTTTATTATGATTAAAAAACAATACTTCTATTAAAACGATCTAAATCCTTTAAATGATTTAGTAGTTTAACATGTTTCATGTCTTGAAAACATAGTTTGAATGACCCAACCCCTTGATACATAAATTGGTGGAAAGTATCACCAAAAGATACATATATGAAAACGTACGTATGACAAAAGAAAGCACATTTCCATGATATCATAGCATCTACCTTGATCCAGGAATGTATAAGGTTTGTAAAACATGCATCAGTATCAAACCAATTTCTTTCTGAAGCTCAAAAATCTTCCTTCCTTCGACGTAGCTACTACCAAAAGCAGTGCGCGAAATTACATCTCCGGTTAGGGTTTGAAAATCTGGAAAAACATCTAACTCGAACGACTGATCATTTGAAAACAATGTTTCCCACTTCTTTATCATCTCATCACAACTCAAACACATAGCCGGTACCATCAACTGTGTCGCAATTATAAAACTCGCCAATTAACGAATGAACTTCAAAATTCAAATCACTCGTGTCAAATCATACCTTTAATTTCTCGGCATGGAACGTAGGATTGATGATCTTTCTATGTTTGGACCATTTATCTCCTTCGTAATCGATTACGCCTGTTGAAAGGATCTCAATGTACGGATTATTCTTTTTAGGCTTTTGGAATTCATTCATTCAAGACAAGACGTCTCGAACGGCATCCGGATCGATTATGTGAACAGTTGGTACCGGTCCGAACCATGAAAAGAAAATCTTACCTACAAACAAGTAAACCCCAGGTCATAAAGATTTTAGATGATAAATACATAGGGACATATAAAAATTACCATAGTTTTGAATTGCCCTATGAACAAAGGGCATGACCCTAGGCATGATATCATCAGAAAGATTCATGGGCTCTAGGTTTGTAGTAGTCATGATCTCTTTTGTGTCTCCAAAGGGTAGTTTGTAGGTTGTGCCATTGAGACCTTGTTGCCGTAGGTACTTTTCTAGCTTCTTTGGCTTCAACCATACCCACTCCAACATTTTCCATGGCACCACCATGACCATGGCTGCACCACACCAGCTTGCAACCCACTTGTATTGGCTCATTATCTTCATATCGGATTCTAATTGTGTTGAATTAGTATTGTTGATTTGGTTATTATTATACAAAGTTTACTGTATTGTTTTTATCAATTGGAAAAAGCATATAAGATGCAAGCAAATCCAAATAATGTGTGGATAACTTCACAAACGGGTATTACAATGCAGAATTAGTCTAGATTTATAATCTATGTAGATTCTTGTTCCGCTTAGGTTAGTCGAATAAAACGACCTTGATCAAAGTTGATATGATGTTAATGGGTACGGGACATATTTTGAAATAATAAAAGATTTAATCTATCATTTATGGATTGGATATTAATTACTCCATATTATTGACGCGGAATAGAGAAACCGTTTTTGGTTTCATTCCCACCCTCCGATCACTGAACTTTCAATCTCCGCCATGTTAATTCGACGGTTATACCTTTTTGGGTGGTTACCGACGGTTGCGTCGATCTCTCCCCACGTCCCCTAACCATCAGCCTACAACGATCATATCTATCAAACTCGATTTGAGTTCCCGATCCGAGTATGAAATTGAGGTCCATTTCGAGAGGATGAAATTGAGGTCGATTTCGAGTAACCTTTTTGGTTTGATCCTCTTATTAGCTCTGAATCAAAATGTACGACGTGTTTCGCTTCAGAATCTAAAAAAGCGTATGTAACTCATTTATACGGAGATGTATTCGTGTTGGGAGCACGCGTTCTTGGGAAATCGATTCGGGATACCAGATCCACCAAAGATATGGTCGTTTTGGTCTCTGATGGCGTCTCCAATTACGCGAAGAATCTTCTACAGGTTTTGAATTCGATTTCGATTTAGGGTTTTCAATTTATAAAGCATTTGTGACAAAAATGTGGCATAAATAACTAACAATTTCTGTATACTGATAATGTATGACTATATGTGGTTGCAATTTTGCAATTCGATTTAGAAAAGGAAGAATGTGGGTCAAGCAACTGTTTGATGATCTTTTGATTTTGATTTGCTCTTTTGCACCAGTGGCATTATCTCTGTCTGCAACTGATTGTCACATGCTACAAATGTTTCTGGGATTGTATTTGCAGGCTGATGGTTAGATTGCACGTTGATGTCTCATCCGCAAAAGGTCAAAACACCTTTGAGTTTTTAACATGTTTTCATCTTAATCCCATAAAACGAAGTTCCTTTTGAGTTTGGATGATAAAATTTGCTGCTTTTTGCACTTGCTTGGTGAAGGAAAATTAATGGTGTAGTCATTTGGTGTATTATTGTCGTCCATATCAGAAGCAAGAGGAAGAAGAAACTATAGATTTCAAGTGTTCTTCTATTGCCATTGGTAAGTTATTTAGACTCAAATTCTTTATGTTTTCGAGACTTTTATATAATGAGATGGTAATCAGTTGGGTTTATGATTATAATAGGTTAAGAACTGAAGAACAGAAGGTTGAGAAGAAGCTATTTGCCTGAAAGGAATTTAAGGTACAATTCATTGAACCTGTTATCTTGCTAATTAGGAACCTTGTGTTCTGCTGTTGTTTTAAAAAAATTACTACCAAATTTGGGTTCATATTATGTGTGTTTGTTACAATTAGTTCTTCATGTTTTACAGTCAAGTTCAGTGAGGTTGTATCTGACTTTCATATGGTTGATATCTTCATCTGATTCAACAAAATTAAAACTTATATGATTAAGTTATGATAAACTTCAACACCCATTTTCATGGCTTCCTTGAAAGAAGCGGCTACAAACATGACTGGGATTACATTATGGGTCGGGTTGGGTTGGACTGACCCGAAACAACTATGGTTCATTTTCTAAATATTTGTAACTTCTACAAGGAATGGAAACAAGGATGGTCTCTACATGGTTTTTCTTAGGGACTACAATTCACATGCTATTGTTGCTGTGTGTATGAACTGTTTAGCAAAACTAAGGTACATTTTTAGCACCATGTGACTGTGTTTTTAAATCTGACGTAGCTGAAAAAGTGTGTACTTATTTTTTACTGGTTTTACTTGGTTCATTTAAGCATATACTCCTCTTTGATTTCAAGTATCTTATCACTTGAAAATTTGATTGTGGATTGTTTGATGTTATATATTTGCATCAGACTGTATCAAGGGTCGAATTTTGTTGTTTTTTACTACATATCAGTATGAAACTTTTTGTTGATTTTGATTTTGGATTTCAAATTACCTCATACATCTAATGTTTATACAATTTATGTTCCCTATTTTTTACTGGTCGAATTTTGTAGGATTTGTGTAGGAAAATTCCGAGTCTTGATTAGTGTTATGAGTATGACTTGAAAGGTTTTTTTTTGTTAATTAAATTTGGCTGGTGCATAAATGTGCCAAAAGCTATATTATTAAATTCATGGTTAAAAGAATGATATTTTAGTAGGAACTTTTTGTGTGTGGTATGTAGAGTAATTGAGTTCTAGATGTAGTCTAATGTCTGTTATTAAATTCGCTGCTCTTAATAAGATGTGGTTCACTACTTGACAGGTAACTTCACTATCATCTCTTTTCATTTTCTTTTAGTTTTTACAACTTATGAATGTCAATAATAAGATATTATACAAGTTTTTATTTGAATTTAGTAACTTATGTGGTTTGTCTTGAATATTGTTCATTATTATGATTATATATATATAAAAGACAACAAAGAGTTAAAAATATACTATGGCTTGGGAAGAATTCTATATCAACTTTCATCTTCATGTCTACAGAATCAGATTTATAGTGCCTTGAAATAGCAAGAAAAGTAGTTTATGGGAATCAAAGGTGTGTTGCATTCATTCTGAAAGTTTACAACATTTCTCTTCTTTGTTTCTCAAAAACCATATAGACCAATCATAATCAGGTTTTATCATGTCATTAGCTTTAGGTTCACTTAACTTTAGAAATTTAATAAACACCTTCATTAGGTCTTTATAAGGAACTACTCCTCAAGAAATGGCATTAGTCACTAATCATGATTGTTTTTTATTCTGTATGATGCAGACGTGGATTAGTCATGATATTGAAGATTTCCATGTTTGGTTAGCCATCACCCTTGAAATCAAATTTGGTTTTTCCCATTATTAGATCACAAATCCCCCCTTGAAATATGCATTCACCATAATGTACATAAGCTTTTAGTTACTAACCGTTACCTTTTTAGTTAGTTTTAATCTAAGTAGCCTCCTTGAGATCTTTCTAATTAGTGCTCTTATATTATTGGTCATACTACCTTTTGGTTTCGTGCTTATTCAATTTCCTACTAGATACTCGTATTATCTTAATTAGCTGCATAATATATCTTTGATAAACACTAAATTTTATTTGTATTTTAGGTTATTAAATAAAACGGAGATCTCTTCTCTTATGTTTATGATAAAGGGAAAGAATGTACATGTGACAAAAAGAAGAAATTGACACAATATATTGCATTTAGAGCTGTTGGTTCTCATTGTCTTGTATTATGTGTTAACCTACTCTGGTTGATTTCTAATCATGCATTATTAGCATTTGCTTACTAGCTGCTATACTTCTTGGATGCTATTGGATTCTACTCTCCAGGATTACATGCACTTGACTCCAAGTTTGTCGAGCTACAGGACAAGAGCTGGTTAGTTTTTGACACAACTAACTACTTTTTGTCTTTTTAAGTAATTGAAAATATGCAAATTTACTACTTCCTCTGTCCCAATATATATGCAATGTTCAATAAAAGATGTTAAAATTATTTAAAATGCTCTTAATCCATATAAAGTAGAAGAATCTTGTGAACCAAAATATGTTGTCATTAAGATACTGTAATGAATATTAAAGGACAAATTAGTAATATTTTGTAAAAAAATTGCCAAAAGGAAATGTCGCAGTTTTTTTGGGAACGACTTATAATAGAAGACGTTGCAAAAGAAATGGATTATTAACTAAATTCCAAATATTTGATGTCTATTTGTTTTTGCAAATGCCTAAATAATCTGTCTTCTTTTTTATGCTTTTATTTTGTGGTCATCATGTGCTTTTCATTTAATTGACTTTTGATGTCAAGGTAGATGGATACTTAATCAAGAATTTCCAAGATAAGAAGTAATGAAAGGTTGTGTGGCCCTCCTGGGTTAAAGGAATTTAGTTAATGGAAACTATATTGACCATTTTAGTCACTCTACTGTATCATTTCATCAGCATATAGTTGTTAGCTGTAGAATTAACAGTAAAAGACACCGACAAAATTACTTGGAATGTATGTTTTCTTAGGATGTACTATATCATGATAAGAATCTAATTCGCATTATAAAATATTAACAAGTTTGTATCATCATTTGAATCAACTTAAATGCCTTTATCCTTGCAATGGCATCTATTATTGGTCTCTGGTGTGATTTTGTGGTGTATGCCTTTATCTTTCAACAATAAGCAGTTAATCCCAAGCACAGTCAAATGCTCAAATAAATAAAACTTCAATACCCTTGCCTCAAGGAACATCAAGGTGGAGATCTAAGATTTATATAGGTTTTGTTAATTACTTTTTGTATCCTAAATGTGGATGCCATTTGAGGGTTCCATTTCCACCGTATTATGTTTGCTGTAATTAATTACAGTTATCATTGTTGTAGTTATGTAATGCACCTTTTCATCTTCTTTATCTATTGCTTTTGTATTATATTAACGATGAACATTTAGCAGTTGTATAGTTGCAGTATAAACGTCTAATAGTATCTTCAAATAACAGTGTTTGGTAACATCACTAGCTCAATTAGGATAGGAATGAAACACGAGTTGATGAAGAGAGTCCTTTTTTAATGTTACTTAAATAATAACATAATAGCTAAAAAAAACGTTAAAAACATTAATTATAATTAAAGTCGCGCGTTGCGGCAGCTCGGTTCTAAAATTCGAAATGTAGATAAAAAAAGCACGTTTTGAAGCAGCTTCGACGACTTATACGTTCGTGCTTCGATGATTATACATTATCACGAAAACTCGGTTTTGAATGAAATTTATATTGAAACGTAGATAAAAATAAGTACGCCGCAACCATACATTCAGAATTTCATAAAACATCATATTTTAAAAGTTATAAAAAAACAAAATATGCTTAAAATTATTATTAATATTAAAATAACTAGTAACTTAACCCCGCGCATTGCGGCGGGTTTTATACGTGATTAAGTACGTAAATTGAAAACACGCGCGATGATATATTTAGAAAAACGTCGTTGTAAGAATGACTGTTACATTCATAAATCAAGGAAAATTATGTCGTTGTAGAAAAGAGCGCTAAGAAACACAAAGTGAAAGCTAACCCTCATGATTCGGCGGGGGCGTTAAACCGTAAAAAAATTGACGTCAGAACGTCAATAAAATTAAGCATGTGAGCGAAACAAAAAAACGATATAGAAACGAATATAAAAAAATTGCATAACCAAGATATAAAACCATGACGAATCATGCCCCACCCAAATTTAGAATTTGCGTTGATAACGTTGAAAATTTACAAAAGAAAAAGAAAATCGTTAGAAGCAAAATATTAAAAGAAAAAGAATGAAAGATTTTAGAAAACTAAAAGAAATCAAATAAATTTAAAAGACAAAAGAATAAAAGAAAAAGTAAATTAGAGATAAGTATAAAGAAGAGAATATTTTGGAGAATCGAACCCATGTGGGTTTTTTATAAATCCGAGAGCTAACCACTAAACTAGTTTAACATGTTATAAAAGTTTATATAACATAAAAAATAAATGTATAAACTCAAAAATTTAAACTGCATAAACAGCTTCTATCTTGCGCTGTCTCCGATGTACGTTAGTACTGCGCATACCGACCTTTGAATTTTAATAGTAGTAATTAAAAATTAATATAATTACTAGGAGTAAGTGCTATAGCCTGTTTCCAATACTCAGCGGCTTGGCCGAACCAAGCCTCCGCAATTTCAGAATCCCCCTGGCGAATGGCCTGTTCTCCCCGGTCAGAATAAGTGGGTTAATTCATTCCCTTAGAACCGTACTTGAGAGTTTCCTACCTCATACGGCTTGCCAGTCAACTCTTTTTGTATCCCATTTGAATCTACCATATCTAACTGAATAAGATTTCTCGTAGATCTATCCCATTTTTTCGGGTTAACGAAAAGAAGTTAATTTAAATAATAAAAAAATAAAAGAATGTACATGTGGCAGTGCAAGCTTGAAACCACGTGGATTATAAGTAATTAAAATATTAAAATTGTACAACAAAAAATCAACCAAACACCTCCATCAAGGGTCTGCATTAAGCCTGTTTCTTTTTACAGTAGTCCTGGACGAGTTGTCAAAGTATATCCAAGTTGTCACATGATGCATGCTCTTTGCTGACGACATCGTGTTAGTCGCAGAGAATAAACAAAGTCTGAACGAGAGGCTAGAGGAGTGGCGAGCAGCTTTAGAGAGAAAATGTTTAAGGATTAGTCGTTCTAAAACTGGGTACCTTTATTGTCACTTTAGTGGGGTAAACAAAGTCCAGGATATCCAGCTCACCATTGGCGGTCATGTGGTCCCTAGGTAACCAAGTTTAAGTATTTAGGTTTGTTTGTACAAGGTCGTGGGAATATGGATAATGATGTAGCCCTAGTTTCCCCTTCAATTTAGTTGAACATGGATAATGGCGTAGCCCAAGGCAATGGGAACATGGATAAATGATAATGACGTAGCCCAAGATGATGGGAACATGGATAATGACGTAGCCCAAGGTGAAAGGGAACATGAATAATGACGCAGTTAACCAAGTTTAAGTATTTAAGTTTGTTTGTACCAAGTTTAATTTACTTTTCAGGTGCAATTCTGGTTTGTGGAGCTGAGGATCTCCTTAAAAGCAACCTTTCTATTTTCTAAGATAGAGGTATAACATGTCTACATCCTGTCCTCTAAAACCCTACCAATAGCTTTACTATTGATGGGATTTTACTTGATATGTTTGTTGTTTATTTGTTATTTTCTAAACAACTTTACATAAAATAGACACACTCCATTAACAAGATTTAAGATTTGGCTCAATGGTTTAAAACAATGTTTTTAGAACCGGATCGGACATCGAACCGGACGCCTTAAAGGTTCACTGGTCGGACCGATTTTAAAAACCGGACGACATTATAAATAATATAAATATTTAAAATATATAAAAAATAATGAAAAATGTTAAAACGTTCTAAATTTATATTACAGTTCCATTTTATACATATTTTTAATTTAAATAAGAATGATTAAAACTTTTTTTATTGGAACCAGAAGGTTTAAATGTGTCAAAGTTATATTTGTGAAGGGGTTTAATGAAACTACCGTTTAACCCTAATATGTAAACCAAAAAAGCGCCGCTACTCTAACCCTTTCTTTTTTTCCCCTCTAATTCTTCTTCTTCTTCTTCTTCTTCATTCTGTGATTTCCTACAATTTTTCATCTTCTTCTTTACATTTTTTACAGATAGCACCTCAAGAATCGTTGATAGCCTTTGATTTTGATCGTTGCTCTCAACTTCCCCTTTCTGCTTTCGATATTTCTTTGATTTTGAATATGGATTACTTCGATTTTGATCTGTCGCCTAAGTTTCAAAGGGAAGTAGCGGTCCAATCGCGGTCACGGGTCAGACGGTTCAGCCGTATTAACCGGCCAGTTATTTAAGAGGCGGTTCAAAAGGTGCGAACCGGACCGCCGGTGGTAACGGTTCCTGGTCCGATCCGGTTTTAAAATCATTGGTTTAAAGCAAATTTACCTAAGTTGCAGGTTGTGTTCTATCCCATCTCACGCCGCCTTTTAAGGTCTTTCTTTCTTTTTATTTAATTTTCCAAGTAAGGTTTTTTTTAATAGAAAACATGGATTATTGAATCTCTTAATCAACAACTTTATTCAACAAAGAAAGATGTATATATACATCTAGGAAAAAATAACTCTCAAAGACAATTTCTAATAGGGAGAGAGAAAGGGTTATATATATATATATATATATATATATATATGATTTACAACACTCTCCCTCAGATATATAAATATAAATATATATATATATATATATTATATTCATTATACACTATTAACAACATACTTCAGCATTGTTAAAACGGTACTTCAGGACCTAAAGATGAAACTGATGCTACTGGACCAGTTATGCTACCTTGTTAAAAACCATAATAAGAAAACCCAGAGGGACAAAACTTAGTCAAGGAAAAAAGAGTATAGCGTGTGTAATGCTCCCCATCAATTTAACTAACGTCTTTTAATCTGCGTAGTCCGATTCTCTGTGATAGCTGCTCGAAACTGCTTCTTCGTAAAGATTTTGTGAACATGTCAGCTAGATTGTCACTTGACTTGATTTGCTTAACATCAAATTCCCCTTCTTTCTGCAAGTCATGTGAGAAAAACTTTGGTGAAATATGTTTTGTTTTGTCATCTTTGATGTAGCCTTCTCTGATCTAAGCTATGCAAGCATCATTGTCTTCATAGATAATTGGCGGGTCCTTCTTGATCTGTTCTAATCCACATACTTTTTGTATGTGATTAATCATTGATCTCAACCACACACATTCTCGACCTGCATCATATAGTGCTATTAACTCAGAATGATTTGATGACGTTGCTGTAAGTGTTTACTTTGTCGACTTCCAAGAAATTGTTGTGCCACCGTATGTGAATACGTAACCTGTTTGAGAACGTGCTTTATGTGGATCTGATAGATATCCAGCATCAGCATACCCAACAAGCTGGGACTTTTTATCTTTCTGGTATAAAAGACCTAAGTCTTGTGTCCCACAAATATATGTTTTATACCATTCTAATGTCTATGTGTTGGATTCGAACTGTATCTCGCTAGTACATGTACAGAGAATGCAATATCAAGTCTCGTGTTATTTGCAAGATACATAAGGGTTCCGATCGCGCTTAAGTACGGTACTTTTGGACCAAGTACTTCTTCGCCCTCTTCTTGAGGCCGATAAGGATCCTTATGTGGATCTAGCGGTCGGACAACCATAGGGACGCTAAACGGATGAGCTTTATCCATATTGAAACGTACTAACATATTTTGGATGTAGTTTGATTGATGGACAAATGTGCCATTGCACAGATACTCAAACTGAAGACCAAGACAATTTTGTCATACCAAGATCTTTCATTTCAAATTCACTTTTTAACAACTGAGCAGCTTTCTCTATCTCTTCAGGAGATCCAATGATGTTTATATCAACATAAACTGCTATTATGGTGAATTTGGAGTGTGATCTTTTTATAAAGACACATGAGCTGATTACATCAGATTTGTATCCTTCTTTTTCTAGATATTCACTGAGTTGATTATACCACATACGACTAGATTTCTTGAGACTATATTAAAATCTTCTGAGATTTATAACACACATCTCGGGTTACTAATTATAATGATTCAGGCATTTCTAACCCTTTAGGAATTTCCATGTAGTTGCCACTTTCAAGTTTTTCACACAAGTATGTAGTAACAACATCCATAAGTTTTCTGAAGTCGTTCTAAGATTGCGAGGCCGGTTAAACATCTAAAGGTTATCGCATCCACTGCAGGGGAACACGTTTCTTCATAATCAACTTCAGAGATTTGGAAAAAACCTTAATGTTACAAGTCGTGCCTACATCGCATAATCTCATAACTTTCGTTTCTTTTGATATTAAAGACACCCATTTATAAACTACTGGTTTGACGTCTATGGGTGTTCGGAATACAGGTCCGAAAACGTTTCGTTTTCATGCAAATTTAGTTCAGCCTTTTAGGCAATCATCTTTGTGTATGTGCTCTTACAGAGTTTTAGATATGTAATCTTTTTCTTCGATTACATCTGTTGCTATAGCATATGCAAATATTTCAAAACATGTGTTTCATTTCGGTTCCATACTCTACTGCGTTGAACATAATTGATTGTGATCTCATATTCGTTTGGTACATGAGTTTCTTCATAAACTCCATTTTCCACTTCTGGGGCATTATAATTTTCTTCTGGAATTATATTAGTCTCTTCTAGGACATTTACCTCTTCTGGGGCTTTATCGCTTCTTTCCGCGATTTCGTTAATCTCTTCTGGGATTTCATCTATAACCTCTTCTAGGGTTTTGTGTATAACCTCTTCTAGGGTTAGACCAACTGCCTTATTTTGCTATTTTTATTCTCATGGGTTTTTATGTTTGGAACAGATTTATTTCTCATGTTTCATGTGTATGGTAATCTTTCTATGATTACTTCTGTCTGAGCAGGTGAAGTTTATGCCGGTATATGTGACTTTGTCACTCTATTTGTATGTGTGGATATGCACCAGATAGTTCATTTGCTATTCTTTGCAAAAGCATGACATATTAGACTTCAGACTCATATTAACCATTTCAGGGGTGATGATGATGCATTCGATGTTTTTGTTTTCATGTATTACCAGTCTTTCCTTATTTAGTCTCCCCCTAAGACTGAGAATATTGTCTCATTAAGTTGATAGTCAACATACTATGTTGTAAACATGTCCCATTGTGGTACGTTATAGTAGCGGTATTGATACATATATCACATAACCATATATTTTTATGTTGGACAGACTTGGTTCTCTTGCGGAGACTAGTTGTATAAGGGAGTATTTGATCAACAGTTGGTTTTAAACTGATTAGTGTAGCGATATGCAGAATAACATGCCCTCACATAATAATTTATATCTCTTCAGGGACGATCTAGCGATTAACTTTAATCATTTACTTAATGATTTAACTAAACCATTTTTATATGTGAACATGAGCTTTTGGATGTTCAACATTTATCCCGATAGATATACAATAAGCGGGCAAATGCTACATATAAGGTAGCTAAAAGACTCACACGTGACCATATAGAGATGTATCTCTTAAGATTGTAAAATACTGAAAATGGTCCATATGGAGATTAACATACCCGCATATATCCTCTTGAGTTCTTCCCAAATATAAGAGGGATTTTTTTATATGAGTTTGTATTCGGAGAGCTTAAAGATTGATTTGTTGAAATAATTCACTCCACATATTGGTAGTAAAAATTTTAAATTGTTGAGAAAGTGCTAGTTAGCATTTTTGATCATTCACCTCATCACGATGCTACCTCAATGACCTATTTGGTCATGCTATAAGCTGAATTTATCTGTATCTAATAAATTCTGGTTATTAACCATGTATGATTCAATAGGATTGATATTATTACAATATAATCCAGAGGATAGAGCTTGTAGTTTTTCGACAATGGTCTCCTGGCCATTTTTGTTTGAGGTAAGTTGAAAGGTATTCATCATTATTTTCATAAATTATTCTAAGATGGTAACCATTTTGTCGAATATCATTGAAACTTAGTAAATTTCGTCATGATTTACTAGAATATAATGCATTATTGATAATCAATGTGGTACCCGATGATAAGATTATGTGTGCTCTGCAAGAGCCTTCAATAAGGTTACTCACACTAGAGATAGTAGTGATGTGCTCGGTATGGTCTACTAAAACTAAACAAAAACTAACCTAGAAACTCTAGTTAAACTCTAGACAACCCTTAAACTAGACCATAATGACATGCAAGTGTACCTATCAATCGTAATACAGCCTAATGGAAGTCCGGATATCGAACTCACGAGACATTGACAATAACTAAAACTAGACTCCGACAAGTAACTAAAGATTTGGTTTTGGGCGGGGGGAATTCTACGAACTAGGTCTAAACTAAATAAAATCAAAAGTAAATGAAAAAGAACTAACGACAACTGGCTATCACTCAGGAAGTTTAGACGAACTCAAGGATTGGGAAAGCACTACCCATGTAAGAATCCTATTTGTGAATATCGTATTTCTCTCGGCTATGGAAACTATGATGGAACTAGGATCTTAAAGTACGACACCCTTAGACAACCTAGTGGATCCCTGATCAATCTCCGGGTGTGACCAGAAGGAAACCGTAAGGGGTGTAAACGCTCACTAGTTAGTTGGATTACCTTTCAGTCTCTCCAACAACACTAAAGTACCCAAAAGACAGATTACCTTTCAGTATCACTATCTCAATACATTTAAAGAATGCAAGGGGTAATCTAAGAACAATCGGTATGACATGGAAGATCAAAGATACTAAGAAACCTAGGGAAACCTCCTCTCAGAGCCTTTACACCTAGATACCTAATACCAAAGACAACCCGACTACTTCGCACCTCTCAGCTATTGAAGTAAGTAGAATACTTAAACCCTCTAAACTCTCAACTATCGTTCCTATGGATTTGATCGATCAAAAACCATAAACTAGTCATAAACACACAATAAGCAACCTAGTATGCATATATACATGAAAGACATTCACAAAGACACATATGGAACTTTAATTAATCATAAATCAGATCTAAATACGCATGCACATCAAACCAATTGTAAAAAGATTCTTTACATCAATGTTAAACCATCAATCATAATCAAAAACCGATAAAAATCCAAAATATCAACAAATCAAGGTGTATCTAATGTTTAGCCAATAATCATGTTCAAAAACAGTAAACAATAAATAAAAGTCGTAAACATAATGTCAATTAAACTGAACACGTAAGAGAAGAAGAAGAACAAAAACCAAATGATTGCAATCTAACCAATAAGCGCTCACAAGCTTCAATCTTTTGCTCCTAACGAATTATCTACTCTCAAAATTGCCCAAGAACGCTAAAGTGACGGCTGAAAGTCGAACCTTCCACAGAATGGCAAAAAGAATTCTTTAAATACTCAATTAGGGTTTTCTTTCCATAATTTTGGATCTTCGCGTGCCACAAAGAGTCAATTATACTTCTTGGTGTGGCGCGAAGGACAAATTAGTCGGGCGCCCCTTTTCCTGAATTCCTGGTCTTGGCGTGTCGCTAAGACCTATGTAACACCCCCAAGTTTATTCACTTAATAAATAAATAAATTAGGGTTGCAACGATTGGTAACATTACACAACAACGGAAGCTATAGAAAGACTTCTAAAATGACGAACACCATTACACGAAGTACATGAATACATAGACCTAAATTCATACAAGTCTAATGGACTTGACGTTAAACGACTATACTTCTTCGTCTTCTAAAGTCTTAATCCAAATGCTTAACCTATTCCAACCGTGCCATAGTCATACAATACCTTAAAAACATGCTCAAAAATGTCAACGCAATGTTGGTGAGTTCACAGGTTTTAAAAGAATACAATTGGCAAAACCATTTGTACGAAATTGTTTGGTAAAAACCATTTGTACGAAATCCTTCGGCAAAAACCATTTGCATGAAACTGATTGACAAAACTGTTGTACGGATACTATTGGCAAAATCCTTTGCTCGAAATTTACTGGCAAAACCATTGGTACGTATAGCATTGGCAAAACCCCTTTCTCGAAATTGTCTATCAAAATCATTGGTATGTATACCATTGGCAAAACGTTTTGCTCGAAATTTATTTTATGCATATGATAAACAAAACAAGTTAGCGGTTGATCGATGTCCAGCTAGCACAAACGAATTATGTGATGCACAAGCCTATAACCAAACCTTTAAAGAATTCTCGAATTTTGCCCCAGCCCATTGTACCTTTAAACAATGAAAACAACAAGACCTAATATGCAATCATTTGACCCTGCTGGTCGTGGTTAGCGCGACTAACCATGATTGGGGGTGTCAACCCAGATAGTACTATTCATATCGATCTACGGCTAAGTCCATAGCTAATGGTTATAGTTTGGAATACCGAGGACTTTTAGGTGTAACTCATGCACACAAAGGAATCAGATGCTTGTTTCTCGTTTTCTAGTTACCATACCATTTGAATTTAACATATTTTTCCCCCAAATATAGAAAACAGTAAAAAGGGGTCGTGAAACTCACCTGGTGACGTGTCAGGAACAATAATGTCCTTCTGATAGTAATGGAAACCAATGTCTACAGGATATGATAGTCACGGGTTTACGTCCTACTCGAGTCCTACGATACCTGTAGGTACTTAAAGAGCTTTATGAACTAACCCTAATGTTATAAAGTAAATCTAAAGTCGCGCCGAGTTAACACACGTGCGGTCGAGCTCTGTTGATTCTCAAAGGTATTAGCGATTTAGTATACGATGTCGGTTTAACGATCGGTAATATTAGATACTTAGATCGAGTCGGGATTTACAGCTCGAGTATGTTCCCATGGTCATGTTTAAAATATTGCTTGTCATGCACATAATTATACATAACCCTGTGCACGTATAGGTAATAATAATTCTCGTTTATACGTTTATTAATAGAATGTATATACTCTATGGTTTAATACGATGATCTCGAGGTTTTATAATATATTCATACAATATATCTTTATATATTTATATAATTTCAAAACCTTAAAATAATTTTTTATATATTTATACCGAATTGTATTTCGCAAATAAACGTTCAAGTCCGTGTAGAGTATATGTACATACATATATATACATTTGCTTGTAAATAAAACATAGACATTTAAAATTATTCTTATATATATATATATATATATATATATATAATTTCAATTATCTATACAACAAAATATACATTCAAGTTGAATAAAATTTAAGTTTTCGCATTTATTTAATACATGATTGTTTAAGTTTCCAATTATGGGTATCACATACCCAAGACTCTTAATTTTTATGTATAAATACCTATTTTGTATTTGAGTAACGAATGTGTGTGTATATAATCGAATCTACATATCAAGTCTCACGTGGCGTGCTTGTATTTAGGACAAGTATAGTTGTTAATCATCAAATCCCCGTTAAGATACGTGTCTTTGTATAGGTCCAAATAGATTCAAATGAAATATCAAATACATAAATTTATACAAAACATGTCCGTTATTCGAAAAATCCCACATTTCGTATATTCGTATTAAACTATATCGATCAACGGTTTTTGTATTACAAATATAATGTAA
This sequence comes from Smallanthus sonchifolius, assembly GCA_023525975.1. Classification (NCBI taxonomy): domain Eukaryota; kingdom Viridiplantae; phylum Streptophyta; class Magnoliopsida; order Asterales; family Asteraceae; genus Smallanthus; species Smallanthus sonchifolius. Next base: position 59,909,984 of record CM042036.1, on the reverse strand, counting down.
ATAAATGTTTATACGTTCAAGAATATTAACTATTATTCATACGTATAAATCGTTATTTGTGTTAAAATTCCTTGCTTAACCGATTACACTTTAGCGATTATATTTTTCCATCTATTAATAATTATATATTTTTGTCGAAACGAACTATCTTAACAAAACATACGTGTTTACGACGCGTTAATCGCCATTGCTAAGTTAGTCTTTATTTCCACCGTTCACGAACCGCACGCACGTTTATTTTCGCGTACCTAAATATAATTATGTTAGTGTGCGTTTTATACCTTTCCAGTTTCCATACACCCGGTTCGTATATGCGAACCCGTTGAACCGCGTGTCACAGTTTGACTTTTGTTGACTGAGTTTGACCAAGCCCTGTAAGTGTCAAATACGAACCTAATGATCCCGATCTAACCACCATCAACGGAATACCACCAATTTCAACAATTCATACGCCCAAAAATCACCAAAGTTGATAGATCTATAACATATATTAATGGATCTAAAGTTAGTAAGGTGTATTTAATAAGAACTAGGATCGGGTTCACGTTTTTACCTCGGGTCGTAAAAAGAACGATGAATCGTAGATCTGGAAGTTTTCCTCGCCGGAGACGTTGGAGAGTCGTCGGAAGCTGATTCCGACCGTCAGAATAGAGGTGAAACCCTAGACAACCGTCGTACACCACCAAGGCTCATCCCCCGCCATTGCTCTCGCTCATCGGTGCTTGCCGGGAATATGTTTGTGGTGGCGAAACCCTAGCCGTCGCCACCCATTGAACCGGATTTCCTCCACCGTCACTGCAAGATAGCGCAAACCACCACCACCATCGAAAGTAGGACGACGAGGTTAGTCGAAAGGACTCTGACACTTGCCGTCACTCGCTTCCACCTCCGGGCGCCGCCGCACGTTGCCGTGCTCCGCCGCGCCTGCCGCCGTCTACCCAGTCGAGCCCGCCGTAGATTCGTCGTCTGCCCAGCCGTCCTTCTCTCTCTTCCGATCGGTCTCTCTCTCTAGGATTTGAGAGGATGTTTCTCTCTTGAAGATAGTTGGAGGCTAGAAAACGAGGAAGATGGAGAAAACCTTGCTTTTATAGTTAGGGTTTTGAGTAGGAGCATTTCAAGGTAAATAAATACTGAAACGCGCATCCGTTCGAGTCTCTGTTATGACTAAAGTTCCCGAATTACTATTTTAGAATACTTAAAATTGTTAAACTTTATTAATAAAATCATTTAAGTATCTTAAATCGTGAAATCTCCGTTTCAATTGATGTACGAACCGGTACGCGTCGGTACCGCGTTTTTAACGTTTTAGTTCTTTTTAAACGTTCCGTGCTCCAAGTTTAGGGTTTATTATTTTACTAATAATATTAAAAATAAATGTTTATAATATTTGTTGTTTCACTATACATATCGGTAATAACCGTACCGCTATTGTTAATAAATGTTTATAATATTTGTTGTTTCACTATACATATTGGTAATAACCGTACCGCTATTGTTAATCTTACGAGCATCTAACGTGGTTTAACGTTCGCACAAACGCGCTACGCGTGTACTTATCTGAATAGTCTTTCTCAGTGAATATTAATAGTTAGGGGTAACTTTGTAGAATAGTAACCAAGTTTCAAAAGTGTTCCAATTAGGTCACTCAATACGCATTTTACACGGTATACACCCTCGGGTATACTATGGTGAGTGACCTAATTGGAACACTTTTGAAAATTGGTTACTATTCTGTGATGTTTTCCCTAATACTTAATATTAATAATTCGTTATCTTATTTAATCGTCTTACCGAATATACGGTAATAAACCAATGTCTGACGCGTTTAGGATTAAATTTATGAATCGCGTAACGAGTCATTAGATGAACTGTGTGACAATATGATGTTTGGATTATGAAACTTGGGCTTCCAATGGGCTTGGATACTTATTGGGCCTCGAATGGGCTTGGCCCAACAATTAGGTTTTAAATTCTGGAATTTCACAGGTGTCACAACCTAAGCTACCATCTTCGCGTGGCGCGAAGACCTAAAATCCCAGATTTTTTATTTCTTTTTAATTCTTCTCTTTGTGTGCTCGATTTCTCCAGGATTAAACTTCGATTTCTGCTTCTTTTGCACACGAACACCTGTAAACACAACCCAAACTAAGTACGAAACAAAAAACGAATAAAACGACTACATAACTAACTAAAACGAGCAAAAATGAAAGGATAAATATGTGTTTTGCAACACATCAAACATCCCCACACTTGACCTTTTTTCGTCCTCGAAAAAGAATCTACAATGGAATCACAACTGAAAAACTAGTTTTCAAATCCTCATTATTTCATTTATTCTAATATACTCACGTGCTAACTGTAATCATCGGGTATTTCTATTCGATTAAACCCAACCACCAACTAATAAAAAAAAACACATTACAAAACCATCATTCTATCTATGGGTCTCACACTCAAAAAGTCACAGCTTAGCCTAATCCCATCTCAAGGTGTATCAAGGCCCGAGTTAAACCATATAGATTTTCCCACCACTATAAACAAGAATTTTTATGTTTTAAGAATTGCTTTAGATGGATCATGGATGAATGTTATGAGAATTTATTATAATTTTATTTGAACCATACCTAGTGGTGCTTCAATCAAGTTGTAACTCGACGTGTGGCACATAGGCTGCAGTTCTGAACAATGAAGCAATTAAGAATCTAACCCAGTGGTGTTTCAACTAGGTTGTAACCCGACATGTGACATGTAGGCGAAACTCAACTTTCCAAATTAATTAAGTATTTAAGAATCTGACCTAGTGGTGTTTCAACCAAGCTGCAACTCAGCGTGTGACACGTAGGCGAAACTTAATTTCTCAATTTTAGATCACATGGATGGAATTATGGAATTTAGGGCAATTTTCAAAACATATAAGTTCTTAAATCTAATGTGGTACCTATAACCCTATATTGACAGTTTCAGCTTTACCATTTCTTCCAAGATAAAAACCCACAAGATATCTTGATTTATTTACTTAAATCTTCTTATTTAACACTCTCAGGATATTTAAGCTTTCAAAGTCAGCTAGGTCTACCAACACATCACAAATTATACACGTTTTCAATCCTTATTGTTTCCATTAATTTCATAACCAGTTCCCAGTTCTACCTATCATTTCCCATTTATTTGCAAAAAATAATTTCAAGGACATTTTATTTATTTATTTATTTTTATTTTTTCAAATTCTACCTAAAAATACAAAAATAGACTCAAATTACAAAACCTAGATGAATGTATCCCATCCCCACACTTAAACTCTACATTGTCTCTAATGTAGGATGAAAGACGACTAAAATTAAAAAGAAATATACAAGAATTAAAATAAAAATAAATGCATAAACTTGGAATAGGCTTAGTTGGTTCATTTGCAGTAAACTTCATAAGTTCTTCAGTGTCTTCCAAGCCAAAGTCATACGACCGTATAGCATTCCATTCGTGATCGTATCCAAAACACACGTTGAGGTGTCCCTTAACATCTAGATAAACTTCAGATCATCCCCACACATGGAATTGAAAACGGGCAGATCGATCTGAACCTGCAAAAGTAATACCCAAGCAAAACCCCAAGTAGACATCAAACAGACTCAAGGTACAAAAATATAAAACCAATAATATACAGACTTAATTAAAAACAAAAACCAAACGACTCAATGGCTCAAAATACATGACTCGTTTACAAACCTAACAGCTACTGACACGACAAAACCCAAAAGACCCTAAAACAGACTCAATGTACAAAAACCTGACTCGAGAAACGATTTATACTAAGACAGACTCAAAATACAAAAGTCGGGAACCATACCTGATCGGCGACAATCACATAGACATGAAAGTCAAATTGAGGCAAAATCGAACACGAACGTCTCTGTGGTGACCCATGGTGGTTTTTGTGGTGGTAGTTAAGTTTAAAAGTTTAAAATTTTGGTAGACTATGGGTGCTGAGTGATGCATGGAAGCTGTGAGGTGTTAAGCGGTATAATGGTAGGTGAAGGTGAGTGAAAATGGTGGTGCATGGTGTCGGGGATGGGAGGTGAGGAGAAAGTATGTATGTCGCGTGTCGTAAGAAACAATAAGGCCCCCTCCTCGTGTGGCGCGCGCGAGGAGATGGGTTTGACCCGGTCAACCTTCTGACTTTCGCGTGTCACGAGGCTCAGATGGCATGGTCCACGCGTGGCGCGAGGATCCGATTTTCATAGAAAGCTTTGTTGATTTAGTACTTAGAAAAATTTTGCTATCCAATCCCATTTTCTCCCAAAAACTTCTAGAAACGTGTTTCCAACATTAAATCATATAAAATTTACCTAGAAATGCGTTCTTGATGATTTTTCCTCTCCGAAAAGCTTGCGAATTCCCTGAAAAACAAAAGAAAACAAACCACACTGAAAAACAAACAAATATACAAATAGAATTACATAAACCTATGCAAATTCTACACTCAGGTTCTAGCCCGAGAACTTCCCTCAACTAATCACTCTATCCGGGAGCATCGAGGAGAACCACTTCCTCCTCGACGGTCTCAAATAACCCTCTAAAGTAGTGCTTTAAACCATGGACGTCTACCTTCTACGAAGTCCCATCCCCACACTTAAAGTCCTTGACACTCTTCAAACGACGAACATGTAACGCCTTAAGCTCCTCAAGCTCTAAGGATGGTGGTGTCTCAAGTGAGGGCTTCGTCCCCTTCTCGATGCTATCAACTACCTCAAGCACCTCCGGATACTCGGGAGGTTTACTAGCCGGACAACTCGGACAGTGCTCTGGAGGAGCATCCGTCTCAATCGCCTGGTTCTTCCCATTCAGGTCCTGTACATACAGCAAATCACTCGAATTCTTCATAGATTTCATGACATCAAAGGTAACATTTTCATCCCCTATACGAAGTGTGATCTTACCGTCAAAGACATCAATCAATGCCTTGGCGGTGAACAAAAAGGGGCGTCCCAAGTTGAGTTGGACTCTATCATCAACCTCCATGTCCAGAATGATGAAATCCATCGGGAAGACAAATTTATCCACTTTAACCAACAAGTTCTCCACTATTCCCCACGGATATTTTACAGAACGATCTGCCAATGATATGCTCATGCGCGTTGGAACCGGATCTCCAAGGTCTAGCTTCTTATAAAGCGAATACGGCATCAGATTGATGTTAGCACCTAAATCGGCCAACGTGTGGTTCACAGTCGAGCTGCCAAACAGACATGGGATTAGGAAGAGACCCGGATCTGCCAATTTCTCTAGCGGCTTGTTCTGGACCACCGCAGAGCAACTTTCATCCAAAGTGACAGTCGAAAAAGACTCCAGCTTCTTCTTATTAGACAGAAGATCTTTTAAAAATTTAGCATATGTTAGCATACGCTGGAGTGCCCCGACGAAAGGAAGATTGATGTGTGATGTTTGATATAGTAAATATTATATAATAATATTTAGAGATATTGGTTTCACGAGATCAGGTTTTAAATTTATAAAATACAATGATAATTACTTTAAACTTAAAACACACACAATAGACAATTGTACGTATCGTAGCGTAATATAGTTTAGGTAAGAACCAAGTATCGAACCAATGGACACGGTCGAGTTCCAATACTCAACTTTTTTTATCGTTTAGCCGGTTTAATTAGTAAGTAGGTTTTGTGTGCTTGTGAAGCAGAAAAGTAAATGACAGTAAAGTAAATGACAGAAAGGCAAAAACGTGTGTGATGTGTGTAATAAGAATGTAAATAGCAGAATAGTAAATATCTTGGAAATGATCAGGTCACGAAGAGTATTGCTTTGGGCTTCGAATCCGCTTAGTACATGATAATGTTAAGTTGATTAATCCAGTGGTATGACTACTACAAACATGTGAACGGTACACCGCTAGAGCCTCATTCTCACAATATTTGGTTCACGAATTATAATCTTTAATAATAAAATGGTAATGATTCCCAACTAGGGACAACGTTACCCTCAACTCTTTAAATGCTATCTCCAAGTTGGTTTAAGACATCGAACTTAAATGCTTAATTATTATTAAAAAAGTGATTATACTTTATTCATCGGGAGACGGTGTAACAATGGGACCATGTAAAAAGACGTACCGTTCCCAACATGAGTTCACCAATTCTTGGTCTCATAACAAGTTTGTATAAAGACGTACGACCTTATTAGTGTTAATCAAGCATTGGCTTATCAAATTCCACTTGTATAAAGACGTACAAGCATCAAGAGAAGTTTAATTAAAAGGTTTCATGGTCTTACGCTTTAAAATCAAGAACACTCACAAGTGTAAAGACGAAATTAGATTATAATAAAAAGCCCACCTAGAAGGTGGTTTTAAGAGTGAATAATTAAAGACATAAACATACCACTAGATTAATACGTTAAACATTACCATACACCAAACTTCATCTTCACCCTAGCAATACAAAGAAGTTTAGCCACGAATGGCCATACTAACTAGCGTAACGCTGAGTTTCGTAGTCTCCCCTATTGTGGACAAAGAGTAGGAGCCTCTCTACTCTCTACTCTAACTACGAAGTTCTCTCTTTCTGGAAAGTGTATTGATGGTTCTTGAGGTGTGTGAAATGAAGAACCCAAGCCTCCTATTTATAGGCCTTAGAATGAGCAATGCACGACCGTGCTTTGGATTGCACGGGGCGTGCAAACACCTAGGGAATCATAGGGTACGAGTGGTAGTGTACTAGGAGCCGTGGGGAGCAAGGAGGGGTAATGCACGCCCATGCATTAGGATGCACGGCCGTACATCCCCTCCCTGCTACCCACTTTTGTCTTTTTGCTGCTGGTTGACTTTTATTGACCTTGTTGACTTCTTGGGGGTCAAAGCTCGGAAATGATCCTTCTAGAAGCTTGGTTTCTTGGTGCTTTTGATAGGTTTTGTCTTTGTTTATATTTAGAACATCGAATAACCTGTAATTATAAAATATAAACATTTTAAGTATCAATTGCAAGGTTATTATTCAATTAGTATCATAATATGGGGATTATTATGCATGCAAAACATGTATAAATGATGGCACATCATAACACCTCACACTTAAACTTTTCTTGTTCTCAAGCAAACTCATGCATGATCAGACCCATAACTAAAACTTTACAAAAGGTAATGGAGCTCCAAATAGTTGGAAATTCCGGGATAACTTGTGAGTCGCTTATTCTATTTTTGGCTTTTCTATTTTAGGGTGATGGAATCCATGACAAGCCTACTAGAACTTCAATTATGCATAATCTATCACTTCTCACAATGTTCACTCGACTCTAGGGTTATAAATATGTGGATAATGTAAGTTAAGTGGAACATTCAAGTTCGAATCGAATTATGCAATTGTCATAAGCTTGTATGTAAATCAAGTCTCCACCAACTAGCTAAGTAGTATGCATGAATCAAGAGGACATTAAAAATGGTTGTAATGTGGCTAAAAGAAAAATAAAGGGTGAAAATGAAAATCTTTTTGGGTTTTTATGGATTTAAAAGGGTTTCAAGGGCTGCAGTTAACGTGAAACACACAGCTACGGCTTCATGGCTTAAGATGGAAAATACTAGCGAGTTCCTCTACAGTACTTAGATTATGAGGGTATAACTAATATGAGTGCTCGTTTATGGTCAGATTGCCAAGACCGATATCTCTTATCCTGTTCAACTCTTCCCTTACTGCGTAGTACACAATACTGCCTTTACGTATGGTTCTTTCGGCTTGTAGCCTAACAGCACTCACTTTGATCAGATGCGTATACTCATGTTGGGAATAAGTTTGATTCTTACTGCATTTTCCATCGTGGCTCCGGTTGCCACACTTCACACATTTGCCATTTTCTTTTGGTGGCTCTTTTTGACAAGCCACAAAATGGTGGTAGTTGTTCTTGCTTGTGACACCATTTTCTTACATCACTTGTTGCTTTGAAAACTTTTTGTCGGAGTTCGGGTGGTAATTCAGGCTTTGCGAAATGAATACAAGAAAGCAAATTGAAATCAAAAGAATGCATATCCAGCTCTTTAAGGTCTAACCGGTAAAAGACCAACTTCTCTCTTTCTTTTTCTTTTCTCATTTTTCTATTTTTTAATTTATTTAGACAACATATAATCAAGACTATTTTTTTAATAATTCTTTTCCTTAAATTCCTTGAAATAATTTCTGCATATCTTCCTTGTAGATCGTTCGACTGTTTCCTCCTAATACATCCACTTTCTTCTTGTATATTCCAATTCTTTTGAGTGAAACAGATTCTTTCCAAATTGCTTAATGGTTGTAAACTTGAAATAACGACATAAGATAGTCTGATAATTCTCCATCTTGAAGACAGTTAGCTAATAATCGGTGTTTACGAAAAATTGGTTTGGTGATAATTGTGGGTAGTAGAAAAGAAAAGGCTAAGGCTCAGAGGGCTATCTAGGCGAAAATTGTTTTTGGGATTTTGGGTTTAAGGATAGTATATAAGGGTAATAAAGTCCTAGGTGGCTCAATCATTTTCATACGTCTACTATTCATGATCTTGATATGTATAAGTCACACAAGTTTTAATTATGCATAAAATTCGATCGAAAAACACTCAATATAACAAACGAAAGAGCATACGAAAAATGATGATAATAATGCTCGTGAAAAGGCTCAGATTATTCTCACATGGAAACGGATGGGATAGGGTTTAGTGATTTTTTATGCATAATATCCATTTGTTTCTACTTGACATGTCTTAATTTTATTTAATTAAGCACGAACTCGAAGAGATTTAGGTTTTAGGGTTTAAAATTTTTCATTTTTTTAGGGTTTTTAAGAAAAGTCGGTTTTTAGTAAGGTTTTAGTCAAATGGGTAGAAAATAACGAGTTTAGTTGTACTACTTTGAGGTTACAAGTTTGTCCTGAATCTCTAAATTCCCCACCCCACACTTAAAACTGTGCATTGCCCTCAATGTACAAATGCATGTAATGGAATGCTATGCAGGAATTTAAATGGATGAAGTTTGAAGGGAAAAGAAACCGGTACTCCCCCGGTTAATTCAGTGTATAACCTATCGCCAAAACTTGTTGTTGTTTTCCACACTTTACTTTAAAGACTTGGAATTTCTCATAAATTTGATGCGTTTTCCAATTCCCAGCTTGTAAAGGTGGAGTGTAACTACTCAAAGAAGTAGAGAAACTACCTAGCGATGCTATGCTATTTGACACACAAAGAAAACGGAAACGGAAAATAAAAGTTAGTAGTTAAGCTACGAAAGCCCTAGTATCGAGAAGGCATACCTAGGGGCTGAAGTATGAGAAACTTAAACTTGGAAAACCAAACCCGAGATCCATGATTTCTGCCGTATAAACTAACTTCTCAATTTATTCATGATCATCGGGTTGCCCCCGGAAGCGTCACATTTATTTAAGGGTCATTGGCCAGACCCGTACGTGCTTCATCTGTCTTTCTTCGGGTGGGGGCTATTAACCTCCCCCGTGTCTCCCGTTCCTTCATTCAAGTCCTTCAACTTTGGTAGCTTGTCCCAGTAGTTATCAATCCAATTTGTGTTGTTAAGATCTTTGCCAAGATCTGGTTTCTTTCCTTTGTTGAATTCCTTAGCTTTCTTCAGTTGGTAGTTCAGATTGGTATCGATGAACTGAGAAATTTCAAAGGGATCATTCGATAAGCATTCATTCCCTCCGATGTTATAAGTTACCGACTGTTTTTTTAGGTTCTGATGATAGGGTCCATGTGCTAGAATGATTCTAGTCAAGATCTGAACAACAAATCAGCTATATATCAGCTGTTATTGATGAATCTAAGAAAATGCAAAAAGAAGAGTATAAAATATGAACAAAAACCCACTGAATCTGATCAGAAATCCACAAAGATGAGTACAATAAGCTCCTGGACAGAAACGACTACAACGATCTACCACCATCCACCCTGGGTGAGCTCCCTCGTGGTGGTGGAACAACCACAAACTAATAACCTCTCTAACAAGCAATACAATGGAAATACAGAAATTAAAGAGAAATTCTGGTGGAGAAGAAGGTCTCCAAGCTATGAAAATGGTCAGGTATATATTGGAAACCTGAGAGAGTCGGCCATGCAGATTGTCGACTCTCGCAGAGAGTCGGCCGTAACCGACCTAGCGACTCTCAGAGAGTTGGCTGAAGCCAGCCTAGAAACTCTTAGAGATTCGGCTGAAGATGACCTAGCGACTCTCAGAGAGTCGGCTGAGACCGGCCAAGCGACTCTCAAAGTGTCACTAGCGACCCTCAGATCCATTTTCATACGCGATCCTAAACTTCTCGAGATCACTTTAATTGATTAACATTATTCTCAAACTAGACCCAACAGTTTTCCAACATGAAATGTCAGAATTTCTTCGTTCATGTCTATGATAGCTCTTGCAGTGGCAAAAAATGGACGACCCAAAATCAAAGGCACAGAATAGTCGGGCCCATTTCTAAGACCATGAAGTCGGCAGGGAAGAGAAACCTGTCGACTTTCACTAGTAAGTTCTCAATGACTCCTATAGGTGATTTAACAGTATCATCCGCAAGTTCGATAGTAGCATTAACAGGTCATGGATTCCCAGTTTTTAGTTTTTGAAACATGTTGTATGGCATTACGTTCACACTTGCTCCTAGATCATCAAGCGCGAAAGTTATCGAAAGTGGTCCGATAGAACATGGTAAAGAAAACTTTTCGGGATCTGAAAGTTTCTTTGGAAGGCATCTTTCAATGAGAGCGACACATTGATTAGTCTTTTTGACTGTTTCTTCCATGTTTCTTTTGTTAGTAAGGAAGTCTTTTAGAAAACGTCTGTACTTTGGCATTTGTTGTATGATATCCAGGAAAGGAAGGTTGACATGAATTTGGCTTAAAAGCTCGATGAATTTCTCATATTGTTCGTCAGTTCGTTGCTTTACTAGCCTTCCTGGGTATGGTATGTGAGATTTGAAAGCTCTTTTTGTCGGAACATTTTGAGGAGTGTCCACTGGAGCAGGTTATGGAATTAATTTTGGTGGTGATTCTTAAGCTGTTGATTCTGTGACAGGAGGAATATTTCCCTCAATGGTGTTTGAACTTCCTCTTCTACTGGTAATGGAGGTTCTAGATAAACCTTGCTATTTCTGAGAGTGATAGCACTAACATTTGCTTTTGGATTTGGTTCAGTGTTGCTAGGAAGACATCCTGGTTGTGTTTCGGATAGAAGTTTTGCAATTTATCCTAGTTGTACTTCAATGGACTTGAGAGTTGCTTTCTATATCCTAAACTCAGCTTTGTAAAGACTAAACTTTTCCTCATATTGTTTGTGACGAGCATCCACTAAGAGGGCTTGACTTTCAGTTGTAGATATCAACTTAGTTACCGCATCCTCCAAGCTCAACCCATTACTTGGCTCGTTAGTTCCTTGAAATTTTTGACGAGGATAATAGTTTTGAGATTGTCTTTGTTGAAACTGTTGTTGTTTTTGGAAGCCAGATTGTCCCTGGTTGTTGTTATCCTTCGAGCTGAAATTTAGGTGGTTTCTCTATCCAGGATTGTAGGTGTTACTATAGGGGTTGTTCTGTGGGCGATTCGTGCTGATAAAGTCAACTTGCTCAGCATCAACGATGATGCTTTTTACTTCTTCAGTAGTTTCAGTGGTTGTTTTGCCCTTGCTGATTTGGTTGAGTTGTGTGGTGAGGGCATCTACTTGAGCATAAAGTGAAGTGACAACATCGACAGAGTGAACTCCTTGCCTAGTTCCCTTGTTACTCCTTGGATTGTACCATTGATAGTTGTTCATAGCTATTTCCTCAATTAGGTTGTAAGCTTCTTGTGGCCTTTTGTTTCCAAAAATACCAATTGCAGTAGTGTCGAGTGTCTGACGAGCTTGATTGTGCAACCCATTGTAAAATGATGATACTTGTGGCCAAACTTCTAGCCCATGGTGAGGGCATTTCCTCAACATGTCCTTAAATTTTCTCATGCCTCATATAGTGATTCACCATCTTCCTGGGTGGTAATATCATTTCTCAGTTTTGCAGTCTTTGCTGGCGGGAAGTATTTTGACAGGAATTTCCGAGCAAGATCATCCCACATAGTGATTGACCCGGTAGGAAGAGAGTTTAGCCATGCCTTTGCTCATTCCCTTAAGGAAAAGGGAAACATTCGGAGGAGAATTGCGTCATTCGAAACTCCGTTCAGTTTGAAAATGTCACAAATTTCGAGGAAATTTGCAATATGGGCATTTGGATCCTCATCGGGTAATCCATGGAAAGTGCATGATGATTGAATCATGTGAATGACATGAGAATTGATCTCAAAGTTGTTAGCTTCAACCGTAGGTCTTGTGATACTAGACCCCAAAGCCTCAAGTGACAGTCTTGCAAAGTCAGAAATAGTGTGATTTTTTACGGCCATTTTTTGAGCACGGTTTTCTCGTATTCGGTGGTGAAAGAATCTTTCGGGCTTTGCTAAAGGTCGATATAAACCAGTAGTGGAGCTATGGATCATACACTACCTGCAAAAAACGTAACAGAAAAACAAATGGAAAATGATAAGGCTAATCCGTTAACTCGAATTTTTCTTGAAATCACTGTGTCCCGGGAACGGCGCCAAAAACTTGATGTCTTATGTTTGATATAGTAAATATTATATAATAATATTTAGAGATATTGGTTTAATGAGATCAGGTTTTAAATTTATAAAATAAAATGATAATTACTTTAAACTTAAAACATACACAATAGGCAAGTGTACCTATCGCAGCGAAATATAGTTTAGGTAAGAACCAAGTATCGAACCAATGGACACGGTCGAGTTCCAATACTCAACTTTTGTTATCGTTTAGTTGGTTTAATTAGTGAGTGGGTTGTGTGTGCTTGTGAAGCAGAAAAGTAAATGACAGAAAAATAAATTGTAGATGCATATTATGTCCCTAATCCCTTGTAATATGTATTTCATCTATGTTTAATGTAACTATTTGATGTATTAATGAAATTACATGTTTATCCTTAATGTTTACTCATATATAACGACTGTGTATTAAATGATCTGATAAATATCGATAACGTTAATCAATCGTGCTATTGAAAGGCCCATTCGCACGAATGGATCATGAGAATGATCCATTCGCACGAATAGATCATGAGAATGATTCATTCACTAGAATAAGTCATGAGAATGATTCATTCGTACGAATGAACCATTCTGATGATTCATTCTTACGAATGAACCATTCTGCTGATTCATTCGCACGAATGAGTCCATTCACATGGCTCATTCGTACGAATGGCCTCTGCACTATATATAGAAGTTTCACTTCATGAGCAAAACACAGAGAAGATATACAACACATATACATATACTGTCCAGAGTAGAACAAGAAAAAGAACAGAACACACAAAAACTATCTTCACCTGTACTGTCTAATATCTGTCCGTTGAGAGTTTCTAGGTCTTGTATCCAACTTCTCTACACCAAAGGGTCGATAGAAACCTTCGATTCGTCGTCTAATCCGCTCGTTTCTTATGACCCGATCCGTGTCATAGATTGGATTGCCAATCAAATCGGATTCCGCACGATTTGGTTCGGTTAATGTGTTGAATCATTGGATCAAGGTAGATCCCGATCCAACAAAGTTAGAGAAGTTGGATACAAGACCTGGAAACTCTCTAGAACAGAGATTCGACAATACAGATGCAGAGAGTTTGTGTGTTCTATTCTTAGTCTTGTTCTACTCTGGACAGTATGTGTATATGTGTTGTGTATTCTATTCTGTGTTACATATTCAAAAAATCCAAAAAGATTTTAATTTTTCTGAATTTTAGATTATTCGATAAGACTCGAACGACTGTTATCAACCAAATTTGAAAACCGCTTGACTTCCTGATTGATCAAATCGTTCCTTTACTTCATAACCTATTCCAAAACTTCATAATTGATCCCTCACTTCATAATTTAGTACTTCATAATCAAATTGTTGTCAAGACCAATGTGGTCGGATATCCCATTTAACCTGAAAAGTTTAATTTGCATAAGGGGATTGTCCCATTCGTACGAATGGATGAGAAGAATGGCTCACTCGTACGAATGGATGAGCAGAATGGCTCACTCGTACGAATGGATGAGGAGAATAGCTCATTCACACGAATGGACTGACCAGAATGGTCCACTCGTACGAATGAGTGGCAGAATGAATCAAGTCTGGTCCACTCGCACGAATGGACTGACCAGAATGGTCCATTCGTACGAATGAACCAGGCCATCTTATAAATATGCCATTCATTCGCATGTGCAGTCTCATTCGCACATTTCAGAAAGCATTCGCACGTCTGTTTGATTGAAATTCTGATTTTGAACAAAACTCTGTCCAATCACCGATCTAATCATTTGATTTCATTTTACAGGTATAACCCCACAAGTATTCATCAAATGTATAACGATTTGAGGATGTTCGATTAGATTTAGGGCTCAAAACCGAAAACCAAACTTAAAAACGTAAAAAATGAATTAATAAGCCGATTAAAATGCTAAATACTGGTTGAAAACCATAGTCGAGTGTTTTGGTGTCTTTTTCGGCAAATCTTTTCAAGTGTTGGTTGATTTTTGGACAAATTGGATCGCGACCCGTCTGTCATACGAATGGACACACTCTTCATGTTCATTCGTACGAATGAGAACAACATTCATTCACACGAATGAACGCTCATTCACACGAATGAACGCTCATTCACACGAATGAAACTCATTCGCACGAATGAAACTCATTCGCACGAATGAATACTCATTCATATGAATGAAACTCATTTGCACGAATGAATAGGCAGAATGATCCATTCGCACGAGGGAAAAAGGAAAATGTACAGAGGGAAAAAGGTCCAAAAGTTCATATTTCCAAAATCTTGCATGTACTGATCTGATGTGCTTCATGTTTTTGTGTTTGCAGACTGATCGTTATGGCGCACAGAGCTCCAGTTGTTCTTAAAGCTTCAACAAAAAGCAACATTTGTGCTTACATGATCCCAACTTCAAAGAATGCAAGACCGTTCATTGGAATGATCGAGTTCTTGTCTCGATCCAGGATAGCCCATGCTATATCTTATATCTGCACTCCCTATGCTTCTCATCAACGGGAATTCTGGGCCACAGCTGAAATAGACTGTGAAGTTTCTCCAACTGTGATACGGGGAAAGATTGCAGGAGAGGAGGTTATTGTATCTGCCTCTCACATTCGCCGATTGTGTCAATTCGGTGATAATCATGAAGATCCAGTGACACTGGATAAATATCTGGTCCGTGGATGCTTCATGAGAATAAAGTACGACGGAAATGTCGCCGAAGGCGTTCTCAACAAGGCGAACCTCTGTCCCCAGTATAAATATCTAGGACACGTTCTTCTTCACTGCCTCGGTTCCCGTCGTGGCGGATTTGATGATATGCGCGAAACAATACAGAGCGCATTTGTGGCACTGGTGTTGAACATACCATTCAACTTTTCAGAGATGGTGTTCACACACCTGAAGGAAAACATCTCGCTAAAAGGGGACAATGCGTATCTCATGTACCCCCGATTCTTACAGATGATAATCGATGACCAACTTCCTCTACTGCCACGATCCGATATTGACATGATAAGGCTGGAGCATATGACTGATGTCACACTAAACCGGGTACAGACTTATAGGGGAAGACCAACAAAGCCTCCACATAAACGCCTTATTGGACATCTGGCAAATTCTGATTATATGGCACCTGCAAACAGAAATTGGCGTCACGATAATAGTGATTCTGACAGGGAGGATATTGTTGTGCCTCCAGCTGACGACCAAGATGACGACGACCAAGATGGTCAGGGAGGTGGTGGCAATGCTCCTAATGTTCCATCTACCGCTGCCACCACTCCTACTGTTACTGCTATCGATTCATCCCTTCCAACTAACCCAGAAGACGTTAACCTGGACACCGTCCTGTTTACTGATTCTGAGGAAACTGAAGATGAATTCGAAATCAGTCAACAAGGGGCAAGATTGGTCGCCACAAAACGAAAGAGGGGAGCAGATCAAGGAAGCTCAAGGGTTGATGATGATGACGTCAGGGATGCTGACTTTGTCCCTGACTGTCCACAAGTATCTGCTGCTCCTTCTTCCCAATCTACCCCAGTCAAGAAAGGAAGAATGAAGAGAATGGCCAAACGCCAAAAGTTCAAAATTGTCAGAAGGACGGAGAGCACCTCTGCTACAACAGCAACTGCCACCAGGTCTGAGGCTCCAATGTCAACATCCATGCCTCAGACACAAACTGTGCCTCCGATTCCTCCTCCCATCTACATGACTGCTCATACATCACAGCCAGCCACTACTCGAGCTGAGCCATCAACATCATTGCCGACTATTTCGTTGAACGATCAAATCATCACTCTAAACAGCTTGGTACTGCAGCTTCTGGCTCAAAATCAAGAACAGTCAAAGCGTTTAGATCTTCAGGGCTCGCAGATCAGTCAGTTGACTCTGCAAAATACTGAACAAGCCCAAGCCATCACAAGTCTTTCCAATAGATGCAATGATCAACAAGCCCTCCTTCTCACTGCTACAAACCAGAATCAACAGTTGTCTAAAACTGTTGATGCACATGCTCAGAGAATACAAAGGATAGAGGAGGAAAATAAGAGACTGTTGGAAGACTTAGAAAGCAGAAGGGACACGACACCTAGAATTGAGGGTGCTCGAAATGATGGTGATGATGGTGATGATGATGATGATGATGAGGATGATGATGGTGACGATGATGATGATGATGATAGTGATGATGATGATGATGACAAGAATGACGAAGATAAGGATGATGGTGCCAATGCTGGTGCTGCATCAAGTGCTTCAAAGACAGCAGAAGCAGAGGCACGCACGAAGCAAAAATTAGACAAACCAGTAGGCCCATCATCAGATACACAAAAGGGAACTGAAGGTTGATAGTTTTTGTTTTAAGTGTTTTAAGTTGTCTTATTGTAAATATTAGATTATTATGTAAATAATTTCAGTTTTATTTTGATTAAATCAATGAAATTTCAAACTCTCACATGTTTATTCTTTGTTTGTTTATGAAAATAGTTTTGGATGTGATGCCTCTCAAGCAACAACCTTCAAAGTTAACTTATGTGCTTGACATGCAAGGGATCATCCAACATTCAGTGATTTATGATAAAGAGGAAGGGGAAATCGTACACTGCTTGTCAAAAGAACAGATTGCCGAGCTATTTCAAATGAATCCCGACGAAGTCATTACTGAAGAGGCATCTGTTCCTACAACTGATTATCCCTCCTCTGACGAACTAGAAGACGTTGATGAGGTTGAAGTCGAAGACATCACTGATCAAGAATATCCAAAGTACACATCAGTAGATGGTGATGATCTTCCCTCCTTCGCGGACTTATTCACTCAGCAGTCCGACGAGGAGGTCAACCGCATTATCGACAACAAAGAGGATGAAGCCGGTCCCTCCACTTT